>JAODKC010000036.1:20313422-20338167 GCA_026777985.1 Mormyrops attenuatus
CGCCCCCAAACCCGCCTGCCACGACCCCCCCCCCCCATAAGAAGAGTCTATTTTAGAGGAAAATTTTCTCAGACAGTCCCCCCATCTTCACAATAGGAGCTTCCTCGCAGGTTTCATGGTACGTCGATGAGGTATCTGCGTGGTGACTCATCCATGGGCCCAACTGGGCGGCCAGGCTTCAGGAGCCCTTATGACTGATGGGGCACTGTTTTCGGACACACAGCATTCTGCTTAAATCATGGCAGTAACCCGGGAATTTCAGAAGTGCCTTTTTAATCCATTCCAGTGCAGCTCCACGTCGTTTGGTCTTATTTGAAATGTTTAAATTCCTCCCAAAAGCCAGTGGACGCCGTGCTTGATTGAACAGAGCCAGGGAGGGAAACAGCTGTTCAATACGATCTGTGGGATTTTTAAACGGGAGAAAACGCCAAATTTAGAAGAAGTTTTTGTTTCTAATTTGCAGTTAATATTGACACATCAAACCAGTAGGTCTGTGATTAGCCACAAAATCAGCAGAGCGTGGCTTGATTTTTAGTGTTTTTATTCTCCTGATAAATGTGCATATTAGTGTTATCATTTCTACAAACATTTTGGCTTTTACTGGAGTGGAAACATAAAACCCATTTGATTACTGGGGCTGGTTTCCTGGCCATTTGCCATTGCCAAACTGAGGTGTTCATAAGAGTCACAAATTAAGTAAAATAAACCAAAAAGACCCCATATGCGGTGCCCAGTGCTCCAGAAAGCCGCCACTCCAGCACCAGGCTGCCCAATATGGCTTTGCGGATCGCTTAGGGTTTCCCATTCAAACACAGGGGCTCCAGCATCCCGGCAGCTAGGAGGCAGAGGTCTGACCGACTGTAATTCACACGACCAAATCAGCGGGATGCAAGTGATGATGATTTAAAAAATTGAGACCTCAGTTTGTGTACTGTGCAGCCCAGCTCAGCAGGGGGCGCCCTGTCAACAGCCGGCTCGCCAGCAATTCCAGGGGAAAGATTTTCGATGTCATGTGAACATCAAAGGTGGCATGATGCAGGTCGAGCTGCCCCTGTGGGGGGTACAGAGGATATGAGGGAGCGATTTAAAGAAGAGCAGAGACAAAATGAGCTTCACGGGGATTACAGAGCACGTGCAACGCACAGCGCAGGACCGTATGATGTGTGTCCCTGTCACTTTTAATGGGGTGTCCTTCTACAGTGCATCTGTGTGTGAAAGCACACACAGACACACAGGCACACGCTAAGCATGCTGGTGTCCCTCATGCTGCCTGGGAGCGGGGGCCCCCAACCTGACACACAACCACAGAGTTTATCTGTCAGGGTACATTTTTTATGACTGACATATGGTTATAGCATTAGCAACACTAGCTTTAACTGCGTCGGAGGAGAATACCTTATAAGAGCTAAGGCCCATTTTCATGAAATTTGGCAAAGTTTATTTAAGCGTATTCAGTTAAGACAGACTTCAAAAACTACACAGAGGCATAAAAACCATTTCTGAACTTCACAGAAAATCAGCAGGTCAGATTTAAGCCGTGGATTTTCAGTTAGCGGGTTGAGTTTGCCTGTGGGAGCCGAACGCTGATTGCCGCCAATCAGACTCTTGGAAAGCATATATATGGATCACCTCTGCTTTAATAGCAAAAAGGTGCAGGAAATAGTGTCTTGTTTATTATTTCATATGTTTTCCAATGACTGAGGAGGCCTTTCTGAAAAGCAGCACAGCATCTTTGGATTTACCTTCCCGCCATCCAGATTTAATGCGCGGTTCATTCCTGAGCTGCTAAACCCTTCAGCGAATCAGCATGCAGTAATAATCCTCATGCTTCACCCTCCTGGTCTGCTGGTGTTTATGAGGCTCTGTGTTCAGGTTTCTGCCTGAACACCAAGGAGCTGTGCTCAGTGGAGACATCACAGCCGTTAACGCCAGCGGCTCCAGTTTGGCACGCTCGCTCAGCGTTTACTTTACACCATGTGGGAAGAGGCTTTCTGTTGCTGCAAACGCATCCTTCCACTGCGGGATTCCCCCTGGAACAGATCAGCATCGGATTCAAGAATCCAAGCGAACCTGCGCTAATTTCCCCACCTTCTTTAGCATCGGGGGCCTGCTGACAGGCTTTCCTCACGCCCTCGCAGGCCAGAGGCTCACCGCCCCTCCTTTGCCCAGAGTTAAAGACAAACCAGGTGGAACGGGAGGAGAGCTTTCCCAGAATGCATGCTGCGCAGGAGCCCAGGTGGTCTTAAAAGGACATTCACAGACGTTGCCAAGGTGACAGGACCTCCAACGCCGGCTAAATGGGAAATTTGGCATTCTGCTCCGCACAAAACTCTAAATCTGGTTCCCATAAGAGTTTCAAGAGCTGGCGATAGAAAAATCTACATCTCTAACGGGTAGTGAGGTAGCACGAAAAAAGGACTGAAAAGTGGCCAGATTTAACAGCGTGTTCACTTTTGGTGAAGGCGATTCACGCACGCCGAGAAGCAGTACGAAAGTAAAATCACACGACGGTGCAGGACAACATCCTTCCACCCAAAGTATCTGTGTTTTACATGCATTACAGTGCTATGTTTATCGGTGATCCCAAATCCCTAATAGTGTCATTGCTGGATTTGACAGCAAACCATGAAAACTCTACATTGAAGCAGGGAGGGGGATGTTTTTATAGAATAGGGGGCTTATCAGCAGCATCCATCACATACAGTGTGTTTAAGAAGCTCTCTGAAGCTGTACGAAACTGTTTACAGATTCTAAGACTCATAACACCTTCTGATAAAACAGATCGCCCCGATTAGCCTCCGATAGCATCTTTCGAGTCGACTTACGGCCAGTCGTCAACAAGCTGCTATTGCGTCACATGCTTTGCAGCTTAAATGAAGCATGGGCTGTATCGCCCCCTCATCCATCCGCGATGTTAACCCCGAGGTGTGGAAGGAGGTGCCGAGGGGGTGGGGGACTCCCGGGGTCCAGGCCGTGGGCAAGATGTACGGAGCAGCGTGGCGATTTACAGCCAGAGGTACCCAGGCAGGAAAATCGGCCTTATTCCCACTGGATGGAATAACGGTGATTTACGCCGGTGAGGGCAGGCCTACGTTTCACTTTTATGGCGGCCTGACTACCCCTTCCCCCAAATTAATAAGCTGCAGGTAGGAAACTGTTCAGATAGGAGTCTGGAGACCCTGTTCGCCGTGAACATTCCCCTCCTGTGTATACAAGCAGGCCATTATGTTGTGTATTAAGATAAAGAACACAGAGATAAATGGGACCTATGTGAGACAAAGGCCTTCCTATTGCCAGTGTGGATAATCTTCCAGAAAAGCCTCTGTGTTTTGGCAAATTGCACCAGATTCATCTATCAGGCATCTCCTTTCATTATTGAGTTTCCGCTGGCCACGGCGGAGGCGGGGCGCCCTCGGCGGCGGGGCCGTCGCTAGGATTTCAGGTGCTGGCCTGACGTTCTGGGGAACAGGTGTCCCCTCTGTCTGCGGGCGGCATGGCTCCGCAAGCTGAGGCATGGGAAAGGTCAGTCGCCATCGCGGTTCCGGTCCGGTGGCCGCGCAACAGAGAGCCGTTGATTTAATGAATGCAAGCGGATTGGCAGGAGAACCACGCGACCACGGCTGAAGGCGAGAGTCGCCTCTCAGCACGTCCCGTGCAGCTGCGCGGGATGAATCCCCTCCAACGGCAGTTTGTTATACAAACAAAAGACATTTAAGAACAAAATTACGTACTACTATTACTGCTACTACTAATAATAATACACTAAAAATCAGCCAGTGATTGGACCCTTATTACAACTCAGCAACATTATGCAACAATTAAGTGAAGTCAGCTGAATGGCCAGGATGGACATATTCCATAATGCCAAGATTCACCAGGCTCAAATTGTCAGGGTTCAGGGAGCAGGAGGAATCATTGTCACACATGAATTGGCCACCACAACGTCTTGACCCCATTGAACATCTTTGAGATGTGCTGAAGAAGACTTTATGGAGTGGTTCAACTCACTGATCATCAATACAAGATCTTGACAAGAAATGAATGCAAATTTGGATGAAAAAAATTGTTGAGATGTTTACGAATTGACGAATGTGAACCATAATCATAGCTAAAGGCGGTCCAATGAAATATTAAAGTGAGTGACTTTTTTTTGGCCAGGCAGTGTATAGTAATAATAATAATAATAACAATAATAATAATAATAATAATAATAGATTAGTCCTGGGCACCACAGTCCAGTCTCATCCGGTATATGGAAGCACCTGTATAGATGTGAAAAATCTGCTCCATGCAAACTGAGGGCAGAGTCAGAGGGAAGATGATGGCTCTGATTCGCAGGAATCCCTCTGAAATACAAAAGCATTTGCTTTCACATGCTTGGGAAAGTAGCTGTGCAAAGTGGTCTCTTCACAACAGTGTGAGCTTATTCTCCCAAAACAAACCGCCTTGTAACACTATCGGCGGCACATTCCAGAAACCACTCCATGAAGAGAAATATATTGCAGCAATTGACCTTGTTGGAATTATTTAGGATCTGCTGCTAATGCCGTCAGTGCGCTGGTCCACCCCCCACCCCCCACAAAATAAAGGAGAGGTTATATTCTTTACCCACTGTTGATTTAAGCTGGTCATCTGTTCAGTCATTGTGCTATTAATTTTAACAGAGTGGGTCTATGAGTTTGTGCTGGTCTCATCACTCTTTATTTATGAGGCAAATACCACCAGGGCAACTAACGTGCAGGAATATATATTTTATAGACAGTTTCAAAGGTGGACAGCAATGGGCTCTTCTCCTTTCAGTGCATCTGTGATTTTCTGTGTTTCGTCTTGAGTTAGTTCTTCACAATCCAATTAGGGCCTAAGGGATAAGCTTTAGCAATAAGCTTTAGCCAGACAAGAATATTAATTCATTTATATTAAGTATAAGTGGTGTGTTACCATTGGGCTTGGCAATAATGCTATCTGATTTCATTATTGAAATATACCATATTCATTTCAATATGGTGTCTCAAAGCTTGTAATTATTACTATTATTATTATTATTATTATTATTATTATTATTATTATTATTGTTGTTGTTGTTGTTGCTGTTATTTTTTGCTTTTGTTGTTGAATGTGGCTCGCAATAGTATAGAGTATGATCAATGCTCCTCCAGACAAGCGGAATTCCTAGAAAACTTTAGACAGCATCAGCCCCCCTCCCCACCTTCACGAGAGCCACAGTAAACATAAGCCATGTCCGTCCATCCTTCCATCCATCCATCCATCCATACATAATGCAAATCCATCACATGTTGTTGTGAGAACAGCTTTTGTGTATGACTGTTGCTTTACAGATACTCACTTTCATGTTTTTTTTATTCTTGGATGTATCATTTTTAAATTTGCATTTATGTATTAAAATGTACATAACTCAGTGCTCCATTATCTGGACTTTTTTGCAAGATTGGAAATTTGTTGCCTTTAATGCTTTTAATTTTGAAAATGTTTGCATCGAGTAGGACTCTTTCTTTTGTGGTAAGATGCATTTGTCCAGAGATCACAGCACATCCATAAACATTGGAGAAATCACAGTCACTGTCAGCAGGAGGCAAAGGGCTCTGGGACCGGGTCATTTGCAAAAGTCATTAAGCCGCTGGGTCCTAAAAGCGGCACAGAGAGTGATAATATATGGGCGGACAGTCATTAGGGGCTGCTTCTGGCTCCTTGAGGATGGTTTTGCGCTGACCCACACTCCAGTATTTTGTTAACATGAGCCGCGGCGGCTTTGATGCTGGCCTCCTATGCAAACAGCGGTGCGGCGAGCCGCTCTCCACGGACCGGCTGGGGGGGAAGCCGCCCTGAGCCGCTCGTAAATCGCCAGGCAGCCCCTGGCCGAGCAGTCATTTATCAGCCACTTTATATTCCGGATGCAAGCAGAATAAAATGCCATGTTTAGGGGTTTAGTGCTGTGGTGTGTCATGCAGGACACGTAATTACTTTATTCTGCGAGCAAATGTGTGTCTTTGTGCCTTTGTCTGTCGGCCGGCGCGTCCGCCTGTAGATGTGCAGAAATGCAGCCGCTCGTCGAATGCCGGGTCCTGCGGGAAGTGCGGAGGGTTTAGAGCTGATCTCCCGCCAACCGCCCCGCGGCCTCAGCTCAGGGACTCATTAAGGAAGAGGAGAAGCCAGCTGGGCTGGGAAATTTATAGTGATACCAAAACCAAATCCAACCATAATGACCTGAAGATGAAAAAAATGTGTATAAACGTATACAGCTCTGGAAAAAATTAAGAGACCACTCTTAAGCAATCTGCATTTTAAAATCCTGGTTTAATCACGGTTCTGCTGGCAGAAGGTTACGCTGAGCAGCAGGTTGTTTCCAGGTTCATAAATTCTAAGACAGCAGTACACAAGAACGAGGTGAAGTAGGAGACGTTGGAAATGACCGATAATAACCAGCCAGCTAGAGGGCAGAAGCACCTTTCTAATGGCAGGGATGACCGTCAACTTATCCAGCAGTGCCTCATAAATCTGAGGATGACCTCAAGTGACCTTCATAAGGAATGGGAAACATTAAGTGGTGCGAAGTGCACTGATAGCATAGTTAGGACTGGTGGGACTCCTAGAAGACCGTAAAGAAATATATAACTAGGGAGAAGCCCTTCATCAATGAGAAGCAGGGAAGAGCCAGGCTGCAGTTTGCAAAAAAATAAATGTATATTTTACACAGGCACATGCCAATAAACTGAGAAATGGGTGAAACTGAAAATTTTACTCTCTTAATACTTTACAGAGCTTTGTGTTCAGTGCCGCTTTCATCCCATCCATTGGCTGTTCACTAATTCATAAGGCTTCAGCATCTAGACACATTCGCTCATTCTATTATTTTGTCACATGTGGGGATTATTGTGTGATTTATAATTATCATGTGACCCATGGAGAGTTATTAGTGACATGGAGTCTCTCCACCTGTGGTCCAATCCTGCTCTTTTTATTATCCCTGAGGAAATAATTTGACAGCATCTTGGAGGAGTTGGTCTCTTTCCACCGAGCACCCAGTTAAAGATGCGTTGGCCAGCTTCACTTGCCTTTGGCCAAAGACATAACTAAACAGGAGTGTAATCAGTGGACCGCCCCCCAGTGGGTATAATCTGCGCCTGCACTCCTCAGTACAGGTGGCATTTTTATTGACTTTACCTTAAGCACAGATTTGACTCATTCCTGTTATCCTTTGGTATTTTTCTCAATCGCTCTACTGGACCCATTTCATAGAAATTCAGAGCTGATTCCATATTTGCTAGTTAGTGTAACAATGTGAAAATCAGAGCATTATAGTAGTGTAGTAGTAGTGTAGTAGTGTTACTGCTCACGGTGCACTCTGGGAGGCCCCGTGCTGTATGCAGCCACCAGCATGTGCTCCAGTTTGTTCTTGTGGACCAGATACACACAGTTCAGATGAACTGGAAATTCTGTTTGTGTGTCTGTGGGTGTGCGAGTGTATGTGTGTGTGTGATAAAAACCTGTTTTTTTGATGTTGCGAGGACCATTGTTCAAGTCCCCACAAAGATCTGTGAATGCAATCAAAAAACTAAAAATGCCAGAAGTCTCAGATTTTGTTTGGTTACTTACAGCTAAGGTTATGGCTGGGTAGGGGTTAAGGTCATCATGTTGCTTTTAGAGTTTTCCCCTTAGAAATGAATGGAGAGTCCCCAGAAAGATATAATACAAACCTTTGTGTGTGTGTGTGTGTGTGTCTGGGCCAGGTATCCAGGTTGTCATATTTAGCATTGGCATTTTTCCCATAGAAATGAATGAGTGGTCCCCAAAAAGAAATGATTACACGACTCTGTGTGTGTGTGTGTGTGTGTGTGTGCGTGCGTGCGTGTGTGTGTGTGTGTGTGTACACATGCATCATTGTATTTTTGACAATTTGTTGCAGTTGTGGGCTAGGATGGTGGTGCAGTGGTTAACACTCACACCTCTGGGACCTGGGTTTGAGTGTCCGCCGTGGTTCTCTGTGTGTGAATGTGGGGTTTCCTCTGAGTGCTTTGGTTTCTCTTCTAAAAACATGCTGAGGGTAATTAGAGTTACCCAATTGCCCATGGGTGTGCATGTGTGAGTAAGACCAGTGATGGGGTAAATTTACTAATGACTGAGTGAACAGATACATGGTACACAGGGACAGTGGAACATGGAACGAGGAAACTGATGACTGCAACCCAAAACTCTTCAGAGTTAGACCATGGTTGCTTCTCTCATACACAGAGCAACTGATCACCTGTGAGTGGGGGCCAGGCTTGTCCCTCGGCTATGTCCCCCCCCCAAACATGTACGCCATCGTACATGTTGCTGTCATGCTCTTGTGGACGTACTCATGAGAAACATGTCCACCTGGAAGTGTGACTGGGGCTGAGATGAAATGATCTCCTGGTGTTCAGTGACGCATGGATAAGTGAAACACGGGAAGTTTAGGAGGTGGTTCTCAAAAGGATCCTGCTCTCAGGAGGTTCAAGTTATGAAGTAAAGCACATGACCAATAAGGGGATTTTATCAAAACTGGCCTTGAGTCGTTCGGTACTCTGTGTATCTGGACTCCCGGACTCTTGCTCTGTACCCCTGACCTCCATGACTGTGATTATATCATGCAACCATTTTGGCTCCAGGCGTTCCTTCACTTCCTGCCTGGCCCGAGAGTGATTTGGCCTCTGTGCAGTTGTGTGTCATTATTAGCATAGCTGATGCCTTTCCATGTTGAGACACATTATCTACCTTTTCAGTTGTACTTCAGCACATTGAGCACTAGATCACGCTACTTGATGAGATGCTTACAGTGCCCTTTGATGGGTTGGCACCCAATCCTGGGTTGTTCCCTGCCTTGTGCCTGTAGCTTCCTGAATAGGGTCCGGAAATCCCGCAACCCAGAATAGAATAAGTCATCTCAGAAAATGAATGGATGGATGGATGGAGATGCTTACAGAGATAGATGGATGGATGGATGGATGGATGAATGGAGATGCTTATAGAAATGGATGGATGGAGATGCTTACAGTGTAGCCCTGAACACCCCAAAAAAATGATCTTTTTTAACTCGAGGTCACAGGGTCAAATCCCAGTGACCACTGCTGTCCTTTTGAGTTGTAGCCCCAGGACCTGAGGGTGGTCTAAGCTTGGGTCCCATTAGACAGGGACGGGTCACCAGGGGGCCTGCAGCTGAGTGCGGTGACATCATCAGCCCAGTCAGATGTTTGCACCCTACAAAACATGAATATAGAATTCCCAGTTTATTTCATAGCCTCAGGAAATGGGCTTTTATTGTTGTACTCAAACTGGTTGGTTCTGTTTTGCAAACAAATGGTGAATAGAAAAACTAAAACAGCTGATTGGCTGAACACGCCTGTTCTCAAACGGACACACTGAGCCATGTAAAAGCATAGCTGCAGTACATAAAGAATGTGGATAATCATGTAATAAAGCTGATTTAGTGAGATGCGCTGTAAATCACGACCAGTTGGGGTTGACTTCCTGATCTCTCAGAACTGCTGGCGGGGTCTCATTCTGTGACGGCCGCAGGGGACGAGCCGTCTGAAGGGGAATGGAAAAGCAGCGGAGACCGATGGTGACGGCGGAGGCGGCGGCTGCAGCAGCGTGGGAGGTGCAGGTGCGTTCAGGACCGAAACACGACACCAGCCGGCCCCTCTGGGTGTAATAAGCAACCGTGCGACACGCCTGATATACTCTCCCGCGCTGCCTTATCTGTAAATCTCCTCTAATGAACACTCTCTAATTGTGTCCCTCCATCGCTCCCGCAATGCAGCCATGGACTGAAATCCAGCTTAATCGCATTTTTGCAATTCGTGCATAACATGTGTATTGAGGTTATTCAGTGTGTGTGAAAACAGTAGGATTGTCATCTCATTCTGTTTGTTCCCTAGCTGTGGGTACTGTTTATGCCTCGCATGGTTTAGTAAATATGCATATGCAGTAAACAAACTCACTGGTATCACATGAAGCACAACTATATTTACTGGCAATCCCTAACCACAGCAAAATTCTCTCCTGAATAAGTTGTCGACTGTGTGATTTGTCATTTTGTTCTCTGATCCAGGGCTCTTATTGTTATTTCCATTATGTTCCATAAAATAACTTTGAGTCAGAGTAAGTAACAAGATATTACGTAAATAATAATAAATAATTGTGAATGTAAAACTGTAGTAAAATGAATGTTATTTCAATTATCTAAGCAGTGCTCAAGCAGGGTGCAGTCGGCAGCCTGCTATATGTCACACATCTGGGCTCTCTTGAAGCTAACTGGCTTTTTGTTGTTTGCATTTGTGATTTCCCATCTGGGCATTCCCACTCGTGCTTTCCCACTGCAGCTGGAGTTTTACTCCGGCTATTAGAGGGGAATGCAGACGTGGACCTCGAACCCGTGACTCTCACACATTGCATCCGGACCCCAGTCGCTGTAATAGTAATGGCTACAGTCCACCTGCAGCCCTGCGGCCTGTACTATGAAGCGGGGTTACTGGCTTATCGGGGTAACTTGTCAGATTTATGGTAGTCTGGGCAAAATGTAAATGAACGAATATGAAGTCCATTTAAACTGTCGTACCTTAAATCCGACAAGTTACCCCGATAAGCCAGTAACCCCGCTTCGTAGTACAGGCCACTGGTGGCTCTATTATGGTTTTTAACACCTTCCTCAGCTCAACCTGCCTGCTTGGACCTAGGGGATTGACAAAGTGTGAGCTGCCGCCATTTGTGGTCAAAAATGTGTATTCTCTCTATCAACAAAGTAACTCCATATTAATTACCATTGTATCTCTATTAACAAAGTATCTATGATAAATGAATGTTGCATCTCTAACAAAGTAACTCCATAATAAATTAACATTGCATCTCTAAAATAAATTAACATTCTGGATATCTATGATAATGAATCATTGAAAGTGAAATATTCTCATATCCGCAGGGAACATGAACTGTGGCAAATTAATCTTCTTGTAGCTATTCCTAGAGACGTTTATACGGTGAGATAACTTTATTTACATTAATTGTATTTCCATTTTAATATTCCTGATTGATCACATATATGATTCTCTGGAAATTTTAGTCTTTATCCTCATTCTTTAGTTATTCACAGAGATGATTCCGATGTGATACTTTTCCTGTTTCCGCTTTCGCTGATGTCACTGATGTCGTTGTGTCATTAAAGGTGATTTGTTTCCTAATGAGTCCTCCTGTCATGTCCTGCTAAAAGCTACTGGTGATGAAAGAAGAACCAGAGAACCAGAAGTTGCCCTCAGTACCTCCTCTGAAGGCTCCTCTGAAGTGCCTGACCTCTGCGAGCCGCGCGGTGTCTTCAGGTGTGCCACCGTCCCATCCCTGTCATCCCTCCCACAGTGCCTGAGGTGTCGCTTGCGCCTAGCCCATCAGAGACGGGTCAGAGGATCCGCTTCTTCAAGTTCACAAGTGACCCGGACAAAATGGCGGTGGGCTGCGGAGGGTCATTATGGCACTGTCTCGAGGTGATGACTGACTCAGAAACGTGACAATGGCCTGAGTCAGGTTACAGGAGGAGCATGATGGGGAATTACCTGCAGAAGCTCCTTCACAGTGCCCCTGAAGACTTTGAAGTGCAGACCACGAGGTTCGAGGCTTCTGATCCCCTGAAAAATGCTTTTGTGTCTGCAAGGTGATTGAGGAGACCTATAAGGATACTTGGGTAAGACCAGGAGTGATGTTAAGACAGCTGAGATGCAGATCTCAAAGCACCAGCCTAGACGACAGACCCATAGGACAAAACATCACTCTTATTCTGTACCTGGCTGATAGACCAAAGCAGCTATAATTTCTTGAAAGCTGCATTTCCACATTAACCATACCTTAGACAGCTTTCAGAGGCTTGGTGTGCCTCCCTTCTCTGAACACGACTTAACCTCGTTTGTGTGTCTCAGAGTCATGCGATCTAATGCCCGCACAGATGCAGTGAAAGGTGCTGAATTAGCTTTCATGCAAAGTGCTCTCCTACACCCTCCCCCCAAAAGCGGAGGAGAAACACAGAATCACGGGTACAAAAGCCGACTCGATGTCGACATGATAATTCATCACAGGAGCCATGATGATGACTTCACAGATGACCCATTGGGGGGGGGGGTCGTATTTTATGGTTTTCAGGAGGTACGGCTCAGATACCCCCTACCCAACCACCACCCCCCCACACCTATTTCCCACAGCTACATAGATTGCTGGGACACAGCAGAGATGGAAGCGGAGAGTCCATCATCAGGCCATGGCGCTGCTGTCCTCACGCTGGGATGCTCACAAAGCCTGCCTGGAGATGGATGACAGGGGGACAAAGAGGCGCCCAGGTGGAAGAAGACCCCCAGGAGGAGGCCAGCCAAAGAAAGGGCTCATGACAGAGAGGCTGGCTTTGAAGACAGCCCCAAAGCTGGCCCACCTTCAGGGGTTCATCAGTGGCCTGCCTGCTAACATCTTGAGATGCTTCTGAAGGCCCCGAGGGGAGGCATCGGTGCTCATCACCTTTCAGCTTATCTGACTAACGTGTGGACCTCACCATGGAGCACATCCTAATCTCTAATTACCCCTACAGATGTTTAATCTTCAGCCTAAAGATGTTTGTGGTGCTTAATTGCCAACCACAGTGAATGTTCAGGACATGCAGGTGGTTTCTCTATTGTAGCATCATACAGTAAAATGGAACCTTTCCTGCAACAGCCTGACTGGACCCGTCGGCAGCCTGTACCAGCATCCAGCATGTTGGCTTCTACACACCATAAAGTTTTCACCATCCCGTCAGCACCATTACTCACCATGACCTGGTCTGTCAGCCATTCTCTGGGCGTTACACTCACTGTACTGCCATTCTCGGTGCGTTACTCTCACTCTCCTGTGATTCTCTGGGTGTTACACTCACTCTCCTGTGATTCTCTGGGCATTACATTCACTCTCCTGCCATTCTCTGGGCGTCACACTCACTCTACTGCCATTCTCTTGGCGTTACACTCACTCTCCTGCCATTCTCTGGGCATTTCACTCACTCTCCTTCTATTCTCTGGGTGTCACACTCACTCTCCTGCCATTCTCTGGGTGTTACACTCACTCTCCTGCCATTCTCTGGTTATGCATCGAGATGTTTGAGTTCAGACAGTATACTTGTGCCATGAATCATGAAGACACATGTGTTACTACATCCAGGCGTTTCTTGGCAGAATGTGGACGTGCTCACCATAGATTTATAGGCTGGAAGAGCGCAGCCTGGTGTCACACGTGATTGCTGCAGCCTTGCTGCATATGTGTGACCT
The DNA here is from genome assembly GCA_026777985.1 of Mormyrops attenuatus. Taxonomy (NCBI): domain Eukaryota; kingdom Metazoa; phylum Chordata; class Actinopteri; order Osteoglossiformes; family Mormyridae; genus Mormyrops; species Mormyrops attenuatus. The sequence goes on from JAODKC010000036.1 coordinate 20,326,730, forward strand.
TTCTCGTACCCTTAATCCACCACCGCGCCTTGCCAAATCAGAACTAGAATAACCAGTTCCTCCAACTTTTCTTATGGGAGAAATTTAATCCGTTGGCCTCAAAAAATAACACAAAGCCCTGTTCAGTGTGTACTGCTTCGAAAGCTCACTGCGGAGTCATACCAACAGCGCAAAACCTACCCAGTAATTGCTGCAGCCAATGGACACTTCTTAAAACATTATCAATTAGCAGTTAAACGAATCCAAGGGTGTAGGTTTGGTTTCAGCATTGGTAGGGACCAAATCAGCGCCGAACCCCCTGCCCCCGTAAACACACGGTACTCCTACAAATATTAGTAGGGATACGTCCCTAAAGTTCATGCTCAAATCTATGCCTTGACTGAATCATTACACTCCTAATTCCAATTACATGCTTCTGTCTCAAAGAGATTTTGCCACGACCAAGATGAATTTCCACCAGGATGGCATGTTTTGATGTCCCTTTGATCTTAAAGGGTCACCTTTATGAAACGACCCACATCTATTTTACTTTTATACCCCCATGACCTTTGATTCAACTGCTCTTGTCTTAATCCACAGATCCACTTTCTCAACCGCTTGGCACATTTTGGAGCCAGACAGGTTTTATAGCAGAGGCCCTCCTGACAAACTTTTGCTGAGATTTCAGCATGTGCCGAACGTGGGAATTTTCAGCCAAGCGGGGGCTATAGAGGCAGCAGCGGCCACAACAGGGGGAGATCCCGACCCAGCCCCCGTGACTTTCAGAATCGCTCCTTATGTTTCAACCTTGCCTGCTGCGGACGTGAAATATTTATCGGACACTTCACACGTCATAACAGAGCCGAAGCCCTGTCTGCTTGGATATGTGTGGACCTTCTGATTTACCGATCTTTTACCATATTTCTCATGTGATATCAGACATTTGGTTTGTCGTCTGTGATAATTCATCTGAAGGATGACACAGGTGGTTTCGCTGTACAGAAATATCGAAAGCTTGACGTACAGTGTGGCAAGAACGCCATCTGACATGGAGAAGCGTGGTACTCGACTGCTGCATCCCAACGCAGAGGGCGAAGGAGGAAGCTCGCAAAGAAGCCAGCACTGGTGGAGCCACTCTGTTCCCTCATCGACACCGTAAACTTTATGACGGCTGAAGAACATTGGCGGGACGTAGAGGGTTTCCTGCTGCTTGGGATGTGTTTCACCTCTGTGGCATTGTAGGTATAAATCCTCACATCAAATGAAGTCTGTCGGCAAGTGACTTCAACAGCTATCATAAAAGTGAAACAGACAGTCTTAATTGGAGTTCCAGACTCAAGGAAACTCAACTAAAATATTAGCATAATTTCGGGTAGGACTGAGGAAATTGTTAAAACATGTGAGCTACAAAAAGACTGCCATGCGACCAGCAGATTAGCTGGCTCTTGGGCACCCCCCAGTGGCGGCTTTGCTAGGACGCAGACCCCAACGTGAAGAGGTGTCATTCTGGAAATAGCATTCATACAGATATCAGAAGAGTCAAATACATGAGGGTCAAAGGAACAAAGTCTCGAAAAAAAGACAGCAGGCTTTTCTGGGTTTCCGAAATGTTAGTTCCCCTCTTAGTTACTGTTTCATTTAGCTGTTAACAGGCAAACTTTCACAAAATATTCATCATAGCTATTGATATTTGAGACAACTAAACAGCCACAGGCTTTGCCGTGTGGATCTCCGTTACTTTATCACAGCACTTACGGTTTTTCAATTTCCCCACAAAACGAGGACTGGATGAGGAGCTAACCGGCTAATCACATCTCAGCACCAATGACCTTATTCCATGTGCGATTTTTACCAGATTCTTCCTTTGAAAACATAGTAAGAGTACAGGGCGGGAGGGAGCTACACCCTATGGAGGACCATTGTGGATGCCACGACACCAAACGCACATGTCCCCTGAACCTGGAACGGCGTTGATAGCTTCTCTGGTGGAATGCGAATGCTCTTCTCTACTTGGCTTTTCATGAAGGACAAAGAACTCTGAGACATTGTGAAGAACTTCCCTCTTTCCCACACGACGGGGAGAAGCCGTGAGACAGAGCCGCAGCTGAAGAGCATAATTAAATTGTAGCAGGACATGTGGAAAACGCATAGAGGGCTTTAAAGGCCTCGACGGAGATCATATGCAGACCGAATAGAGATCTTCGGGGAGGTACAATTTACAGGCACGTCAGCTGCAGAGAGACATCAGGCGAATTCTGTCACCCCGTAAAGTGAAACAAAAGGAAAGCAAACACACGGGAGAGAATGGAGAGGAACGGTTTCTTGCCACCGGAGGAATATGGGGCAGTTTGTGGAGATCCAGTCCAGTGAAGGAACAGCTGCTGGCAGACTTGGATTAACGGCGAAAGACCTGTAATTAGAGCAACACTGATAGTATAAGTGTCTACTGCCTAATGCTGAGACGCATGATGTGTTTAGGCATACGACTGATTATGTTGGCAGTATATCAAACTACAGAGTAAAACGTTTGTGTGTTTGTGGATTAGGTTTATCTTACATTATGGGGATCCAATGTCCGCCACAATGTAATAAAAATGTGTTATTTTGACATTGTGGGGACCATTTTTCAGGTCCCCACAAGATCTGAGAATGCAATCAAAAAACTAAAAATGCCAAAAGTTCCGTATTTTATTTAGTTACTTATGGTAAAGGTTAGGGCTGGGTAGGGGTTAAGGTCACCATGTTGTGATTAGAGTTTGTCCCATAGAAATGAATGGAGAGATATAATTACAAACCTGCGTGTGTGTGTGTGTGTGCGCGTGTGTGTGCGCGTGTTTGTGTGTGTGTGCGTGTGTGCGCACGCGCGTGTGTGTGTGAGTAAATGGTGACTTCAGGTTTCAGTACAGGATAAATCCATTAAAGCGCGTTTCCTGTGACACACCGAGGTCCCTGGGACGTCCCCAGGTCCACATCCTTTAAGCAAATGTTTTCACAGACCATGAGCCTTGCCTCTCAGGGGACACAATAAGTCCATCAGTCGAGAATCTCTCTTCCTCCCCCCCCCCCCACCTTAGATAAACTCTCCTCCAGTTCTTCTTTCTTTATCAAGGGAGTGAATAAGCTAATTAAAATCATTAAAAAATTATACTTTTTTTGATATGCGATTGGGGGTGTTTAACAGAGCATTATAACACACAATACGGCCAATCTAAGTGACTGTAAATGTGGTGTGCTTGTTGGTGCCGTTTGAGGTTCCATTGTCTCAGAAACAGCCACCATCCTGAGATGTTCACACACTCCAGCATCTAGAGTTTACATTGAATGGTGTGTGGAACAAAAAACATCCATGGCATTTCTGTGGCTAGAAACTCCTTGTTAATGATAAAGGTCATATGAGAATGGTGAGACAGCTAACAGGAAGTACACAATGAACAGCGCATCTCTGGACGCACAACTCGCAATTAATGAAGTGACCACTGAGATTGTTGGTACAAGAGCTACTCTGCATGTAGAAATTGAACCAATCAAAATGAAAATGACTGTTTCAGACTGAGTATGACACAAACCCCTCTGTCTAATGATAGCCTGGAGTGGCAGACACTCAGATAGAGCGCCCCCTGTGGGACGGGACTGAGAGCACCTCCTCAAAGGTTTGGGATGAAGGGCATATAACCTAGTTCAGGACAGAGAGCAAATAGCTTGGACTAGGATGGAGAGTGCCCCCTGTGGATCAGGACTGTGATACTTATACTGGCACTGCACAGATAGACACCCAAGTAGGACCTAGTGCTTTCAGGGACCACTGGAGAAAGACGGATGAGTCTCCGTGATGAAAGGAGGCATATGTCACTGCTGCTGCTCTCCCCCAAATGCTGCGAAGGGCTGGAGATCCGTCATCGGTTACTCGCCCCCACCTCACTGCGGGTGCTGCGTGCGGAAATAGGGGCTGGGTGGGGGGAGGTATGGGGGGCGATGTGGAGTGCTTCATTTGTCTGGGGGTGCGGCTTTGATCTGCGGGGTCTAGGCCAGGGTCAGAGGGCTTGCCTGCACGCCCCCCCCCCAACACGCGCAGGCACGTTTCTGATTGGTCACTCCCCCGCCTCCCCCGCGACACAGCTTTAGCCTCCCGTCTCTGAGCTAAATGATTTATTCTGAAGCGGGGGTGGCTTATGGATGAAGATGTGACACACGCAACAGTCTCAGGTAAGCTGAACGTCTCCTCAGGTCCAGGCCGCTCATTATCTCCAAACCGGGGGGGCGGGGGGCTGTCCTCCTGCCTCATCTTCAGCTCGGGTTACCCGGCAAGGGAGCACCATCACGGAAGGACCACCTCGGGCCTGTGGGCTTATTAAAAGGTAATCAGGTTAATCCCGTGTGTTTGGAGGTGGGGCTGCAGGGTACTGACAGGCTGGCCCGCGGACCACCGTGACGACGTCAGTGCCTCTGTGCCTTTGAAGTCGGGGTAATTAGCCGGCCACCTGATACCCCATCAGCTGAAGTGGTTCTCTCGGGTCGGGTCAGTCTACCTTGGGGTGCTAAGGGGTGCAGCATCAACAGCCCCCCCCAGTGCTACAAAAGAACCAAGAACATCCAAACTAGAGTTTTAGTCTCCAGCCTCGTACCTACTGTAAAATACTTTAGGCTGTATCCTCCCTGGGGGGCCAGTCCGGTGGTGTTCACTTCTTCATGGACGAAGGTAAATTAAAGTGTGCAGCAGGACAGGCTGATGCACCGCCGGACGAGCCGCATGTGACAGGCAAGAAAAAAAAGCTGAACACGGCACACTGATGCGAGACGACGTCGGCGACAGCACCGGATGCTGAAACCTCTGGGGTCCGTGTTTAACAGGAACCCCGGCACGTTTCAGCTGCTGACGCTTTTTGGCAAAAAAAAAAAAATGACTGATGGCTCAGGAGGAGAATGTGCAGAAGAAAGGTAACACCCAGGCTCGTTTGCTTCTGCCCGGACCTCGAGGAAGTGCAAAACCAATGGGATCTGAGGCCCACATCATTTTTCAGACTTCCGTGTCACCCACCGAGACCTCCTGCGGTCTTATGGCTGCAAATTTTGCAATTTCCTTCAAGACAACAAACAGAGAGAAACAGGACACCATCCATAATGACATCTTATTAATCAAATCCTCTTCACACAAGTCGCTCTTTCACAGACATCACGTTCAGACTGATATCTGTGAAATCGTTAGACAACTGTGATGTTTGTTGTCTCCGGTTTCCATGAAATTACTAAGAATCCCTCCTTACATAATGCCATCATACATCCATCCAAGGTCAAAGTTGGGCTCATTTTCGAGAAAAGTTTTGCCTTTTAACTTATTCAGACATGACTGTTCGATGACACTCAGAAATAAAAGCTGTGTACTAAACTGCATAAAAGTGCGGTCAGCAGGCTGACTGAGCGATCGATCAGGTGCAGGGTGTGAGGAGGCTGGTTGTACAACTTTAGCGATCGGCAGGGTGACCGAGAGATCAGTTAGACAAACAGAGGCTGACCACTTCAACCCACTTGGCGGCACTAATGACACATTTCAGCTCTTTTACTCAGGATCTGCAGTGTGATACGGCTGTTCAGCCAAAAACTCAGCATCAGCACCAATAGCACGGACAGGGGGGTGTCTAAACTGGAGGATTCTGCATCAAATTAGAAGTTTAAATCAAAGTCTGAACTGAGGAAGTCTAAACCAAAGGAGATAAAATGTAAAAAGTCTAAATAGAAGACAATAAAAAATATACCACTGCATGGAGTGTCACTGTATTTGTACTTGAATTTTCACTGTGTTTACATAATTAGACTGGAGCCCACACAAAATAAATAGATGACATACAGTTTAAGTATAAGTTTAGAGGAATAAGAAGTGCAGTGTCTTTTTCACAGGAAGTGTGATCTTTGACAGGAAGGAGCTGACAATAACGCGGGTTCGATATCAAATAGCAGCCAGCTCGTTATATAAGTAAGCCACACCGGGACGTGGCCTGGGGCCTTTCACGCGGATGCCGTTTGATGTGCCGACCGGGTGCTCTGCGTTTGCGTCACACCTGTGTACCCGCGCTCCAGATCCCCCACCCCCCCGGCCTGGCGACAAAGGGCAGCTCCGTGCCGCGCCTCTTTTGTGTGGGAGAACAATGCAGTGGCCATGGGCACTTGGATCACTTCGGACCGCTGACAGCTTGGGCCTCGGGCGGAAAGACGGCCGGGGAGGGATCCGTGTCTCACGGCAGTGGGGAAAAGAAAACGAGACAAAGGGTGAGATAGTTACAGGCAGAGAGGAGCTGAAAGGCAGCATGGCCATGAGAATGTACGCCTTGGGGGATGGAGGAGGACGTGCTGGACGATAGACTCGGGGGCGCTGGGTTACACACTCTTTGAGACACAGAGAGGAGAAAGTGCAAAAGTATGGGAGACATCAGGGCCTAACGCAACACCTGTACATTGAGGCTGGGCATCAGTGCCGGCAATCGGAAGGTTGCCAGTTCGAATCCCATGAATGCCAGAAATGATTCTCCTCCATAAGGCCCTTGAGCAAGGCCCTTAACCTGCAACTGCTTTATCCTGGGTATGACGTTAATCTACATCCAACCCTGAAAGCAGGTTCTCCAACATACAGGGAAAACTTGGGGGTGACAGGATTGGCACTCCAGCCACCGGGAAAAATCTTCACACCGTTCCACTTCATTAGAACTAGTGTGGTGCGAAGGTATCACCAGCTGCACGGCTGCACTCAGGTTCTCATCCCTGAGGTGGCTCGTCATGTGGGGGGTGCACCAACGTGCGGTATCAGAGCGCGCTCCTTACCCTACCTCTCTCAACAATAGTGATAAATCAAAAGCCAGTTGAGAACAGCCAGTCCTAAAAAACTAATTATCTCACACTAAATAAACAAGTTGCTTATTTATTCACCGCATGACGCACTAACTCACCTGACCCCAAGTTGAACTGTTTTAATCACCAGACTACATCTGATTCCTCTTAAAGTCGTAACTGTGATACACAGTAAATACATGTGTGATTATGTCCGACCAGCACTGAGTGTCAGCATGTAAGAGACACTCACAGGGAACACAGCTCGTACACGGATGCAGACAGATGCCTACACGTCTGGTCATTGTCCTGCTGCCTGACGGGCTGATGAAATTGCACACATGCAAGCGGTCAGAACGAGTCCACTTTCAGAGTGAAGTCACGGACAGAGCCATGCTGGAGGAACGGACTGCACCCGCCCCCGCACACACTGTAACACGCAATCAAGGCCGCCCCCGCCACGCGGTGCCTGCCACACAGCCCCCGCACACACTGTAACACGCAATCAAGGCCGCCCCCGCCACGCGGTGCCTGCCACATGGCCCCCGCACACACTGCCCCTGCACACACCCCCTACAGAGGTCCCAGGCCTAGGAGCATCAGGGGGCAGGAGTGGGGTTGGGGGGGTCACTGACAGTCAGTCGGTCGAGGCCCCAGGGGGCGGGGGGCATTAGGCCAGCCTGACCGCGAGCCTCCATGTCCGTCCACACCCCCTGGGCCCCCGCTACCCTCAGAGGACCCCCACCTCCCCGCCCACAGGCCTGAAACTCAATCGGCCTCCTGAGTGAGACCCCTGTCGTCTCCGCGACACAGCAGGAAGTCGCCCAGGGGGAGCGCCAGGCCCACGTGCTCTTCACCATGACCTTCAGCCACAATCCCCCCCCCCCCCCACACGCCCATCCAGATACACTGCTCGACACAACCAGCAGAATCAAGTCACGGGTCCGAGTCAAAGTCAGATCCCGCAGACCAACACAGGTCTCCTGGGCCGGCCTGCATGCCCTCGTCCGCTCCACTGGTCCTTTCTCCCTTGGCCTCCTTTAGCTCGTCTCGTCTGCTTCTCAGATTATGCTCCCTCCAGTGCCCTGCCGCCCCGATTAGCTGTGCCGTGATTCAGCCCTGAGAAATGTAAACAAGGCCGCTGGCTGCTTCTGTGCTTGCTCTTGGTTGTGGTCGTGCTTTTCCTAGGCATACATTGTTCCGGAAGGATCATGCGTGTTTGGCTGCCTGTGGAGAGATGCTTAATAACCTCGTGTGATCACTCTCAGGGCCCACACTCTGGGGGGGGAGCTCCAAGGTCCGCCATCTGGGGCCTTCGCTTTGGGGCTCACGCTCCAGGGGCCATCCTCTGGGGCCCACACTCTGGAATCTGCCCTCTAGGGCCCTCGTTCTGGGGCCCAAACTCCAGGGCTTGTGCTCAGGGGCCCGCGCTCCAGGGCTTGTGCTTTGGTGCCTACACTCAGGGGCCCACACTCTGGGGCCCACACTGGAATCCAAACCACAGCAGTGGATTGCAACCGAAAACACACCCTGATGAAATATGCAGGATGTAAGATGCCGGGTTTTCAGGAAAGGGCTGTGATGACTGGGATTATTTTAAAGTGGATTACCTCCCTGCTTAGGCATTTCTGAGGCATAACAGCTGTATTAATTAAAAGCTGTATTGAGGAGTGTAATAGTAGTTGCTACCAAAATACATAATCTACTTAAGTATAACTAATCCATTTAAATCCAGTCATTGTGCATGTGCAATGTTGCATTTCTGTGAAGGTAAATTAAACAGCCTTTCCGGAGTACAGCACTTCTAGCGGCTAGCCCAGCAGCCTAAGACACCGGCGACTTCAGAAGGCAATAATACATCATTTTCGCAAATGCCTCTGGAAGAGACAACAGGCAGAATACACACATTCGTTATGAGTTTCTTGATTCACGAAAACATAAAAACAACAAAACAGATAAATTTAGGAACCATCCAGGTTTTTAAATATACACTTAATGTATAAGCAAGACACATTTTACACTTTTTTTTGTTCTAACTCCAAGTTTCATAAAGATAGAGCAACACGCACAGGGCGGCGTTCAAGTTATGGAATGAGTCTCATGAAAAGGAAAGGGTATACTGACCTCTGCTGGCCAACAATCTATTAACGTCACAGACGTCATTTGCTATCACTTCTGGTGGTTAGAAACTAAAGATAAGGTGGGTGTTAGCAGAGTCCACCAACCATATAGCTCTTCATGACGCCTGTGGATTACTAGGTAAAAACTTAACCGCTGGTGACATCATCATAACCCTGAAAAACAGTGGAGTCGTTCAGTGCTGCGTTTGTTATCCTAATCCGCCACACAGCAGGTGAGGGGTCACTGTATCGCAGGGTATTCACACTCATTCCTTCCAAGGTAATTCTTTCAGTATCTCTATATGAAATCTGAAGCAACAAGCTTTGCCATGAGAATATGCTACATTTTACTAATTTATCAGACACTTTTTATCCAAAGTGACAAGCATTGCACTGCCGGCGTAGCGCTTCACTTGTTGAGCAAGACATCCTTCATCAATCCGAATGGGAAATGTATTAAAGCGTTGGTGTCTGAAGTGGTACAGTAGTGAATAGAGTATCTGTCCATGTGGGAATCAATAACCTCGTCTTCTCCAGGCACTGTCACCTAACCCTCTGTACTCTTGCGGTTTGCTGTTCGAGCCCAAGCGTTTCAGCATTACCAGCTGAGGTCCACAGCAGCTTCCGTCAGACTGATAGCCATGTGCATCCCACAGCCTGGAGACCCCAAAGATCCCATCCAGACCCACACGCACCGAGCAAGCCCAGGATTTGATCACACTGCACTGGAGATGTGAAGTGACAACACTACCAATTATTCATTATTATATACTCAGTGGCTACCTTATTAGACACACCTGGCTAGTACTGGGTAGCACACTTTCCGAGATGCCTTTCCACACACCACTATAGTTTTCTGCAGTAACATTTGGTCTTACTATTAGCTTTAAGGAGCCTGACCATTCTCCTATGACCTCTCTCATTTTCCACAACAGAAAAGCTCCTGACTGGATGGTTTGTATCCCTCACACCATACTCTGTAAACTCTAGATACTGTCATGCAGGGTTCCCCTATTCCAGTCCTGGAGGGCCGGGATCCAACACAGTTTGCCGATCTCCCTGCTCAAACACATCTCAGTCAGCCAATTTTCAGGTTAAGTAGGTGTGTTTGAACAGGGAAATCTGTAAACTGTCTTGGATTCCTGCCCTCCAGGACCCGAATTGGGGAACCCTGCTGTAGAGTGTGAAAATCCCAGGAGGGTGGCTGCTTCTGAGATGCTGGAACCTCTACCTGTGGCACCAAAAACCCTCTACAGTCACTTTGATTGATCATATTGGCCTCTACAATGTGTAGCTTAACTGGAAGCGAAGCTCCTGCCCCTGACTGAATGCTGTATGTATTCAAGTGCAGATACACGATTGGCTGTTTGGAGGATCAGCCTGTTTACCTCAGCAAGCAGGTGTATCCAATAAACAGTTGAAGTTAGGTGAATTTGGGACTCTCGATTTCCCATTGTGTTGTGTGTGTGTCCTGCAGTGGACTGGCATCCTTCCATGAACTTCATTCATATTAATACAGTTCGCAGAGCAGGTTACCGCGACGAAGAAAGGCGGCAATGTCCTTCTCACTCTGCTAGTCTCAATTCCCTCTTCATTAAAAGGCATGGCCCTTGGGATTCTTGGAACGGCTGAACTCGTGTCCTGTGTATATTTCCGTTTTTACCCCCGCTGCAGCACCGTATATGATCGTGAACGAAGTCATTTACAGGTCGGTGCCACATTTGGCCACTAGATGGAGCTCATGGCGCGTCAAATTAGGCTACCGACAAAATATGCATCTTCTTTCAAAGGGTCTCCAAGCCCTACCGTAAGCATGAAGGACGTACACTGGGTGCATTTTATTTCTTGTATATAAAACACAAGTGGTTTTAAAAGACTGCCTTTTATTTTCAAACGCCGACCATGTTGGGACCGGGAGCAAACTGACAAATGCATACCTTTCCGGAACCTGCACAATAGGTCCAGAAAGTGGGCCAGAAATGCTTTGGCTTCTGTGAAGCTCCTGGGCTTTTCTGAAGGCCTGTAGAAGCCTCTGTCAGTCATCTATAATAAATTGTGTAGTCTGGTCAGTCGCTAAAATGAAGCGTATTTAACACAGATTACGCTATTTCTAGTAGTTCGCTACTAAACACAAACCGGCTTAGAGGAGTCAGAACGTGCCAGGGTGCAGCAAGAGACGAAGAGCAGCCACTCTCCTGCCAACTCGCGATGATAGCAGCCTCTCAAATCGGCTTTTTCTGTGGCCTCTGCGTCGCTCACTGGCACGTCTTTGAAATACACGAAAAACAACGTTTAAAAGATTATGTTTGGGGCTAATTTGATATGAGGATGCAGATCCTGTCAACGCTCAAAGCATTCCATCACTGCGCTTGAGGAGTCTAGACTACAGAAGCGGGGTCAATCACACCCAGGTACCCCACGCCCTCAGGAGTCACAATCACTTATACCAGGGGTGGCCAATCTTATCCGCAAAGGGCCGGTGTGTGTGCTGGTTTTTGGGGTAACCTTTAGGTCAGCTGTTCA
>JAODKC010000036.1:20353777-20365040 GCA_026777985.1 Mormyrops attenuatus
TCCTACCCAGGGTGTCCCCTGCCTCATACCCTGTGATAGACTGGCATCCTGTCCTGTGCGTCCCCTGCCTCATACCCCGTGATAAACTGGCGTCCTGTCCAGAATTTCCCTGCCTCATACCTTGTGAAAGACGAGCATCCTACCCAGAGTGTCTCCCACCTTGTGCCCTGAACTTGCTGGGACAGGCAGCAGGCTCACAGGGATCCTGTCCACCATCAGTAGTCACTTCAGATGGATGGATGTATACTGCTGCAGTTGAATGTATTTTGTTAGACCAGCACCGGTTAGCAAAGCCACAAACCTTTTTGCCGCAGATTCTGTTTGGATACACAGTGATGGCTTCCTTGTCCACACGCTTCATGAACCAGTAGGGCAGCTTCTCCTCCAGACTGGTGTGTAGCTCAATCTACAGAACATGATGGAAACCATTCCCTATCTGCCTCACATTTTTAATACAACATTTCATAGATGTGCACAGTGTGGACGTCATGGACAATGTGGACGGTTTAGATTACACAGTCCTCAAAGTTTTGGTTTCCACAGACCGGTTTACACTGAATGATTGAGGTGGAGCGGGGGGAGGGGGGAGATGTGCCAGTAGATTGATTGGCAATTTCATGAGTTTTATTCAGATGAATTCAGAAAGCTTGACGATGAGGAGTCATAAAAATGTATAGTTCATATTTATAAATATATAGTTCATCAAATGCTGACTACAGACAGGTACCTTTGGAAACCCCTAACATGGATGGCACAGACAGTGTAGATAGTGTGGATGGTGTGGACAGTGAAGATGGAGAGAACAGTGTGGACAGTGTAAATGATGTGGACAGTGAAGAAGGAGAGGACAGTGTGGACAGTGTAAATGATGTGGACAGTGAAGAAGGAGAGCACAGTGTGGACAGTGTAAATGATGTGGACAGTGAAGCTGGTGTGTAGAGTGTGGATGTTGTGGACAGTGAAGATGGTTTGGAGAATGTGGATTGTGTAGACAGTGTAGATGTGGAGAGTGTGAATGATGTAGGCAGTAGACAATGTAGATGGTGAGGACAGTGAAGATCATGCAGAGAGTGTGGATGGTGAGGACAGTGTGGATGGTGTGGACAGTGTAGATGGTGTGGACAGTGAAGATCATGCAGAGAGTGTGGATGGTGGGGACAGTCTAGATGGTGTGGAGAGTGTGGATGTTGTGGACAGTGTGGATGGTGAGGACAGTCTAGATGGTGTGGAGAGTGTGGATGTTGTGGACAGTGTGGATGGTGAGGACAGTCTAGATGGTGTGGAGAGTGTGGATGTTGTGGACAGTGTGGACAGTGTAAATGATGTGGACAGTGAAGCTGGTGTGTAGAGTGTGGATGTTTTGGACAGTGACGATGGTTTGGAGAATGTGGATTGTGTAGACAATGTAGATGGTGTGGACAGTGAAGATCGTGTGGATGGTGTGGATGGTGTGGATAGTGTGAATGATGTAGACAGCGTAGATGGTGTGGATAGCGTGGATGGTGTGGACAGTGAAGATCGTGTGGAGAGTGTGGATGGTGTGTAGAGTGTGGATGGTGTGGACAGTGTAGATGGTGTGGAGAGTGTGAATGATGTAGACAGCGTAGATGGTGTGGATAGCGTGGATGGTGTGGATAGCGTGGATGGTGTGAATAGCGTGGATGGTGTGTACAGTGAAGATCGTGTGGATAGTGTGGATGGTATGGAGAGTGTGGATGGTGTGGACAGTGTGAATGATGTAGCGTAGATGGTGTGGACAGTGTGGATGATGTAAACAGTGTAGATGGTGTGGACAGCGTGGATGGTGTGGAGAATGTGGATGGTTTGGAGAATGTGGATTATGTAAATAGTGTAGATGGTGTGGACAGTGAAGATCGTGTGGAAAGTGTGGATGGTGTGGACAGCGTAGATGTTGTGGAGAGTGTGGATGGTTTGGAGAGTGTGAATGATGTAGACAGTGTAGATGGTATGGACAGTAAAGATCGCATGGAAAGTGTGGATGGTATGGACAGTGTGGATGGTGTGGACAGTGTGGATGAGGTGGAGAATATTAATGGTGTGGACAGTGGATGGTGTGGATGGCCCCCTGACCTGCATGGCAATGCGCTTAAGGGCCGCATTCCTCTGCACCTCCGCTATGTCCCCAACCGCCAGACCTATCTGGAAACAGCATGCAGCAGCATGAGCCTAAAGACCCTTCACATCACCTCTCTGCGTTACATAGACGAGGGAATGGCTCACCAGCAAGTTCATGAGAAGAATCGGCATGAGAAGAATGAACCAAACCAAGATGGCATACGTCAAATATGGAAAGCAGAGATTCCCACTTAAATAGGGGTCCAGGAAGTTCTCCCGATAATTCAGCTCTCCCACCATCATGATGAAGGTCTGCATCACCGAGAGGTCCAGTCTATTGAAATTATCCTGAAAAAAAAGCATCCAAAATGAATGTACTGGAAACGGCAGGATGCAGAGGCGTGCAGAAGCAAGGGGGCCTTCCGTTATATGCTTGGGCTGGACCCTTAATGGGAATTGTGTGAAATACCCAGATGAACATGTTGTTAACAGAAGTAAAGTTATGCTTGGAAAAAGTGCTGACAGTCCAGTGAGACAGTCCAAATGAGCGACTCGTGCTGATGAGCATGCTTGCCTCGGGGTGGCTGGGGACACAGGTGACGTACCTGACCAAGCATGAGTGAGTAGAAGGCCAGGGCAAAGGCCAGCAACAGGAAGAAGAAGAGCATGATGATGCGGATGAGGGTGTTCATGATTTCCCCGAACATGACCACGTAGATCCCGAAATGTTCAAACCTACTCCATGGGAGGGAGGGGAGGAGGGAGGGAGTGACAGGGAGCATCTCAGAGATGCACACCTCATGGTGCTTTGGAAATCTTAATGTGTCTACAGAGTAAGCACATGGCTTTTCAATACTGGCAAGGTGAATAATCTCCAGCCCAGATAAATTTAGGAACTTCTGAAGGTCAAGAACAGTTTTTAAATGCCGACTGTTTAAAAAAAGAAGTTTGTTACTCATGGTGGAAATTCAAATGAGGATTTTAAGGGCTGACTATCCTTATCTGGACAGTTTATGCGTATACATACACACACACACAGGTTGGAAATTATATCTTTTTTTTTCTTTGTGGGGACTCTCCATTCATTTCTATGGGGAAAACTTTAATCCCAACATGACAACCTTAACCCCTACCCAGCTCAAACCTTAAACATAAGTAACCAATCAAAATACAACACTTTTGGCATTTTTAGTTTTTTGATTGCGTTCACAGTTTTTGTGGGGACCTGAAAAAATGGGGACATTTGGTTCCCACAATGTAATACAAACCTAATCCACACACACACAAACAGGAATACATTTTTGTTGGTTTGTCAAAGTTGCTGTAATGTCTACTAATGAGGCCTTCAAATACTGAGTTTACCAGCAAGAACATTTCTGAAAATTAGTTTTTTTAAGTTACAATAAATATAAGAAAAAGCAGATTTGCAGCATCCATCCATCTTCTGAAACCACTAAATCCCAACTGGGGTCACCAGAGCCTGTCCTGGGAACAATGGGCGCAGACAGGAACCAACCCTGGGCAGTCGCCAACACACCACACACACTCACACACACACACACAACTACAGGGTCAATTTAGACACACCAATCAACCTATCCTGCACACTTTTGGACCATGGGAGGAAACCAGAGCCCCCGGCGAGAACCCACGCGAACACGGGGAGAGCATGCGAACTCCACACAGAAAGGACCCGGGACCGAACCCAGGACCTTCTTGCTGTGAGGCAGCAGTGCTAACCACGGCGCCGCCGCACCGCCCCTGCAGCAAAACACATCTTAAGAAACATTCAAACTCATAAAATATTAAGTTAGGACAGTGCATATGCACTCATAAACACAGACAGAGGCACAGAGAGATACTCCCACCTTTGCAGATAGAGCAGGAAGTTGACCCAAGAGAAGAAGACGGCCGAGGCTCCGGCCTGCCAGGACCAGGGGGTCGGAAGGTTCATCAACAGAGGGATCACAAAGATGAGTGAAGAGACTGCCGCACCCCAGTCCAGGAAGTTGGACACGTCCCTGACGTAGCTGAGGCGCTTTGAGAAAGAGGGTGCAGAGTCAGCTGCATCATCCCCGGTGTAAAGACTGATGGGCCAGTGTTGGGTTTATATAACGCTCAGATGATTTTTCTTCAGTGATGCTTCTCTGTCGGCTCAGAATCTGGTTTCATTTCTCTTTGGAGTGTGGTAATAAATTTTAAGGACACATCAAGGCCGACACCCAAAAAACGACTCCATCCCGAGCTACATGATGATGAAATGAAAGAGTAAATGGACATACATTTCTAAAAGAGTGTCTGATAAACACGAGACAGACTCTGCTCAGACGTGTCTGACGGAGCCTCGGAAGTCAGCTGGTTTTGGGTTTCTGTAATCTTCTCAGGAGGGAGAACGTGGAGCTGGACCCGCATCAGCCCTACCTGCTGCAGCAGCTGGACCAGCTCCTTGACCATGGTGTAGAGGCTCATGGCCAGAACCAGGAACATGCAGACTGTCAGGATGTAGCTCTGCTGCAGGAGGAGAAGGTCGACATTTCAGGGCCATTTCATGTGAAACACGGGAAAATTACGTCACTCTGTCCATCATTCCTCTCTCCATATTCATGTTTCATTTTTAAACTTACATAGCTTGTAAAATTATCTGCAAACACACCAGAATCATGTCACCTCAATGGTTTTCAGACAGAATCAGGATGTTGGGGAATTTAAAAGATAGAGAGAGGGGGTGGCAGTGATCTCTCTGTGAAGTGAGAAAGAGGCTGTTCATGTCGGAATGAAGGGCATCTCACCTTCTCCAGGGAGTTAGACTCCATAGACGTGCCGTTGACTGTGTTGTTGGAGGCAGGCCTCAGGGTCACGATGATATGGGAAAGAGGCAGCAGGCCTAGTGAGTAGATGGCCAGGTTCAGGATGTGAGCTTTGCTGCCATAGGCATTCCTGGAGGAAGAGGAGGATGAGGAGGACAAAGGGGAAGGAAGAGAGGAGGACAGGGAGACTCAGCAGAGATCCCAAATGACACTGACGTCACCCTCATCATGAAGATTTCATTTCCAGATATAAACCAGGTCTAGAAACAGATTTTCTTTTTCCACTTCCATGTCTGCACTGGAGGTGTTGCTTCTCATCTCATTGTATATTGTATATAATGACAATAAAAGGCACTCTCATTATTTCTCAGATCTGACCCAACACAAAAATCAAGGAGGTGGTCTGACAAGGAGGAAAAATCCACTTGAGTTTGGGAATAATAATTTGGAGAAAGAGAGAGAAATAAACATACGTAGATGGGTGCAATAGCATACTATGGTCCAGCAGAAGTGGGCTTACTGGCTAGGGCAG
The DNA here is from genome assembly GCA_026777985.1 of Mormyrops attenuatus. Classification (NCBI taxonomy): domain Eukaryota; kingdom Metazoa; phylum Chordata; class Actinopteri; order Osteoglossiformes; family Mormyridae; genus Mormyrops; species Mormyrops attenuatus. Next base: position 20,359,193 of record JAODKC010000036.1, read on the forward strand.
TCTTTGCCACAGCTAACAGTCCAGCAGAAGTGGGCTTACTGGCCAGGGCAGTCTTTGCCACAGCTAACATTCCAGCAGAAGCGGGCTTACTGGCCAGGGCGGACTTTCTCACAACTAATGGTCCAGCAGAGTTGGACTTTCTGGCCAGGACAGTCTTTGCCACAGCTAACGGTCCAGCAGAAGTGGGCTTACTGGCCAGGGTTTTCTTTCTCACACCTAACGGTCCAGCAGAAATGGGCTTACTGGCCTGGGCAGACCACAGCTACCGGTCCACCGTGTGTTAGCCGTGCTAGTAAACACGGATGTGTCTGTACTCCTTTGTGTACACAGAGAGAACACCATGACAGTTTGGAAAAATGTGGCCACCAGCATTACTTTTTCACCCAGAAAGTTGCTTTGATAGACTCACCATTTCATTTCCAGATACTTCTTACACACAGGATGGGTGAGGAGCTCAATGCGGTTATACTGCACCATGGCCTTCAAAACACCAAGGGGGAGAAGATCAGCCAGTGACTGGTGACACCAGACTGGACCTATCATTGTAAACTCTTACTGGCTCACTTCCTACCTCAATTTCTGCCACCATCGTATCTAGATATCTGACAATATCCCTGGTCATCAGTACTGCATCATCACTCTCCAGAAAGACCTTGTTTTTAACTCATGAGTAGAGCATATACATACGTTGAGTGCAGCAAGAGGTTGGACTGTGTGTCCCTCGTCCTTTTGCAACTTCTTAAACATCTTTATGGGCATCTGGAGCCATCTGAAGTTGTATGTAATCTGTTGGGGTTGAGGAGAGATTAATTTGGGGTGGGGGTGAATAAGTAAAATCAGTAGGGTGAACACTCATCTGGATTTGGTTCCAACAGTCCGGTTTTCCAGCCCTCTTTCTGCACAGCTGTGTTCTCCATTTAGCCCCCTTGTCCTCTTTTTTCCCTCCCCCCTACCCACCTCTCTGTCAACAGCTAGTGCCACTCTCTCCCGCCTTCAGCTGCACAAAACCCACATACACATACCACGGAAGCCGAAAACGGCCGTTCTTGCAATATATTGCAAATATATTAAACAACATTGATATCTCAATAAATGTACTGTACTCAGCTTCCGTAATATGTTTATAACCCCACCCCTGTCAAAATCAGTCTTAGTGCTCATTTTCTGGACACAGGTATCCTCCTTATTAGACTCATGCTGGTGGTAACTTCAAGTACCACGCAGCAGGCTGCCTCTGAATGGTGTGAGGTGTTATAATGTCAAATGACTTCCAAATGAAACTCACTTTGTACTCAGAGCTGTTGACGTCATCTTCAGATTCCTTAATACACTGGTCCAGGAGATACTGAGCGAAACAGAACATGGTTTTTCCAAACATGAATCATCATGCAGACGTAAATGTGAGCCTGAGCGCTTAAGTGTTAAAAGACAGACCTTGAAGGACTCTGGGAGGAGCTCTATCATCTCCAGAATAACGCATCGATTACTGGATCTAGGATTGTAGGTCTTCAGGGCCTCTTCACTCCTGAAACAGCAGCAGGCTCATGGGAGTTTTACTTACACAAAAATGTTCTGAGGGCAGAGGGAAAAATGATTCAGAGAGATAACCAATCACATTGTAGAGGAGGTGAGTCCAAACTAGAGGAGGTGGGACCAACCAATCAGATGTTTTGGTCCCACTTCCTCTAGTTGCATGGGCCTACCTCCTCTACATTCTGATTGGTTATCTCTCTGAACCAATCATTTTTCCTTCAGCCCTCAAAACATTGAAGTAAAATTCCCATGAGCCAGCAGCAGGTCATTGTCAGTACTAATTTCACGGTGTTTTCATATAAGCTGTGCATTTTCCTGTCATTCTTGCGTTTTTGGCTGTCCAGTTAGCTCTCCTTTCATCTAGTACTCCTACACAGAAATGTCCTTCTTATATCAATCCAGAAGTTCAGCATCTGACATCGCATCAGGCATTGGGATCTCCTGGCCACCATTATGGACAGCTTCTAATCAGTAAATGAGGTTCCACTGACCTCTCAGACTCTATAACAGCGTTGACCACTTCCTTTCTACCATTTTTTAGTGCTTCGTGGAGGAAGGTGGCGTCGTTCTTCTTGAAGGTGACTTTGGCGCCCCGGTTCATCAGCAATTTCACGGCAGAGGCATGACCTTCCTTCGCTGCCACGTGCAGAGCTGTGTTCTTTTGCACAAGAGCAGACAGTCCAGTTTATAGCAGATTTCTGGCACACTTAGCATTTGTGGGGAGTTACATAGGGCCCACTCCCTTAAGAGACCCCCCCACATACACACAGCTCCTGGGTCATCAAATACCACCACATGATTTGGCCCGTACCCCCAGTTTTTATAAAAGCTCATATATGTAAAAGAGAGATTTTTACACTGAATACAATGGATATTTAAAACAAAATGCAAACAATAAACAGATATTCATTGCAGTGTGTAGACAAGGCGGACATTTCAGGTGCAGAACGTAAAAATCCAAACCAGGATTTTGTTTCAACCAACCAGTTGAGTACTCTGGGCCTGTGACTCTTTATACTCAACTGGTTTGGATCTTTACTTTCTGGACCTGAAATGTCCGCCTATGGTAAACAAACCCCATTAGGAAGCCAGACAAGGATTCAACACTGTTTTGTTTTTGTTCTTTCAAAAATGCACACACAGACATAAGAACGAAAAGGACTGTAAGTCCAAATTGTGTTCACTGGGCTCCCGTTTCCTGTCTGCAACATCAATTTTTTTTTTTGCACTCCAGTTCCGCCTAGTACAACTTCTCTATTAATGTGTGACGGCTTGTCCAGGCTGAGTGCCTGCATACAGCAAAGCCACCTGCCCTCACCCCGTCCTCGTCTGGCTTGTCCAGCAGCTTCAAGTTAGCCCCCAGGAGCAGGTTCATGGTCTTGGTGAAGCCCTCCGCCGCCGCGTGATGCAAACACGTCCAGCCCGTGTAGTCACTGCGGGGCCGAACCACACAGTACCATCTCTTAGCTGTACACAGCATCACACATACACCTGTCTCCGTCAGTGAGTCGTCCCTTTTTCAGAGATGGGCCGTGACCCCCTCGTGAGCCTATGAAGGATCACGGCACCCCCTGCTGGCCGAAGCTACCACACATTCAGCCCAGTACTAGCTGCAGTAACTGCTGGGCTGGACCCCCACCCCCAGGGCTTGTTTGGGGTCATTTACACCCCATACCCATCCCGGAATACAGTCCCTGTTCCCCACTTGAACCCTCATACGATGTGAACCAATTTGGCCTTGGGAGGCTTCACGGAGAGCTGATATGACATTCTGTCCATGAGGCATAGGGTATGTGCATGGGGGAGGAAGGTTAGGGTTGGGGTAGGTGTGGGTTAGGGCTAAGGGTGCGTGTGGGGCTGTAGACCTGTGGAAGAGCGCCCCCTTCCTCAGTAGGAGCTCCACCACTTTGGTGTGGCCGCCACGGGACGCCAGGTGCAGGGGGGTCAGGCCTTTCTGGTCGCCCTCATTGAGAAGCCTGGAGTCCACCATGCCCTCCAATAGTCTGTGGCACGTGTTGATCCGCCCATACCTGCAGGAGAGCGACAGACATGCTCTAGTAAAGCCGAACACAGCTTCCGTGGCCCTTGGAAACGGCGTCTAAATGCACGCCATGACAGCGAGCCCGAGGGATGGTGCGGGGTCCTCCTTACGGTCATGCTGTCACGCCGCACATGATGGTCTATCGATCACATCACGCCGTTCCAGGTTAATAGGCAATTAAAAAAGCCAAAATTCATTTTTAACCAATTCCCAAATCATATATGCACTTAATACCTGCTGTCCTTATATAGAGACGTGAGAGTTTGAGTTATGGTCTCCGTGGCATTGGCAGATTAAACAAATGGGGTCATGTGCACAGACAGAACCGGCAGCGCTCACTGAGCTGCGAAATGAAGGGCTGACTTCTTGTCCCGGGATTTGTGGCACACTGACGCGTCTAGCCCCAGCATGCTCTTGACGCTGTTGAGGGTTCCAAGACGGCAGGCATAATGGAGGGGCGTACAGCCCTCAGCATCCTCGTCGGCCAGCAGCATGCGCACACTATCCAGCTGCAATGACAGGGCACCGGTCACCGGCAGGACGGGAACGCAGGCACACGCTGGCCGGAAGCCATGTAAGATGCCCCCTGGAAGACCTGTAGGGGGCACTATAAGAAGAAGACTGCAAGTAAAAGGGGCTACATCCCTGTGGTGATTTCACATACACTTTTATTGATTGAAAATGAGTAATTTGTTTATAATCACCATAAAAGGCCCTGTCCGCTGTGTGCAAACACCATCATTTATTCCCGGGGGGTGTGACAGCCTCATTAACTTTTAGAGCTATGGCGGGAGTCTTCCCCCCCCCCCCCCGCTTTATCTGACAGTCTGCATGTGCACCTGCTTCCGCCTCTAAGGCTGAGAGTTTGAAGCGTCACCTGGAGCGTATCCTCTGAAAGGTTCTTCAGGCCCTTGGGCTGCAGAACGACGAGGTGCAGAAAGTTCCTGCCAAATCTGTCCTTCATCTTAATATCGGCGCCTGAAAATGTCAGACAGGGAATGCAAGTGAGCTCAGGCACTGCCGCCTCTGGTCGGCAGGTCAAATGTGGGCGGGGCTGATCCCACCCTGCACTCACCTCTGGAGAGCAGGAGTGCCACACATCTCCAGGCACTACAGCCGGTGGCCAGTAGCAGGGGCGAATGACCCTTACAGTCCACGCAGTTCACATCTGCACCCTGCCGGGGCACAACGACACGTGGTAAGTGCATTACATGGATTGACGATGCATATTATGGGTTGGCCACATGCACAGTGAGTGTGACACGGCTGATGGGGCTCACTGGGGGGCGGGGGGTAGGTGTTTCACATCAGCACTGATGTCTGCCTGTGCTTCGTCAGTGACATCATCACCCTTAAACGCGGCTGCGTCGTCATGCAAGTAGACATTTCTCAGTCTGCAGACACCTCCTGACTGCCCATGTGACCATCACGCTATGACCACCAGCAGAAAACACCAGCCGCCAGTCTAATCAAGTCAGCATGATCCCGTATTTAGCGAGCAATATGTGACGTAGGGAGTGATGTAATACTCCAAAAAGCGAGAGCAGGGACAGGCGCTTAAGGGACGTAATTACATCCAAATGATAATGTGGTCTGTGCAGGTTAAACGTGTCTGGCAGATTTACACTTTTTCCCCATGAGCAATCAAGTAAGAAAGACACGTCTGAAAGCATGTGCCCTCTGGGCAAAGGGCGTGTTATTTATCTGTACAGTTTTCTCATCCAATCAGATTCCATCTAATTCAATTCACTGGTCCAATTTTATTCTTCAGTTTTCCCCAAGACAATAAATGCCAGTTCACATTACTAATAATGCAAGCGACAGACTTCCCGTGCTTCCTCCAAACTGCAAATGTTGCCCATGTTTTTCGTCTTTAATATGAGAAAATAATGACCAGAAATATTGTTATACCACAAATGATTTATACTACATAACACAAACTGTGGAGGGTTACCTTTGAAATGAGTAACTCTGCCAGCTCAGCATAGTCAAATATCATCGTCCTGCATGGAGAAAGCCAGAAAGCATGCGATGAGCCTTCAGCTGACAACAAAAACAGTAGATACAGTGCCTTGGGTACACTACTACCATACAGTGCAGTGACACTACAGTGGGTACTCCACTATCACAAAGTGTAGTGACCCTGCAGTGGGTACTCTACTACCATACACTGTAGCGACATTGCAGTGGATACTCTACTATTCTACTGTGTAATAAGACTGGTTACTAAGTTATTACAGATTAGTATGGTTCTTTATATGTGTGTATAATACC
>JAODKC010000036.1:20375260-20388602 GCA_026777985.1 Mormyrops attenuatus
GTCACACTAAACTGTGAAATGCTGCGGTCACCTTAATCAGGAACAGACCCCGCGTGCGGCACAGCATCTAGCGACATCTAGAGACTAACGACATGTGACTGACTTTTAAGTTAATAAGAAATACTAATATATACAAAAAGTGCAGAGGACGCAGAATGGCTCCCTACCTGTGGGACGGCGTCAGGACGCTGGGATCCCGTGTGAGAACAGAAACTGGGGTTTATATAGCGACACCTACCTCGGGTGTCCGTTTACGCCGGCTTGGGAGGAGGCTGCGCCACTATGAGCAAAACCCCGCGCAGACCCGCCTTCAAAACGCCGGCTTTTGTGACTAATACAGCAATGCAATCATCTAGTTAGATGATTTCAGTGCTGCAGCGGCTAAATGTTGCAGTGCCTTTAAATCTATCAGTTTGCGCCTCTTTGCTCTGGGATTCCCAATCCAGTGTAAAGCGCCCGGCCGCCGCCGCCCCCCTCGCCGGTGCAGGGATGCGCTCAAATTAAATCATTAAGACGGAGGGGCTCTGCCACTTCCAGTCACTCCGCAAAGTTTTTATTGCGTTACTAAATTATTGCCGTTACATAACATAAAGAATTGCCCCCATATAGTGTCGGTAATGGAAGCTCACGGGGAGGTGGATGGTTATGGGAATTAAAACTACGCCTGCTGTTTATCATACAGGATTGCCCGATAGACAATTAACTGCAAATATGGTGACGCCCATGTCTTAAAGGAAGAAAATACGTTTATGGAAATTTATGAAGGCTGCTCTTGGTACGGACTAAATGGTAATCCTATGACGGCGTAGATTGTTTAACGTTGAAACTAAACCTACGCCCTTGATAGGCCTATATACATCTTCCTGAAAACCTAGCAGTCATCAACACAGCTATGCGTGGCTGCCTGGTCCCCAGAAATGCCCCGTCCTTACTGGATTAAAATATACGTAGGCCTATACGAATAACTAAAAACCCAATCAATGATTAGTTCCTCTGTGCACGTGTCTCAAGTTTTAATCTCCGCATTAACAAATTCACTGCTAATATTAAACATACGAACTGCGGTTTTTCCTGAACTTTGGCCAGCTTATCAGTACATATCAGTACAGCTTTTAATAAACCAGACCTCATTATGTCATCGTTAATTATAACACATGCAATAGCTGTGTTTGCTCCTGGACAAGGCAGGCTATTTAAGTGTAATATTGTTTAAATTTTTTGTTGATCAGAAATTGGAGTTCAATGTAATGAAAATAAAGTTTAATAACGCTCGCACATGCTGCAGGCAATGTTAAGTATTGATGTATGAGTATCAGGTGAACTGACATATTGATGTATTACTATATTGCTACATGCTTCAAATTCTCCAAAGTACGAGCTCATTATATAATCGGCGCCATGAATTTTACTGCCTCGGCTTTTCAGTCACTCTGACCCTGACCACGATAAACGGTTAGAAGATGGATGGATGGATGTATTTGTCCATTAATTTTAGTTGCGTGTTAGTTTTGTGTAAATAGATGAATGTTGGGGGCCCATCCTGGCCAGGTTGTTCTCTGCCTCCAGACCCCACATGACCCTGAATAGGTCAAGCTGTTACAGAAAATGGATGGATGGATGGATGGATGAATGGAAAGATATTGTGGTGAGTTCTATGCTGTTCATTAACATCTTAGCATGAATGATGTCATGTTAGTACTGGATCATTTAAAAAATATACAGCAGGTTCATTAGATAAAATAAAATATGCATTTTGTCTTATGTACACTACGGCGTAGGAGAGAGTTTGACGAACAACTTAATTTAAATAAGGTCTATTTATTCGGGAGACGAATGAATCCAAAATGGCTCTCTCCGTTCCTACATCCCTGTATGTACATGCCGTGTAGTTTATTTTTGTCATTGTTTTTAATTGTTTTTAAGACTTACATTGATCAATGAGATAATAGACTCCCGACTACTGGGCTAGCCCACTCCCGCCAGTTGCAGCTGCGGCATCCAGTAACAGGCCGTCATCTTTCGCCATGCGATAATACCGCTTGTATTAAGAATTGTACCTGGACTGTCCAGGAATACCAGGGAAATAATGTAATAATAGTAATTAATTAATGTAGTAGTAGGAAGACAAAAAGGTTTGTACAACAAAAGGTGTGCATAAAGTACAAAAGCAAAGGGGTATCCAAGGATTACATGTTTTTGTTGATGCAAAATTTAACAATGCAAAATGTATGCAAACTGAACGTCACGTGGAAATCAGTGCATATCACTGGTGGCCAGGCAAATCATTGCGCGTTTTCTAGTACTTCAACTGTGGTACCTGCAAGGAGGACTCCAAAGGACCCTATGCAAATTGAATTTTGGGAAACCAAATCGAAACTTACAGTGCAGCCTGTAAGCATTTGGATAGTGACAAATTATTATCATTGTTGTTGTTGTTCTGTACATCATTCAAATGAATTTGTGATGTAGTCTTTCATTGTCATTTATTTGCAGCAAAGAATAAAATGACAATTTTCTTTTAGATAATATTAATATGTCCAAATGTTTTTTTGTCCCTTAGCACGGTGGGGGAGGGGAATGCATAAAATGCTTATACTGTAATTCCTGCATAGTTCATACAATATAGCTGTTTATACCCTTTTAAATTATAACTGCACTGTAAGCATATTTTGAGTGTTTTATTTAAAAGTTATTGTAATGGTGTACTAAATAATACAAATTTGCCAATTACTTACAGACTGCGATGTAACTATACTTATTTTCACTTGACAAGATGGGTGTGTGGAGTCAGGGAGAGTTGGCAGTCTTGACAGGCTAAGCGGACAGGGCCCGGTTTCCCAAAACCTGCTTAACGATATGTCGTACCTTAAGTTCTACCTTAAGTCGTCTGAAAACGCTCCAAGGTGCTTCCACAAACATTCTTAGTTAAGTAGCCTACATGTTCCGTAAGATATTCTTTCAAATGGTTGGTCTGGGCCTCTCCTAGCTGTATCTTATCGCTGTCGCTCGTTTAAAATAAGACTAACATCGGTAACACCTTGCTCTGAATGCGCAGTGAATCTGCCTCAGTAATGCGCGGATTTATAATGAAACATAGGGAGTGCGCTGTTAATTATGTATTTATTTATTAATTGGGAAGGAATGTCGGAGTGGACACATTCCCCCAATTTCCGGCTGCCCTGGAATGTCCACACCTGTGCCAAAGTCACAGTACATCAACACTTTGGTTCATGAGGTTGATAAGAGTCGACACTGCTGGTTCATTTACATGTTAGTCTAATATATTTTCTCCAAAAATCACCCTGGAATAGTCCTTAGTTGTCAATACTTAGGCTTCTCTTATGTTTATACGGTAACGCAACTTCAGATATTGTGCCATTTCTCGTCTCAATATCAATGACATGCACACATATTGGTGCAAGTCGGTGTTTTATAGAACAAATAGAAATAAAATGGTGGGGAGGCGGGTTCGCGCACTCAGTCGGTGAAAATCATATTTACAATTATAACAAATTCAAGTTGTTAATTTGGTATTTTATGTTTAGGATCTCCCCAGTTCTGATTAATGCAATATTTTGAAGCATTCCTGCAGTGTTATACAGTATTTATAAAGAACGCGGTTTCTCTCATGCGGCAGGCAATCAATTGCTGCAAGGAGGGAATAATCAATTCTCGAGCCATCGATGTCAACAAGTCAGGTGATCCAGCGCCAATTAAGGTCGCACTTAAGAAGCTCTCCCTTAAGCAACCTCTTAAGAGACTGTTCAGGAAACATACGTAGGAAAACAAATACCTTTCGGAATATATAACTTTAGAGTCTTCTCTACGTTAAGAGTAACCGTTATCAGGAAACTGGGCCCAGGGCAGGACAGGACATGAAAAACGGGGAGCCATGAATCAGACTCACTGCCTTGACTGTGGGGGGCGCCAGCTGCCATCTGTCCGAAAGTTTTAAGACAAATCTGCACGACCGCTGGACTTGGTGGCGAGTGAGGGAAAGGGACGTGACCTGCAAATGTGTGGGATAAGAAAATGTCAAGCCGGCTGCATCGCCGTGGATAATCTCGAGATAATCTGAAACTCGTTAGACGACAGTCTGGCTGCATCATTCCACTCTGTTAGCGGCAGACAGATTCCTCTTCTTTTTACACCTCACTTCCTGTCTCCAGCTTGTAAACACTTATGCAATGTGCAGTCGGTAACGATAAGAAGCGGCCCTCTGTGCCTTCTCTGAATTTAACGCTAACCCTGGTTGCCGTTGTCCTCTTCTTAACTTGTGAGATAATGCACTAATGCCCTTAACGTGGACCCAGAATAGCACACGGCACCCTCGCTGTTTCTGTCGTATGTTGTAGCTGTATAGATTGTCACTGTACGTTAGTTTTCCGTTCAGCGATATGCCCTCGATCACAGTAGAAATAAATTAATGTTATTGCAGGTTAAGCCTTGGGTGTGAATAATAGGGAACCGGCATTTCTCACGTGTATTAACTATGTGTTAATTTAGCAGATTGCACGGTAATATTAAAGTCCAGTTATCTAATTTAAGACGGGTTAAACTCATTGTGAGTAATATTAAACAATGAATACTCTATGTACAATATTTATGTTTTTCACTTAAAAGAATTCCCTGTGGAAATCTAAATCTTATTTCTAAATTATTTCGAAGGCTTTAAATTTTATATTGATATTCATTATAATGTAAATGTAGTAAGAAATTATACCACATTATACACGTAAAGCCAGTTCAGTATGGCTTATTTGTTATTATATTTTATCGTAATATTTTTTATTATATGAAATATAATTAAAATTGCTTTTATAATCACAGTTAAACACTTATGGATGCTCAAGCATGGTGTTTTACGAGCTGAAGTAAATGGTGAATGTGAAGGTTTAATTAAACCGCTTAATTAACTGAACCGTCAGTCATGCATGCATGACAGCAGGACGAGTGATTCTAATCACTAACGAGCCATCCGGCTCTGATGGCAGTGGGTGTGAGGAGTGTGCAGTGTAGCTGATGACATAAATCCAGTGTTCATCCCCAAGAGGATTCAGATCTACTGATGCTGCTCTTATGTTCTGGCTTACATGGCAGCCAAGGTCAAGCCTAAATGGAGAGAAACAATATTAGCCAATAAGCATAAGTAGAAATTGGCCACAGAGTGTGTAATAGAGCTCACATCCTAATGGGGGCAAAGATCATTCTGTATGGGCATCGAAACTGATCTCGAGATTCAGTCTGAGTCTCAGGTCATCTGACGTTCGCATCAGGAGCTCCATGCACAATCACATGGAAAATTTTGCTGATTCTGTGGCACCTTTAAAAGCTTCATTGAGGCAACATCTCTTGTGTAGCTTACAGCAGGTTCACTGCTGCGATATTAGTACTGTCAGTAGGATTTGCATATTCAGGATATTACATAAATAGTTTGAAATAAACAAATAGTATGAAGGTCTAAAGCAGAAAGTAAAGTATGAGATGACAGAAGAGGAACTGCGATGGGCTGCCCATCTCCTTCTCACAGGCCTGGCAATGTGGCAGTTCCTGCACAGGACTGCAGCACTGATTAGCAGGGCTGCACTAGCCATCTGGTGTTCCGGGCATTTTCCGGGTGGGCCGATGGATGTGTGGGCCGCAAAATGTACTGGGGGGAACCCCTAGGTCCAGGGCCGACTTTTCATCCCAGTCCAGCCCTGCTTATTAATAGTAATTTAATGGAATAAATTCAGCAGGCTGTTCGTCCCCGGGGCCTGCAGGAAGCCAGGTGACACAGCAGCTCCTCCGGCTTGGGGGACATCCCGGTTTGTGGGGGCGATATGACTGACACCCGATAGGGGCAGAGAAGCAACGACAGACTGTGTGAATTTTACTGAATAGTTATCCCTTTGTTTGAGGCCTAGTTAAAACTCCATGATAAATGCTGAGTTTACAGAGCGAACTATTGATGCTCAAAGTGAGAACAGGTGTGAATGTGACATTTTGTGTTATTTTATATTTAAGAAACAACAAATGGCACGAAATCAACCAGCAAAGGTTCTGGCATCGCATCCAGGGTGTCCCTCATCCTTGTGTCCTAATCTGCCTAAAACCGGTGACTTCAGGATTGATTCTTTCCCTTTGGGTAACCGTCTTACCACGAAATCATCACAACATCTTGAGTCATTTTGTGGTTTTCGGTTCTGTACGTAAGATGATATTGAATTTGCTGTGCCTCCGAGTTGACTTTATTGTACATCTTATTGACAATGTCGATACGTATGAATTAGTTAGACAGGAGAAACGGCAAAAGAATGATTGTCGGTTTCTGGTGCTTTTTCAGTTATTTTTCTCACGGAAGAAAGAGGAGGAAAATGAACCAAAATAAACTCCTTGAAGACATTTGCTGCTGCTCCTAGCCGACATGCTGAGCGACGTGTTTCAGCAGGAAAACCTGACTCAAGACACCAGAGCACCTGACACCTCTGATAGAGAACATCTGACATGCTTGTTCTCTCCTCCTCAGACCCCAGCAGGGTTCTGGCAGGGTCATTCCGGTCTCCATATTTTCACAAAATTTGTATGCAGCTGTTTCCTGAAGCCTGCCTACAGGAAATTAGGCACGGTGCTGTCTCAGAGTCTGGATAGAATTATACGATGCGATGTTAGACCCGTAGGGGTCTGAATTGTGTGAGATTAATGGCTTTGGAATGATATTACTGATCTTTGAACGATATTTAATGAGTAGACAGTGATGCTGGCTCCAGGCTGCACATTTGCCGGTTACAAAGAGGCCAGGATGCCCCGAGAAAATGGAGTGTGCTAACCTCACATTCAGCCTCGTGACCAGAACGACACCCCGAGAGACACATCCTGTTTGTCGGAAACTCAGATTCTCGCAGAGGGATAAATTTTAATAATAAATGTATATGAAGGTGAAGGCAGAACATAAATGACAAAGTAATTACTTTTTTGCAAGAAAAAGAGCATGATGGCACAGGCAAAAACAACCCCAACCCCCCCCCCCCCACCTCCAGGAATGAATAAAATATCACTCTTCTACATTTTTGCATTCTATCTTGCCCAGGATCTGGGTGAGCATTTCAGGGAGGAACTGAACACAATCTGACCATCATTGTGACAGCAAACGGCTGAATCTCCAGTTTGCACTCGGGCACTTGAACAAGACATTCAGCTGAAGGATTTAACAGTGAGTGGGTTGCACCTCTAGCCCAGGGGGACAAGGCTGGAGCTGTCTGAGGTGCTGAACATCCCTCTGGCTTGCTGCTGCAGCCCCCAGTGAAACAGGGTCCTCTGCAGGTCAGACGAATCGTCGGCAGGTCTGACGGACGCACCGGTCCTTCCACACCACACATGTTACGGGTGACAGATGAACCTTTAATCTTAGGAAGCAATTCAGGGTCATAAGACAAAAGCATGCAGGGATCGTCAGGAAGACGCGATCATCTGATCGCGGCAACGATTTACTTCACATCATTAAATACTCAAGTGCATCAGCAGTCAGGCCCGTCATCTGCATAGGTGGAGAAATTTACCGCACTGCGATTCAGCAGGTTTACCGCAGCGTGCCGGGCCATTCAGGTTTACTCTCCGACACATACAAGTAGATACATTTTCATGCAGCTGGATTCCACTCTGCTCAACATCTTCAAAGACTAGCCCATCACCACCAGTTCTGACTGAGGCCACACTCCCAGAAATGTAAACGGAGGCAGGCAGTGACAGACCAGGGTCTCTTCCGAGAGCCATGTGCAGAGGACTGTGACAGACTCACTCAGTGCGTTTGGATTCCCACCATCCCCAGAACAGCAGTTTGCTGTTTCTGAAACAAGAAGACATGGATCATAAAGGACATAAAAATGCTCTGATAGGAGAGAAGAGGCCTTTCCTGTCAGGGGTTGGAGAGTTGGTGAACAGGGGGAGCTGAAGTGAAAGATCTCGAGAATACAAATGAAGAATGGAACCAAAGCTAGAGGAATATAAAATGACAGAGGTGTGAAAGGGGGGGAGGAACCTCACAGGCTACAGCAGGCAAGGAGCAGTTCCAGCACCCTTCTTGGTCACTCTCTAAACCAGAGACTTCAGATACATCTCTGCTTTATGCCACCTCCAGACGTTCTCTGATGACTGATTATGGTCTCCAGTGGGACCAGGGTAAAGAAGAACAGGAGTAGGGTGGAGAGTTTCATAGGATGGTGCGAGGAGAAGAACTACCTGATGTCAATAAGATCAAGGAGCTGTAGGTGGACTTCAGGCTAACCAGGGAACCAAGGATAGCTGTTACCTCCCAGGTGGAGACTAAGGAGATGGTTTGAGGCCATAAGTACCTTGGAGTCCACATCAAGGGCAGATTGGAAAGCCAACATCAATAGAGTTTATGAGGAAAGCGTGGAGTTGACAGGTCATCTTGAGGAGACTCAGGTCCATGGGTGCAGCTGCAAACTGCCAGTCTGCCAAGACCCTGGTCTTCACTGGTGTCTGCTGATGGAGTAATGCTGAGAGGAAGGAGTCTTCCAAGCTGTCGGAAGAAGGCCAGCTCGGTCATGGAACTGAGGCTAAACACACCGGAGGCGGCAGTGTGTGGAACAATGAAGACTAGAACCTCAGATGAGAAGCACAATCAGCCACAGGATCATGTCCTCATTATTCAAAACCAAGAGCCTCATGCCAGACTGATCAGCCTTCAACAACCCCAATGGCAGCTAGCTGGGAGGAGTGTCGTGAGGCCGCCTGCTATCATCAGTACTGGCTCCTGGCACCGCCTTCCCAGTGTGCACTGCACAGCGACCCATCTTTTATCCATGGTATTTATCTTATTGGCTGTAGTTCCACTACGTTCTTCAGTCTTTTCAGCTCTTGTTTGTATCAATTCTGTTGTATCTGGATCTTACTGATTCAATTTTATCTTTTTTATGTTTGTTGTTCCTTCCTGCATAACCTTGCTCCTGGACTCTTGGAGAAGTTTTCCCCATGGCGGATCAATAAATTATTATCAGTAAATCAATCAGTTAGTCAAGAATTTGCGTTGCATAGAGACTGTAACATCAGCAAAGAGCAAGTCTGTCTGTAAAATGACTGAAGTGCCATTAATATAATTTGGAGTTTCTTCATCTTTTCTTCATCTTCATGTTATCCTGCACTGGTATTTCATTTGAAACGACACCCTTCTTCTCGGACATAACATAAGCCCGGTATCCCTGGGGGGGGGGCTGGTGCATTATTCCTGCCTGGGGCTCAGTGCTGCCCTTGGTGTTTTTAATCTGTCGGTTTGATGGGGGTCAGTAAGTGCTCAGTTAGGCAGTGCGCTCGACAAACTAGGTCAGGCCGGAGGGACCGTTCCATCCATCCTGTCCACACCGGTGAGTGTTTAATAATGAAAAGTGATAGATATGTGGATACACCCCCCCAACTCAATAAAGCAGCTATTAATGTTAATGTTATTAATGGCCTAAGGGTGCACAGTGTCATACCTCTAAGAGGAAAGGAAGTAATGGCGATCAGGTGACTTTGATGCTTCCTGAACTTGCCTGTGGAGGTCTGGGTATTGGGTCCAATCTGTTTCCGACATACAGAAGCCCCCTGTGCTCCCTTCGCGCTTCAGAGGTTCTCCAACCCACCAAGCATCAACTCCATCACACTGGACACAGTCACACCAGAGAAAATGGAGGAAGAGACAGAGAGGGCTAAGGACACGAAACACACAGCAGATGCGGCCAGGGGCTGCCTGTAATGCTCCTACACCTACATCTACAGGTCAGTGACTCTCCACTGCGCGTGAAAAATTCAGGAGACGTGAAAGGTAACAGCACAGTCTGCTCATTAACGATCCTTGGAATCGGGCTTTTTCCCATATCAGCAGCTATGTGTAAACTTTTCTCCTCATTCTTGTTCTGTTTGTGTCTCCTGGGAGCCTGTAGTCCCTTCTTCCAATTAAACAGAGATTGCTCAGGGATGACATGCCAGTGGTCTTGCTTTGAAACTGCTGTTTTTTCGTCTGCGGTTGGTCACACAGATCAATGGGCTTCCTGCTTGCCCTCAGCGTGCTCCTTCTCTGCCTCCCTCTCCCTGACTGGCTGAGCGTTGCGCTTGCAAATGGGCCCACATATGCCTGCTGGGCCTGTAACTGTAACCTCTCTTTCCTATATGTACCTAATAGGAGAATGAATAAGCGTTCTTCATTTCTAATTGTACATTAGCTACTTTTCTTCAGGCAGACAGAAATCTACTTTGTTAAATCAGATTTGGCTGATCCTGAAGGCTCATTCTGGCTCACTGCCGATGGCTCCCTGGCTCCGGGGTGTGTGCAGAGCTGCTGTCAAACGCTACGCATGACATCGCCGCTAAAGCATCAGCTAATTATTGTCATTAGGTGCTCCTGGTGTCTGCATGGATGGCCTTCATCCAGAATGTTCTGTCTCCCATCCAGATCGTCAGGCTCTCCAGTGGCACATTCATTGTTGTATTATTGAGTCCATCCTTGTGCTGTTCATCCTCTTCATTTTTTAGCTTCAAGCTTTTCTAATCTTTCTGCTATTTTCTGATTTACTGGGTTTCCCCGTGATATACAGAAAGTCTGTGACAAATTCAGTGCTGAACGATGAACTAATGTCCAGCTAACGTTTTTGCTGATTGGTAGCTACAGTACATATGCTACCTTATGCACCATCATCTCTCAGCCTCATCGCGGTAAGTAATGTCTCTCCAGTGACGTCATCACGTTCATCCATTCTAACGTGGTTTCCTGTCAGTAAAATTAAGGTAATCGAAGACAAAAGTGAAATTGGGCTCTGCTTTGCTGCTGCCTGTTGCTGTGGTGCTGACCAGTGCTTAATTTGCGTCAGAGATTGCCTGAGTCCATACTCCGCCTGCTCATATACTACACCCAGTGTAATAAAATGTAAAATGTGAGTAAACTTTTGGAGTAAATGCAAATTGAACTAAAGAAATGTGTTTATAAAATCATTTGTGTTGGCTAAATTAGTATCTTTCTCTTGATTTTTGATATGTAAGTGAAGAACCGTACCGCACGCACACAGAAAAATCCATGTTTTGGCATTTAAAATTGGTGCCAGGTTACATGCAAGGTTGTTACAGCAAAATAATTAAAAGATAACGTCAACAAGACAAAGTAATATTTTGTTTTTTTTTGGCAAAGTACCAAAGCCATTGGAACCCAAGCAGAGCAGAAAACCTGATTCTGGAAAAACAAGCAGAGACAGTGAAGAGAGGAGCAGCGTCTGTGGATGCTAAAGCTAATGAGAAGGACCACTAAAAGGAGCACCTCAGAATTTATAACTCAAGCACTGGTGACTCTTGAGGTGTTTCATGAATGTGATGAACCAGTAGGACAGTCCAGCATCCCATTCACATCAGGCCACCTCTTAACACGCGCTAAAGTCACAGCAAAATGTTTCAGGACAAAAACCTCATATTATCTCAACTGAAGCATTACGGTGTCACTTTGTCACTTACAGTTTCAACATTATATCAAAATCACAGGAGGCTTCAGGTCGTTTATATCCTGAAAGGGGAGCTAAATATCCCAGAAAACATGCCCGTTTTCTTTAGGCCACCTCTTCAGAGAACATCCATCCATCCATCCTCCGTAACCACTTATCTAAGGCAGGCCAGAGCCAGTTTGGAGCCTGTCCCAGGATATGCTATACACATTCCCACACACACACACACACCCACACACACACACACAGACAAAGGATGGAGGCCGCTGTGTTTTCAGGAGTTTCATGAGCAGCTTTATTAAAAATTACTATTACAGTAGCACTACTGAAATATTAAAATGTAAGATATTAAGATGTTTTTATTTAACAGCCATTGACCATCCGTCGAGAGCCAGGTAAATAAACCTTAAACCTTTTAAAATGATCGAGTTGCATGAATATCAAAAGCCCATACATTAGATGGGTCATCAGAGGAGCGTGAACAACACTGAGATATGCTGATGGGGGGGTTTAAAGCCGCTCGCAGTCACATCACCCTGCGGCGGCCAGCCCAGCACACGCACCGGAGGTGGGAGGGGCGTGCCTTCAATCACACGCTTCTAATTGACTCTCACTCCCCGGGATCAATCAGCACTTCACTGGGGGAGGGGCCATTATTCAGCCAGTTCCAAGAAGAGCTGCAGGCATGTTTCATACGGGAGCTACATATGGGTTTATGCGAAGTGTTCAGCTAGTAGGAGAGCGGCACTGTCACCTTTCACTTCCTGCAAAACCGTAGCCAAGCTCAGAACCAGGCCTGAGAGGAAGCCTTTACTTCCTGTGTAGGGAAGCGAGCCTTGAGCTGGCCCGGTTGTGAAGTAGCTGCACTGTATCTTTCAATCATAAATGCTATTATAAGCGTTCAATGCGGCTTCCACTCCTTCAGTTCCAATTTGTGTAGAAAAAAGGCTGGGCATACCCGCCACAAACACGTCCTTCTGCTGTGAGGAAATGTCCATCTCATCCTGTGAGCTGAAAGTCTGCTGAAAAGGCAAGCTCGCCTCCAGCGGCTGTTTTCCGAGTCTTGGTGACCGGAAGGTGACAGGGTGATTGGCGAGTCATCGCTGCAGTATGGTGGCAGGTGTTCCACGTCATCGTCTTCTGCGCCGAGCTCCTCTGAGTTCCTCAGTCCTTGTTAGTTCCTTTCCGTTGCTCGCAGCGAGCCCACAGGTCTCAGCAGACGCTTGTGCGCTTTCTTTCGCACAGCGAGTGATTTGGTTTTGCCCGCCAGTTCGATTACTTCAGTAAACACCCCGGTGCATTAGCAGACTCGTCATGTCGTGTGTGTGTCTGTTTGCCTACAGCGCCGTCTGAAGCCACAGTGAGAAGTAGCACAGTGGTGCGGATGCCAGTATCTTCGGGATAAACAAGTATTTACATCAGCGACTCAGTGCCACATAACTACAACTCTTAGGCGTGGATCGTACCATCTGTGGGGGATGTGTGGGCTGACAGCAGCACTAATACGATCTTCTGATAAACGAGGACAATTTCCTGATGCGTGAAGCCCACACCCCCATGTTTCCTGCCTGTGTGACCTATCATTACCCTGACCCAGAGAATAGATGGGGAGGAAGCAGAACGAAGAGGATAGTGACACTTATTTATTTATTTATTTTTAATGAGCACCTTTTGGAGAAGGATGAGACCGAGCAGGGCAGCCCCTTCGCCATTCATTCTTATTAAACATGTCACGCTCAGCACCTCCATCCCCACAAGCATGAAGGAGAACATGACTGATAGCCAACAGCCGACCATGAAGGGCCAGTGTTGTCCTACTCCATGAAGACCTGACATTCTCTGCTCCATGAAGGGCCAGTGTTGTCCTACTCCATGAAGAC
>JAODKC010000036.1:20393521-20404203 GCA_026777985.1 Mormyrops attenuatus
GCTTCCTCCTCGCCTCCTCTGTCGGTCCCTCCGTCTGTCTCCTCGTCCCCTGTGTGGTCCCCTCCGGCTCCGGCCTCTCGTCCGCCTGTGGCCCCTGCGTCTGCCTTCCCTTGCCCACCTGGGTTCCCTCGGCCTCCCCTTGTTCCTCCGTCCTTTCCCTTTGTGCCTCCTGTCTCCGTCCCTCGTCCCTCCGTGCCTCTGTTCCCTTCCAGTCCTTTTGTCCCCCCAGTGTTGCCCCTTCTGGTCTGTTTGTCCGCGTTTCCAATCCTTTGTCTGGCTTTGTTGTGGCTTTTGCCCCTGTGCCTGTTCTGTGTCTCCGTCCTGTTTCCGGTGTCTCGTTGATGGTCTGTTTTTCTCTTCCAGGTCCTGTTTTCCCGGTTTTGTCCGCCTATTCCCTTAGGTGCACCCAGAGTGTGCGCCTTTGGGGGGGGGTTCTGTCACGCCCAGTCCCCATCACCCTCCTGTAGAGCACAACCCCTCATTACCCTTGTGTGAATCTCGCATGCTCCCAGCTGTTTCTGGTTTATGCTCGTTACCCCATGTATTTAGTTTGCGTTCTGTTTAGTCTTGGTAGATCTGTCATTGATGTTAGTGCATGTGAGTTGCTGCTTCCCGAATTAAACCCCGTTTTCCCCCGCTATCTTGGCTTGCTCGCCTGCTTCCCTGTTCGCCACCCACCGTACCTGACACACACTTATAAACAAACAATCATTTCACCAATACTTTTTAAGCCTCCGTGAAGGCTAAGGAAAGAAATGGTTTTCAGTTTAGCTTTAAAAAATCAAAAACTTAAGAAGCAGCCCTAATGCGGGTAACCTATATTCTGTAATGTTACCATGCCCAAGGGGGTTGGGTAGCCAGTTGACCTTGGACCCTCAGAAGTTTTTTCCTCCCCACTGGGGAGTTTTTGATTCTCTCCTCTGTTGTCATCTAGTATTCTTTCTCTCCCCATTCCCCATTTCCTTTGATTGACACACACTATTGTCAAGTGCCTTGGGGTGACTATGTTGTGAAAGGTGCTATATAACTATGAATTAGTAATTGAATTCTACACTAAACACTTCAGGAATTAAGTTATCCCCCTCATCGTGGTATGGCCAGACAATGTAGTTGTTCTTAGGGATGACGTAGTACCAGGATATCTTTTAAAGAAACTATTATGAGCGATAGCGTGTCTTCAAAATGTCACAGTCCATTTTATAGTGCGAGCGGTTCAGCGTGCTGAGTGACTCGTCCATCTCCAAAGGATTCGCTGTTTAGAGCCTGGACCTGGGGATAAGGATTGATAGCTTGACAAGGTACTTGACAAGATGTGCCAGCTTCTCATCTATAAATTTCCCTGCCTTACCAGAGTCTATCAAAGCATTGGGTAATGCAGCCGTGAGCAGTCAGGACAGCAGCTGTGAACTGCCTTTGGGTTGAGTTAATCAGAGCTGAAATTCCCACATGGTTCTCGACGGGTGCCCTTTCGCTTGTGGAACATTCTGGGCTGCTCGCTAGATGATGTCTGGCTTCTCCACAATATAGACACAGACGGTACAAATATGGTGGGAGCATTCTTCTAGAGACGCAGGGACTCGGCCCAGTTGCATGGGTGCTGTGCAATGGTGTGGGTGGCAAGAAAATCAGACGAGTGACTAAACCTCTCCTAGATGGAATCACTGCTCAACAGAAATAGACATCTGGATGTACTGGTCCAGATTGGTGGTCTCACCGGGCAGGATAATTAAGTCTTCAGAATGGGCTATAACCTACACAATCCAATATAGACCAAATTTGCTCTGGTTGGTTGGTCATGTATAATGGTTATTGCGTAAGAAAACCCTTGCACTTGTCTGGAGGTGTGACAATCAATATGGTTATGGAAACAGTGTAAACGGCAGTGGATGGAACTTGCAAGGCCTCAAGCATTTTTGGCAGGGGTGGGAAGGATTGTAATAAGTGCACAGGTTCATTTAACTTTTATTCCTGGTTATTCAACACAGACTGAAGCTTCACTGGATCTGTCATAACAGTGAGATATTTAATGCTTCACACTGAGGACTGACATGCACGGAAACATCCTCCGAGAGGGAGAGCCAAAACACAAGGCAAGTTCAAAAACAATCCAGAGCAAGACAAAATAATCAAGTCCAATGAGCGGGCAAGAATCCCAAAACCAGATCAAATCATAAACGCAGAAAGCCAACAGTTCAGCAAATAGCAGACTCAATATTTCACAAAAGTCCTGCGTTACAGATGGACTTATATTACCCTTAAGTTAATTAGGAGATATGCAACAGATTTGTTTGATATTCTGGCATGGTTGGGCGTAGCCTGTCTGGGTGTGGTTTAGATGGGAGTGGTCTGACAGGGCATGGCCTGACAGGGGGTGGTCTTGCTGGGCAGGTCTGACTGGGTGTGGTCTGTCTGGCATGGTTTAGCTGGGAATGGTCTGTCTCAGTGTAGTCTGGCAGGGTGTGGCTGTAGGGAGTGTCGACCAGCAGGAGGTGTTATATGTAAGTGATGAGAGCACTGATTTGTGATGTAATCAATAGAGCGGATGACATAGAATGGGGAATTCCGTGTTATGGGTGAAACACATACATGAAACATGAGCAAAATTTTAGGTTAATTTTTAAATGAAAGTACTGTAAGATACTGACACACACTTTTTGACACAGTGTCTTCGTGAACCCTATTCACTGAGCACCACAATGAAGTCTCATGATCATATTGACACCCGTTGGCATAAATCACTAACTGTAGTGTTTATAAAATAAACGTGCAATTAATCAGTGAGTGAAAAGTACTTAACCAAATTATACCTTAATGGGTCAATTACTTCCATTTCCCTTGGAGTCAACAAGTTCATTAAGGCTGACAGTAAACATAGCTACACCATTCTTATTTTTGTTCATATGGTAGATAGTATTTAGTGTATCACCAAACCTATGTAGCATCCTGAACAGTCACCTTGAAACCAGTCTGGAAAATCAGGTGTCCTATTTCACTGTGATTCTCATTTCAGGAGCTGGGGTGATGTCGACCACGGCAGGCAGGTCTGTAGGACCTTCTCAGGGGAATGTCTCTGAGTCTAAATAATTGTGTTTTCAATCTTATGTGACAGTGGACATATACAGAGGATGAAGAATAAAACTGAAACACCTGGTCAATAGTGTTTGAGATTTCACACCTATATGGGCTGTAGACAATGTGAAACATGCATTGTTCTCTAATGCATCCACCTTCACTATCTTTCCCACATCCAAAAGAGTTTCATTGTGGAGGAGCCCCAAAGCAGCCATATGTGACATCACCCCACTAACTATGGGATTTGAACTGGCAGCCCTCCAATCACAGTGCCCTATGGACCAAATCACACACCCATGATAGCAGGGTGTTTAACTTAGCATTTTTTTATATTGCTTACATGGGGGGCTTCATGAAGCAGCTCTGTCCACAGGAGAATGACGCAGTAAATTATAACATAATTAGCCAGGATGCAGATAAAAGGATCGATTTCAGGTAGGAGTTTTCAAGTAAAACAGGCAGTCAGTTCAAAACATCTGAAGCTGAGAGGCGGGCAGTAAGGTTGGTGTTCGGCTTCCTCTGGGAAGATGCAGAGGACCTTCCCGGTTTTCCTGCCAGGAATTCCATTAGTGTTCCGGCAGAATGGAGTGCATCGTCTTGGAACCTCAGGACAGAGTCGCTTAAACACCGGCCGATGTCAAGGGGTTGTAAACATCGGAGTGCTTTGGAGAAAGCCTTTGGTTTGGCTATACGGCAGCCTCTGACAGGGACACGCCTGAATGCAGTAACAATGGAAAAGGAATTATATTTTAAGCCAAGCTCTGACAGAATTTTAATGAGAGGCCTGACATGTCAAAATCTGGGAGACTCAGAAGGTGACGCTTTCCACACCAGACATTATTCCTGTACACTCATTTGTGTGCTGCCAAAATGATTCATGTTTAACAATACTTGGAGATACTGTGACCAAAATGTCATTTATTTTCGGATTCTTATTATGAGTAGACAGTAAAATTGGAAAAATATTGAAAAAATTATGTTTTAGGTTTAGGCTTTTAACTGATTTTTACAACAGTAATTAGTAACAAAATTGATGTAACAACTATCCCCTCTATGCTGGAAGTATGTCGTTTCTTATTAAATCTGTGCTTTCATTCTGGTTTTCAGAACATTTTTATTATACGAGCAATGAAATTTAAACTGCCAGTCAGCCAAAAACGTGTAGCACACATGTACATACACACTTTAATATAATTTATATATTACACTGTTAAATAGATTAAATACATTATATGCATCAGTGATTGTTTGAAAATGTATCCTATTTCTGAATATTTGTTAAAATGTTTCATTCTGAATTGGATTTCATTTTCCTTATTTATTGTATGTTGCAGAAGACAAAGGCCATTGATTGACTTAGCTTGGAATGGCTGGAAAATGTTACATTAACACCTTGTTTTTATGTTTACTACTCCTATGTTTGGAATTATTGTCATATTGTAAAACAGATATAAACACAGAATCTTTATTGGCTGACAGTTATCAGAAGTCATGCAACACTCTCAGGTATAATGACTGTACAAGCAGCATTCAGATAAATAGACCCTTTTTGGTACCAAAAGTCACATGCCCATTTTTAACGCCGAGTCATGACACGATCACTGTGATGGATTGATAAACACAACCGATAAACAGCGTCTTAGATATTGCTCTTTACAGATCATTGAGGACTATCGCAGAGCTGGTGGCTTCGAAGTTCACCTAATTATGAAACAGATATATTACTGACATGATTTACTTTGACCGGGAATATGACGCCCAAGGCAGCCTTTAAATGTGTGCTTGTTAATAACGCGATTAATTACCAACATAAAGCAAAGCTGTCAACTCATATAAAAAGAGAGTGACCAGGCAAAGAAATTAAGCTGTATGCTACAGGTTTGCCCTTTTATAGATCGATACACCTATATAAATATTTAAATATGAATTTCTTGCTTGAAATAATATTTTATATACCACAGCATTTAAAGTGATGTGTAATATTGTGGGTGACAGTGAATTGACATCTCTATATTGGCCATATAAACACTGTAATGGTATGAAAGTGTATGTTCCCTGTGATAGACTGGCATCCTGTCCAGGGTGTCCCCTGCCTTATGCCCTGTGATAGACTGGCATGCTGTCCATTGTGTCCCCTGCCTCATGTCCTGTGATAGACTGGCATCCTCTCCAGGGTGTCCCCTGCCTTATGCCCTGTGATAGACTGGCATCCTGTCCATGGTGTCCCCTGCCTAATGCCCTGTGATAGACTGGCATCCTGTCCAGGGTGTCCCCTGCCTCGTGCCCTGTGATAGACTGGCATCCTGTCCAGGGTGTCCCCTGCCTTATGCCCTGTGATAGACTGGCATCCTGTCCAGGGTGTCCCCTGCCTCATGCCCTGTGATAGACTGGCATCCTGTCCAGGGTGTCCCCTGGCTCGTGCCTTGTGATAGACAGGCATCCTCTATGGCAGGGGTGTCAATCTCCAGTCCTGGGGGGCCAGAGCCCTGTGTAGCTTAGTTCTTTCCCTGTTCCACCATAGTGATTTAGCTCAGGAGCTGAGTGATAATTAGCACAAAGAGTTGAATCAGGTGTTTTTAATGAGGGTAAACCAAAAACTGTGCAGGGTTCCAGCCCTCCAGGACTGGAATTTGACACCCCTGCTCTATGGGGTGTCCCCTGCCTCATGTCCTGAGACTACCCCAGCCTTGAGCTCTATACTGTCTGGGATGGGCTGCAAGCTCTCCACAACCTTCTGCTGGATAAGTGATTTAAGGATGGATAGATGGAAGGATGGATGATAGATGGATGAATATTTGTTATATTAGCTTCTTGCAGTCATGATAAACCCCATAAGATCAGACAGAATATGGTCTAACCTGCGTGGTACCAGTTTCAAGTCCAGTCAGGTAAGAATCACACAGGCATGCAAGGAGCAGTTAAATCTGCTATATCTCAATGCCAGAGCTGATAAATAGAATAAAATACATACTTATATCTGACTGAAACTCTTATGGGCAATTTAAACATCCATCTTCCATAAGCACTTATGCAGTAGGCAGAGTGGCAGTGAGTCTGGGGGCTGTTCCAGTGATCCAGGGGACACCCCAGGTGCAGAGCCAGGCCATCACAAATAAACATTTTCTCTTGTAACAAAGTATCATTTTAACAATTTCTTTCACACAAATCACGATTCTTTTTTAACATGATTAAATTTATTGCTTTTCTGACCTGGAGTATAGTTCAGATTAGCAAAAGTAACACATATAGTTACATGAATGAAACATATTTCGTTACATAAACGTAGCTTTCATTTTCATACAAATGTGCAAGCACAACTCCTGTTTTTCTGTGTGCTGGCCGACGTGGGTAATGACCTTTACAAGTATGAAAAGGCCCCTCCCAAACCACCAGGCAGCCCCCCCAGGGGGTGGCGAATGTATTGCTGCTCTTAAAGATTCCATAAATCATGCGTATGAGGGGTCCATGACTGTGGGACTGACATGTAATGCCCCACTTCACAGACAAGCACACATGGGGCACTCTCCCTCACTCCCTGTGCACTCGCCCACCCTGATCACACAGTACGCTTCACTGTCTCAGCCGTTAATCCTTGGAATGCACCCAGGAGCTCTGCCGTTGTAAGAAATGAGAGGGTAGGAGCCCTCAGCTGCATCTTCACCCCCTGCCCCCCACCTGGGACCCAGCTTTTGGCATGGGGGCTATTTTTAGCAGCAGCCCTCCACTGAGCAATTATTATAATAATTTAGGCGGCAGGCCGGGGCCGCCCCGCACGCTCAGAGAGATTATAGTTGTCCCTGTCCCCCAGCCCCCTCCCACTGCACTCTCCACACTCTACATGCAAATCACCGTCAACTGGAGCTCTAAAAACCCACCAGTCCTTAAAAACACCCCCTTATCCAGCAGAGCTTCATCTTTAACATAAATAACTTGCTTGCTTTTCAAAATGTGCCGAGATCCGGAGTGATGGATGGATGGATGGATGGATGGATGGATGGATGGATGGATGGATTTCTCTCACACATTATGGCAGAGAAACATGTGAGAGGTGGGGGAGAAAGATGAGGGGCTGGTTCTCTGCAGAGGCACGTGAGGTTGATTGAGTGATAAGCAAACCACCCCCCCCACCCCCTGCCCTGCCCCACCACTAGATTACCAGAAGCAGCAGAACAGGCTCCAGAAAGGGCGAGGGCTGTCCATCAGCCTCATGCCACAGAGTCACCGCTGTGTGATGCAACAGCAAAGAGTTCCTATGGCAACCGCCCACACGGAGATGCACGTCTGCGTGGCCGAGTACTTAGCTTGCATAATTCACCAAGAAGAGCGTTAGTAACGCGTTATTAACTGAGCAACAGAGAGCGCTGGGGCGGGGGCGCATGCCCCGTGCCGGAATGCAAAGGGTTAAACCCGGCGTGTCCACATGACGCAAAGCGCCATGCTGTCAGGCCCCAAGTGCGAGCTGCAGCCCTCGCCATTATGACATCACGTTGCCTTAATATAAATTTTTCTTGACGTTTACATTTGTCAAGAGGTAGCAATGTGAGTAAAGTGCGCTCATGGCTGTGAGAGTTTAACCTTTAGAGCTCATTCATTATCAAAGAGCTGCGTAAAGGCCTGCTCTGATCCAGAGTGTGCACCAGGACGGAGGACAGAGGGTTGTTGCTTTAGCATGTCCCCGATTCACCTGGACCTGGAGGGGGGATGACACAGCAAGAGACTGACACCCATCTGACGATGGGGAGAACGGGCCAACTCACACAGCCGGAGTAAAAGCCCCAGCCCTGGAGCTGCGTGGCTACAGCGTTACGGGGAGTGCAGTCAGTGCGGGATCAGCGTTACGGGGAGTGCAGTCAGTGCGGGATCAGCGTTACGGGGAGTGCAGTCAGTGCGGGATCAACGTTGCGGGGAGTGCAGTCAGTGCGGGATCAGCATTACGGGGAGTGCAGTCAGTGTAGGATCAGCGTTACGGGGAGTGCAGTCAGTGTGGGATCAGCGTTACGGGGAGTGCAGTCAGTGTGGGATCAGCGTTATGGGGAGCAGGCAGCGAATGAACTTGGGCAGAGCAGGGTTAAGGTTCAATGCAATGAAAGTCTTGGGGTGGCGTGTTTGGGAGCTACGCTAGGGATCGGAAGGTTGCTGGTTCCAATCCTATGGTGAGCAGACTGATGAGCAGGACCCTCAAGGAAGTCTAACCCTGCTTTCTCAACTGTATGCCACTTTAGCACCAAATCAGCATATAAAAAACAGAGACCCTTGAGGCAGGCGCCGGGCCATCGGGCTTCAGAGACAGAGAAGTATATATAGAAGTATATATAGCCATTTGGCAAGGGGGCGGGGCATTGGGAGAGAACAGCCCTAGTCACTGCACGCTCCACCCCCAAGACATCCTGTTCCAAGCTGCCCTCTGGAGGGCATGAACCATGTGAAATGAACATATGAGTAATTAACGGTACGTTTACATCATCAGGCGTCGTGACTTTATGGTCATACTGCCCTAATTAATGTAATGCGCACATCTTAATACGAAACATGCTTAGCCAAGTACATTTTGATCTATGGGAACGTTAATAAAAAATAAGCATTTTTTATTCCAGATAAAGGTCAGACAGAGCAGCCTCCGGCGTTCCCGTTTTTAAAAGATCACTTTTTACATAAAAAAATGCCATGAACCAGGTCCGCATCAAACTCCCCATAAAAAAAAAAGCAAAATATGTCAGCTGCTTCGTGTTCCACCCTGGAAAAATAAAAGCAAAGAAAATGTGGTGATTTAAAGTATCCTGTTTGTCATTTAAAATAATAATGTCCAAAAAATAATATTTCTGATTATTCCTATTATCAGTTGGGTCAACGACGCAATGCAGCTTGCCAGTTAATCTTTCGACTGAGAGGTCCTGTCTTCCTGCTTTAATTTACATGCCTGTCCTGGCGGTGGCGTGGAGTGGGCATGCTAGGCAGTGATTCATTAACATTCTGCAGAGACAGGCCTTACAGTGCCGCCTTTACACCGTGCCAGGGAGTCTAACTGCTTTCTGAAGAATGAGACTGCCGCCGGACAGTCTGCAGTACACTTGCCACACACGTCACACACGTGATGTCTGAAGTGTCGAGTACAAACAGACCCTCTTGACAAAACCGTCCTCTAATAAATTAATCCGTCCAGTTTAAATTGGTATAGCGCCCTCTGCTGTAGGCTGCTTTGCAGATCATTAAAAGAGACTCGAAGCATTGATGCTGCTCACAATGGATACATTCTCGTTGAAATACATCAAAGAGGAGGCCTTGTGCTATATTAGTCATATTTCATGTGAGGTTCCACTTTTTGAGTGAATATACAGTGTCTGTACTTCGTCTGGAACGCCTCACTAGATCATTGAAACATATTGAGGTATAATATGGGAAAAATCTCTTAGTGTCCTACAGGTGAGTGTCCTGTTTGGGGGGGAGGGGGGTGGTTTTCTCCCCATTAACGAGTGACACTGTAGAAATCCTTGCAGAGACCAAACTTTGCCAAATCTCAGGTTAATGTCATGTGATGTATGACCTTGCTGTACACAAAGGTAACCACAGCTAAGGGGGCAGAGAGGCCCAATCTGTTTGTGTGAGTGCTGCTCATTACAGCTCAGGTGTTCCCCTGGGGTTAAGGCATGTCCACATGTCATGTAATGAGTAACTAATCTTCGGCGTGTTTTATTCATAAATAACATTCTGTGTGGAACATTCCTTCCGGTTTTTCCTCAGAATCCTTTCCCTAAACAAAAAATGGCATTTCTGTGGCCAGAAACACCTTGTTAATGAGAGCAGTCAGAGAATGGTCAGATTCATTAAAGTTAACAGGACGGCCACAGATAACAGCTCAGTACTACAGTGCTGCACAGACAGGCATCTCTGAAAGGACAACTTGCCAGTGGCTCTGGCGACGAATGGGGGTCCTACTTGGTGCTACATAGGGGTGTCCAACACAGTGCCTGCTGAGTGTTATTTAGTACTAACAGTCCTTATATTAGACCTTTGCATAACTGACTTCTAATTTATTAGTGATGAATTAAACAGAGAACACAGTGTCAGTTGGTCTTAAAACACGAATTAAAAAAAAATAATACAAGCAAGCGAATAAACTACTGCACTGCCAGTGTGAGCTGTATATTAGCAAGATTAAATAATGGCTTGGTATGTTTAGAATTAGTTTAATTAGAATACATACTTGCACAGACCAGTCGGTTTATATAACAGTAAATTGAAGCCTATTGGCGTGAACAGCAGCCTCGGTGAAGGCCAAGCTGGATTTCGGATCCAGATGTTTAATTACAGAATCGCGTGTAATGTTGAGTCTTCTCGTTTTAGAAAGCTCTCCACTCATGCATGCTGCCCAAACTAAACAGCCGCCTACAAAATAATCCGGGCACCACTAAGCTACCGCTCAGCCTATTCTGGGATTGATTACCTTTTAAGGATATAATCAAAGGTTTAAATCTGGCACCTTTTAACCTCTGTGCCTTCACGCCATTTCTATGGAAAAGCTGAACTGTGAGCACCTCCACCCATAAAGGCGACGCTGGACCCCGCGGGGGGGGGGGGGGGGGGGGGGGGGGGGGGGGGGGGGGGGGGGGGGG
>JAODKC010000036.1:20404303-20416639 GCA_026777985.1 Mormyrops attenuatus
AAAAGTTTTATATGTTCCACCTTTTTACCTGTGGGCGTTCCCCCCCTGCCTTTGCAAACCCACCCCGGGCCCCCCCCCCCCCCCAACAGCCCCCCCGGCACCCCGCCACCCCCCCCCCCCCCCCCCCGTCGTTTGTATCCTGATTCCCTTGTTCAGCCAGTTGCAGCCTATTCTGTAAGCGACTCTCCCGCCCGCCCTGCCAAACCGCCCACCAGGACGGAGACAGCAGTGGAGACGAGTCGGCCTGTGATTCACGGCGCAGGAAGAACCCTGCGTTCGCTCCGTGTGGCACAGCTCGAGGCGTGGGGGAGCGAAGCCCAACCGACAGCCAGCCGTGGACGAAGCCCCGTGGGTCAGTTGAGCCACTTTGTTGCACGTATCAGGGACAACCTGTTTGATTGCCCCCCCCCTCAAGAATAACGGCAAGAGTTCTTCACATTTCCATACATAGTGAGTATGATAGGGCTCTGACATTGGGCTGTTCTTCATTATTTACTCCGTGACACATGACATAAGACATCACTGCTCCTTTTGCTGTCTTCACTATTTGTTGTGTACATTATACTACAATTCTGCACACATACAATACTAACTACTGTCTATCGCACTATTTGTCTGCTTGCTGCGGCACCAATATCCTGGAACCATATATGGTGCAAATTATTTTTCATTTTGTACATTTGATTGCTTCCTTTTTATTTATTTCTGAATAAATTTATTTCTTTATATTTATTGCTCCAATTGCTCTTATTATTTACGGTTGAACCCCATGCCTTTGTCTTGCACTCAGCATCCAGAGAAACTACTTTTTTGTCTCGCATTTTATTTTACAGAATGACTATAAATGTCTTAATCTCTCTCGTTTCTGTCAAATCGAGATCTCCCATGTGAACGCTTTTGGCTGACCCTTCCCCTCCATCGTCAGGTATCTCTCCAAACACTGCCTGCTCATTTTCTCCTGTGCAGTTCTCAGGTAGAGGCGCCTAAACACTCCCTTCGTTCAGCCTGAGAAATTGCTTCAATGCTCGGTGACAAATGTGACCTATCACAATAGATGGTTCAGAAAAAAAGTAGCATTGACTTTAAAATGTAAATATGAGATTATACTTTCATCATGCAGTAATAGCTACTTTCAAAGCACATGGATTTGTTTTTATAAAGCGTGTTTATGATGCCCACAAACATGACGGAAGGGCCTGTAGCCTTCAATTGCACCTTTATCGATGTGCTTTGCGCTCGCCCAGGCTTTCTGCTGGTAAATGGTAAAAATCCGACTTGCAATCACAAGCGATATGAAAGACGGATTAAAATACCAAGCACCGCACGTTCTCCAGGGTGTGTGCCGTCAGTGTAGCTATGGACATGCCAAAACACGCTGCCAGAAGCTGACACATCCTTACAGATGGCAAATGATAGTACCTTTTCTCATTTCCAAGAATTTATTTCGGCTTCCACTGCCTGCTTGTTGTTCCGTGTTTGTTTTTTTGTCCCAAAGCCTCCATGTTCGTTCCAAGACGAGCTCGGTGTCTCTCTCCGCGCCCAGATAAGTTGGGGGCGCCATCGATCACCGGCGATAGCCTGGCCAGCCTCACGTGACCTCTGCGCCTGACTTTGACACGATGGTTTCTTTCATCATTACTACCTGGCATTTTTACTGCAGAGTCGGTTGACCAGCTAATGACTGCCACCCCCGATCTATTTTAATGTCCCTGACTGCGGAGGGAGGCTCGTCGCAAAGAAACAGCATGCTGCCCTTACTGTCGACATTTAGGCTACTAGGAATGCACTGAAGAGCCCCGGGCTGGCAGACCTCAGTATGCCATAAATTAACCTCCATCCTTTAACCAGCACATGTGAAAGAAGTAAGTTTGATTTAAAAAGTGCGAACATTAAATAATATGTATCCAGGTCCAAGCAAGGGGATAGTTAACTACTCAAATGGTTAGTTAAGTTCCGCTCTCTGAGTAAAACTAGTGTGAACATCACTAATTATTTATACATGAGATGTACCTGTCACGCCCAGCCCCGATCGCCCTCATGTGGACCACGCCTCCTCATTACCCTCGTGTGAATCCCGCATGTTCCCAGCTGTTTCGTGTTCATGATCGTTACCCCATGTATTTAGTCTGCGTTCTGTTTAGTCCTAGTAGATCTGTCATTGATGTAATGTTGTGGTTGTTTGTCCCGCATGCTCGCTTCCCCTGGAATAAACCCCGTTTTCCCCCAACCTGGACTCGTGCGCTTGCTTCCCCGCTCGCTGCAGCCCCAACGTGACAGTACCCATGTCTGAGGTTACTATATTATCAGAATTAAAAGTACAATGATCTCTCTCCTCTCTTTGAGATGTATACATTTTTTTAATATTTTAACAAATGTCTTTGTTATTTATACTTTTTGATTATTACTGAATTAAATTCTTTAAAAATTAAATTGTGAATAACGGATTCTAATTCTGGCTCTAAGGAACTTCCCAGTTAAGGCAGTAGTAGGTTGGATGAAGCCGTGATCCAGAGTTATTCACAATGCGCGAGGCAGCCTCGTGTGGCGGAGAGCGTGACGTGTAAGACGCCAACATGTAATGGTCATACATGACAGCCACGTGTCTCAGCGGTGACGCGCCCTGACGCTACACACACTATATAGGCTTCACGCGCCAGGCGTGTAACATCAATAGTGTTCAGCATCTCATCCATATGCACACGAATACCTGCAAGATAACACAAACAGCCTAATTCTCAGCCTGGGAGTCGAACTACATTCAAATGAAATGGGGAGGAATTGTATAATTAAGTGTGATTACACAAGTAATAGTCTTATAATGATTTTCATCTTTCATGGTTATTCCAGATTCTCACTGCTTACTCTGTTCTCCATTTGTCAGAGATGATGCTTCTGCCCGTGACATCGTTCTCTGCATGAACCGCTAACCGCGGCCATTCCCCCTTACCTGCATGTGCGTCTGCCCAGGTGAACAAGCAAGTGTGAGTGAAGTTTTGGAATAGCAGTCATTGAAGCAACGAAGGAAGGACACGGGTTATTAAAACTGAATATACATAATCGACAGCGCGCTGTTCTATATTCCCGACCCGCACACTAAGGCTGCCGTTTCCGCGGGTGCGGAGTACGTGGGTCCATGTGCACGTGCATTACAGTGTGCCTGCATAAAGGCGAGAGTAATGATCGTAAAACCCAGAAAGCACTGGAAAGCTGTCAGATAAAGGCGGGCGCTGCTGTAATATAGCTGTAATATAAATACAGCGGCCGGATACGCCGCGCTTGCATTTCAAGGTGGGCGACTTCGCGCCACGGTCCCTCTATATAAAAAGGCTATTTATTGGCTGTTAATAAATGAGTGTGCTTTTTATTGCCTTGCATTTTATTGCACTGTTGTAATATTTGGGGAACAACTGTTGAATGCTTATTTTTGCTAACTTTAATAGGCAAAATTACTGACATTCATTAGACAGTAATCTTCATATATGAAACGCCGAAAACAGTGCGCTTTCATTGCACTTTTTCATATATGTTAGAACTTGAAAAAAACCACAGTGGGAATGTAAGAAGGACGCACCGCGTCTCTGTGCGGTGCCGCATCCCGGGGAAGTTACCGGTGTGGGGAGAGCCGTCACAGCAGCGGGGGAAGCGGAGCCGGATCGGGGCCGAGGGCTCGCCGTGTGGACCTAGGGGGAGAGCCGTGCGCACTGGGGATGATCTGCTGCCGTCCTTGGTGATGTACAAGCCCAATCCAATTAGGTGTCACCTCTAGGCTGTGATGCGGCTGTGCCGTCCCTCTCTGCGCTCCCGTCCGCAGTCCGCTCCATGCAGCCGCGGTGCGCCTTCACTCCCGCAGCCGTGAAGCAGCCCCTGCAGCGGGGACGCCGCTTCTTTATCATTCTCTGATTCCAAGAGGCCAGCTTGTGTGTTTTCCCCCTGATCTTTAAGCGTTTTAATTTAATTTAATTTATTTTTTTCAAACAAAATGAGGAGCGCAGATTGGCGGAGCGCGGAGAGCCGGGAGTCGTAGGGGATCCCGGATCCCGCTGTCAAAAGAGGGACTTTCATGCAAAAGGTGGCTCGTTTCCGCAAGGTAGGAGAGCCGCGATTTTTTTTAATCCTTTAATATAATGTGACATGGGGGTGACAGCAAGAGATGGCATGTCCCAGTTACTTTAGTTTCACTGTTATGCGTGTTTGATACGGTCGCAGGAACCGTGGGCGTAACGTTATTTTAATGTTTGCACGGGCGATACCAGGAAAATGCGCACAGTGCTGCTGCAATAATCCAAAGATCAATTTAAAATACATACAACCTTGATAAGTTAATAGAATCCGGCGATCGCTGGAGCTACGCGACTCGAAAGCTTATGCAAAAACCGCAGATCCAAAAAATCAGATGAAAAACGAATAAGTAAAACAGGTGATAAGACACAAAAAGCGTCGCAGAAAAATAAATGTATAATGCCAACAGTGAAATCACGCATTATGTAATTATGTTTATTTCTCGGCGATCTTTTTAAATGCACATTTTGTGTTATGGGATGCAGTGGTACTGTACTCCCTTCACGGATACCCGAATCGACGGGAAACTGTTGCATCTTCGGTACCATTCACGACCTACCCGAAATGAGCGATATAACGCGTGTGTCCGTCAGGAGAGATCATAACAACTGCCGATAAAATAAAGTGTATACTCTGCCCTCATTTTCGTGTTATAGTGTTAATACGATGTATTTATTTCCCCGCATGTGAACTTCCCGCGGATTCAGCTCTGTGACTTTATCTTATATAACACGCGTCTTAACCTTGAGCAGATAAAACGCGCTCTTGCTGATTTCTACTGAGATTGACAGCGAGTAAGTCCCGTGTAAATTACGCTAAAATGAGCAATTGTCCTTTTAATCCCAGGCTTGAAATGCAATCATTCAGGATAAGTTTTAAATAGCCAAACAATTACAAAGTGTGTTAGTGAAGTAAACATGAACCCGGGATTTAGTTAACGCGTTACTAAATATACAAGCGGGTCTAAGCCCGTCCTGCTTAGCGTAGAAACAAAGTAATAAGTGCGATTAACGGATTGAAGAGCGCTGAATTATCCAGCCTATTTTGGTGTTTTTCGAAATTTTTATGTTTAGTGCCATGAGCAGAACGTGAATAACTATCTTCTTATAGGGCGCAAATTATGTTGGGATGGCGAGTAACAGGTGTAATCCCACGCCCCATATGCCGAGGCAGTAAAGAAATCACATATACGACATGATACATTTGTTCTGTATTTTTCAGATTATGTTTCTTGATACACCGCCGGCGGAATTTGAGGCGTTTTAATGCCCGGAATACTAATAACGCACATGCTAAAATCCAGTAAAATTTTCTAGATTAAAAAGAAGAAAGAAAAATGTGCTTCAAGTTATGAATAACATTTTAATCGATTTGTCTTTGGTTTTATTTCAGCCATGGAGGGACTTGTTTAAAGTGGATCCAAGATAGTTTTTGTTTTGTTTTGTTTTGTTTTTTATCTGTTTTTTTCCTGGAAACGTCAAATATCCATCTCAGTGGTGATGGCCGAGAAGCCGGGTTGTGGTTTGCCCAAAAGCAGCACACGAGCCATGGGCTCCCTGCCACCAGAGCCCATCGAGATCATCCGGACGAAGGCACGGTCGCGGAGGGTGCGCATCAATGTCGGGGGCCTCAACCATGAAGTGCTGTGGAGGACCCTGGACCGGCTCCCTCGAACCCGGCTCGGCAAGCTCAGAGACTGCAACACGCACGACTCCTTAATGGAGGTGTGCGACGACTACAGCCTGAACGAGAATGAGTATTTCTTCGACCGGCATCCTGGCGCCTTCACTTCCATCCTGAACTTCTACCGGACAGGCAAGCTGCACATGATGGAGGAGATGTGTGCTCTGTCCTTCGGACAAGAGCTTGACTATTGGGGCATTGACGAGATCTACCTGGAATCGTGCTGCCAGGCGCGCTACCACCAGAAGAAGGAGCAGATGAACGAGGAGCTTCGCAGGGAGGCGGAGACGCTGAGGGAAAGGGAGGGCGAGGGGGAGTTTGATAACACCTGCTGCCCAGACAAGAGGAAGAAGCTTTGGGACCTTCTGGAGAAGCCAAGCTCCTCTGTGGCGGCCAAGGTAAGGGCAGGTGCGGTTGGCAGGTGCGGGTGCAGCGTGGGCGCCTCTGCGTCTGCGACGGCAGGATGGACCTCCAAGAGGAGGCGAGGGTGTGGAGGTGTCGGGAAATACGGGCTGAGCCTGTGGTGGCGAGATCGCAAGGATCTCTGGCTGTGACCGAATTGGGAAAAAAGGGGACTGTCCCCTCCCCAGGTGACACAGGACGCAGTCGCCCTCTCTGAGCTGCATTCAGCTTGGTTACAGGTGAAGCATTTTCCGGAAATGGCTCTGCTGCCCAGTCAGTGATGGATACACATCCAGGTGTAGCTGTTTAGCAGCCGCATGGGCCGCGAGGTGAGGGCTGGGATGCACAAGTGTGAGCGTCACATATCCTGCCGCATTTCAGCAGCTGCACGTCAGCACGCTCGAGCGTCAGACCTCTAGCTGGTGTGTTCAGTCTCTTATCTGATTTACGGACATCAAAACACAGGAAGCTATTTGCCGTGGTTTACTTTTTATGTTCTCGACGTAATATACACCCTGCATGCAGCAAGAGCAAAATGTTTGTGGTATGAAATACGCCGCTTTGTGATAATATTTTTATTTTTATTTCTAGTATGCACCCTCTTTGTGGGTGTATGGAAAAGTTATTAATTTGGCCTGAGTTTGGTATAAACAGCTGCATGTTTCCGCAGGAGTTCCCAGCAGTACTTATGGTCTTCGTGACATTTTACGATTCAGTTGGTATGCTTAAAATAACGATGTTTTCCACACAGATTAATCTCAGCGATCATCCGAGTTCCCCTGACTGCTCCCTGAATATCAGTGCATTGCTTTCAAATCCAGTCTAATCTGTCCCTAAGTCAGACACGGACTGTACCGAGGCAGACCTGTCCCTGACTGCCTGACGTTCTGTCTGTTTTCGTTCGATCAGTGCTAGTTTCATTACCCCTAAACTGAAGCCCCCGACATCTAGCAGCACCGACATATCAGGCCTCTGCCCCACCGGTGTCGTCGTAGAGATACCCCAGTAGAGATACCCCAGTAGAGATACCCCAGTAAAGATACCCCAGTAGAGATACCCCAGTAGAGATACCTCAGTTCATGCTCCTGGAAGGTATTTTGTCTGAAGCTCAGTGCACGATTCTCCTTGGATGCAAACGAACAGCCAATGAGCGGTGTCAGCTCAGCCTTTATTTAGAAATATTTCTTCATGCCCCCATCTGTGTGCAACATAAAGTCTTTTAGTCACATCCTCCATTGGGGAAAATGGATCCTAAATTTCGCCCCACTCTGTTGTAAGTCACCCGAACGGCTGGGAAGTCGTGATGAGGTCTAATCCCTCATAATTTACGCAGAGTCCCTGAATCAGTGCTGGAGGCTGTTCGGGGTTTTGTGGGGGGGCACCGCCGGCGCATTTGGCAGACCGGCCAGCCCCCGCGAGCAGCATCACGCGCTGTGTCCCTGCCCAATGCGCTTTTTTAAACGTCACCTGTTTGTTGCACACTTGCAGCGTGAGTCACACGCGATTAGGTTTCAGCTCCATTCCTCAGCTGATCCGAGACCTCAGAATGCGAGTCGAAATATCAAAGGTGCCGGTAATCATCATAAATGTGTAAAGGCGCTTTAGAAAACCACTCTAAGCCTACAGATATAAGCTGATAAAAAAAACAACAGCTTGCCTCTTTTTATATTTTCTTCTTGTGTCTTATTGTATAATATTTCTTGCAAACACCCACCAGATGTGTGTGTATTGTTTTTTTTTCTTTGTTTATTGAATATGTAATATTTTCAAAAATAATATCCAGAATGATGAAGTAGATCAATTTTATTTTAATAATTTTATATCGATAAGATCATGCTTCTGGACACTGAGCATAAATTTAACACAGTCATGCAGCATTTCAGCCAGACTGTGGTTTAGCCACAGCTGAGATAGTGGCAGGAATTGATGTCAGACAAGACACTTGGGACACAGGAAAAAGCTGTTAGCCGGATTCCGGGAACCACCATCCTGACACACTTTGTTTTCTTTGCGTTTAATAACGAGAGCCAAGTAGCAAAGATGTCCCGTTACATGGACATCTAACATGCATATAATATAAATGTAACATGTATGTACTCTGAGGGTTAGCTAACATAATGTAATTTAACACATATGTAGTGTAACACATAATGTACCAAGGGTTAGCTAACACGTATGTAATGTAAAACCTATGTAGTGTAACATGTATGTATCCTGGGGGGGTAGCTATCACACATGTAATGTAACACATATGTAGTGTAAATGGACTGCATTTATATAGCGCTTTTCTACTCCTACGAGTACTCAAAGCACTTTACAAATTCATGCCTCGCATGAATTCACCCATTTATACACTGGTGGCAAAGTGCCAACCTGTACACCAGGAGCATTTTGGGGTTCAGTGTCTTTCTCAAGGACACTTTGATAGGGCCAGGAGGAACCAGGGCTTGAACCTGCAACCCTCCAGGTGCCGAACGGTAGCACTACCTCCTATGCCACCATCTTCCCCACTCTGGGTACACATTGTGTACTCTGGGGGTGAGGGCACAACTATGTCCAGAAGCTACCTACTGCATCTCCTTCCACTGCAACACCAGGGTTAAATTTGGCCAGCGGTAGAATTACATGCTTACAGGAGGCCCAGGGGTCGGCAGGTCAGGGGGAGGGAGCAACACTTTTACTAGCCGGCCGAACACCCAGAGTCAAATGGAACAAGGGGAGAGTTCTTTCATGCACTAATGCAATGCAGTATGATGTGCTGGGGTGTTAGGGAGCCACATTCTTCCCTGGCTCTTTCTGTGATTGCGTACGCAGTGACTCTCCCATTTGATGCGGCTGTCGGCGTAGGACAAAGCCACCCGTCAGGTGGCACCGGGTGATGCAGAATGACCACGCCTCTGACGGAGCTGACTGTACATTTCCGGTGGGATCCTACAGCCTTCCATATCCAAATCATACCTCACGGAAAACACAGCTTGTGAAGTGTTCATTTTAAAATGAGATGAGCGAATGAGATCAGCCGTGCGGAAGAGGCAGGATGAGAGTTTGAGGTGAAGCCAGCCTGAACTTTGAATATGGGTTGTGGTTTCACATCAGATCGAACCAGGTCACGTGACAGACGTCTGTCAGCTTGACTTTAGCAGTGCTGACAGAGCCAACTTGGCCTCCGGGACGGGGGGCAGGCTTGAGGCCTGGGTATCTGTTAGAGGAGCACAAGCCGCCCCCAAAGTCTGTCGTCCTCATTTGCATGAAGACCGAGTGTAAAGCGCCGCGGAGATATTGCAGTTTCATCTGAGTCGTGCAGGTTCTTACCGCGGGGCAGCTTCTGTTTGAAGTGAACCATTCACCACACGGCCAGTGGCCCGCAGAGCAAGATAATAGAGCTTCATCTGTGGGACGTTTTCTGCATCGCTGCTGCGTAGCCGTTACCCATGTGCTGGACGGTCACATGTCAATAATGGACACTAAATGGGCCAGACAATTAACACATTACTGCTAATTACCGGGAGAACCTACTCTTTCAGAAACAGGTGATTCAAGGTTTATAAAATGATATGGTTTATAAAATGAGGGATGCCCATCCATCCATCCATCCATCTTCTCATCATTGTTTCCTGTGGAGGGTCGCAGGATGGAGAGATGTATAAGCAGTAAATATCTTAAATGTCTGTATTCTTCAGCAGAGGTGACCAGAGGGCTGTGTGAGCCAGCAGATAACAGATGGATAGATAAGACCAACCTGCTGATTACTTCACCGCTTCCAGGATGAGGCCATTAATATAATCGAGTTGGCAAGCCAGTTCATGGCTGATGAAGGAGCGTGTTTATTTTTTTGTCTGTGGCTGTGGCTTGTGTGGGATTGCGATGGCTTTCTCTGAAGCGTATCTGATCCGTACAGCATGGCTAAACTGTGCTGCTTCAGATAACACTGCCATTTAGATATTAATCACCTGAATAACCGGGGCGTCACTGGCTGGACGCGCCGCTCTCATTAGCGGGATTCCCTGTGTTTCCTAAAGCACCTCAGAGGGCATCTCTCCTGGCAATTTGAGCATTTAGCCTCTGCGAATGTGTGTGGGGTTTGGAGCGGTGCAGGGCTCGGTGGGTTAGGACACCGTGCCGGATCAAATCCCCGGGTTGGCAGAATGATGTCACCGCTGGGCCCCTGAGTGAGGCCCTTAACCCCCAATCGCTCCAGGGTCTGGCTGACTCTGTGTTTTTAGGTAAAAGTGTCTGCTAAATGTGTGTAAATAAGTCTGTCTGGCGGCAAAGCCTGAGGGTTTGTGGCGCAGTGGTGCTGTTATTTACTGTTGTTATTTCCTTAGACCTTGGGGAGTCTAACCTATGCAGGTTGGGGTGGGGGGGACCTGTAGTGATTATTCGGTCGATAGAGATATAAGTCCCAGGTCGCTGGTGTCATTACAAACTGGGATGGACCTGCCAGAGTGACCAGGGCGCAATGACACCATGACGTCGATGATGCGAATGCGGTCCAGGACGGGCAGGGTCAGCTCCCTAGGAGCCGATTCGACTGCAGTCCCTGCTGGGAGGCCCCCAGGGCGCGCCGATCGACCAACACGGTCGCACAGGTTTGGATCGAAAGTAGGGGAGCATCACGGTAGTGGGCCGTGCCCCCCCCCCGCCGGGTCCAGTCCCACCACAGCGAGCCCCTCCTTTCATCCTAACCACGCGCCCCAAATCAATAAGCACTGGCATTTTTAAAGCCTCTTTCTGGCCTCTTTACTGTCATTCTGGCTTATTATGGGTTCCGTCATTTCAATTGTTTCCTATTTTCCTGTTTCTGACTGGCACCCTGTGGTTTTCTCATGCTGTCCTTGCTCGGTCCACCAGGAAAGGGTGTCCTTCACCACACGTGAGAGGCATGGGGAATCGCCCCCATGTTACGTAAGGTGATGCGCCCGGGCGTGCTCGCGAGGGGGCGGTGGTTGGGGGTCATTCCCTAAATCCTCTTTGCCGCTTTCATAACTAGATAAGACAGCCCAGTTAGATTAGAGCGAGGTGCTGCGGGTAGTACCGCTTCCTCTATGGGAATGCCCCCGCCACAAGCCAGGTTTTGAAGGGCGGGATTGCGAACGGTGTAATTAAAGCAGACGCGTTCGGAAGCTGAACTAAGAGACTGAATCGCGATGTGTCTTAACTGAATCTACAGCCTGATAAAATACTAATGCATACCGTCTGAATTTACTGCTGACCAAATCCTAATGTGTGCTATCTGAATTTACAGTCTGACAGATTCTAACAATCTCCTGAATTCTAATGTGTGAATACTCTCTGAAACTGCAGTTTAAAGCGATGACCACATTAATGAATGAATTGCTGTTGTGTATCCACAATGTCACACAGTACTTTGTGAAATAAAGGTTCAGGGTGAGCTTGGCATGAAAGTATGTGCCTGTGTATGATTGCTTGTGTGTGTCTGTGTGTCTCTGCGTGTGTAACATTGCTCCCTTGTGTCAGGCACTGCACCGAGGCCCATAACCGTGGTGAAAATACTGCAGTTGGCCAGTTTTTAGCAGTAAATCTGATTTTTATAGAAACTACGCGGCAGATGTTGATGTCACCCACTGTATTAAAGCCCAGGGTGTCACAATCCACAGTCACCTCCCGCCTCAAGGGCTATGCCATTTATTCCAGCCCAAGTCTCCATACCCCCCCCCCCTCCAAAATGAGGATGCAGAGATCAGGTAAATGAGAGACTCTTAGTATGTGATTGGTGAGCGAATATGCATGTGTTTGTGTGTATTATGTCAAACGAGCTTGATGGGCCGAATTGCCTCCTCTCGTTTGTAAATTTCTTATGTTCTTATATGACATTGTGGGGACCAACCTGTTATTTTGACATTGTGGGGACCATTTTCAGGTTCCCACAAAGATCTGTGAATGCAGTCAAAAAACTAAAAATCTCACATTTTGTTTGGTTACTTATGGTCAAGGTTAGGGCTGGGTAGGGGTTAAGGTCGTAATGTTGGGATTAGAGTTTTCCCCATAGAAATGGGAGTCCCCACAAAGATATAATTACAAACCTGTGTGTGTGTGTGTTTGTGGGTGTGTGTGTGTGTGTGTTTGTGGGTGGGTGTGTGTGGGTGTGTGTGTGTGTGTGTGTGTGTTTGTGGGTGGGTGTGTGTGTGTGTGTGTGTGTGTTTGTGTGTGTGTTTTTGTGTGTTTTTGTGT
>JAODKC010000036.1:20434317-20451832 GCA_026777985.1 Mormyrops attenuatus
ACAGGCACAGCTGGGGTGACCTTCCTGGACTGGAGGTCCTCGAGAAGAGGTTTGGGAACCGCTACAGTCCATTATCACCACTAGAG
Organism: Mormyrops attenuatus; assembly: GCA_026777985.1. Classification (NCBI taxonomy): domain Eukaryota; kingdom Metazoa; phylum Chordata; class Actinopteri; order Osteoglossiformes; family Mormyridae; genus Mormyrops; species Mormyrops attenuatus. The sequence continues at coordinate 20,434,404 of JAODKC010000036.1, forward strand.
CAATTAAACAGCCTCCAAATATATATGTATGTGTGTGCGTATATATATATATACATTTTTTTATTATTTTTTTTTTAACAAATTATGTTTGATGTTTGGTTAAGACAAAAATTATGTCACACCGTCATGTAGCATTTTTGAATCTTTTTATTTTTCTGAGAATCCTTCTGTACAGGATCTTGCTCAGTAAAACACTAAAGCCGTCCTCAGGCCGAGGCTGTGGGGTGCAATAATCTGCCAGTGAAGCCCCTCCATTACCCAGGGACACTTTGTCCCAGGTCTGTTCCTCCTCAATCAGGAATCCAATATCTCTCCACCCGAGGTCATGGTCACGTCTCGGGGAACAGCACCGCGATCGCCCTAAGGCACTCTGAGTCCTGGGCCTACGGGACGTGCCCCCCTGCCAACAGCTGCGATGGGGTTTCAAATCGCAGGGCCCCTGTTCGTCACACTCAGGTGGGATACCCAGGAGACGGGGGGCCTCGTTATGCTGTATGTGCATAACGGGGTCATAACATTGAGGGAAGCCCTTTGGGGGGGGTGGGAGGCAGATGCTGCTGGCTGAGGAATGGGACAGCTAATGTGGAGCGGGGTCCCCCATGGCCAATTTTCCACTATTTCATTCTCCAGCTAAGTAGGGCAGTGTGCGGGTGGGGCAGGGGGAGGGGGGCAGAACTTTAGCGGTCATTCTTATGGATGTGACGAGGCGCAGCTTGGGGGGTCGTGCTCTTTCTGCGACACACAGTGGGTGAGGGTCTTCTTTGCAGCCGCATTAGCACGTTGTTATTGGAGGCAGGGCAGCTTTCGCGATAACTGCACCCGCTATGAACTCCAGTAATTAACCGCATGCAAATGAGGTGCAGTTAACGAGGGGAGATTACAAACCGCAGCAGTGTGTCGACAGCACCCAAAGCCGCGTCTTGCGCCGTTTGCGGCCACATTCCTACACTGGGTGGGACGTGTCCGCAAACTGTTCTGTTTATCGAATCATTGGCACGCGGGCAGCAGTGGTACTCACCAGTGATCAAACAGCAGAGAGTTTTGTTGTTACGGCTCAGTTGACTAAACACTCAGTCTCTTTCTTGCTGGAATGCATCCTGCATGTTCGGATGGGGAAATGCGCTCCAGGGTGTTTTACGGTATTTGAGGTAACACCATTCACTGCAGTCGCATCCAAAAATACTTTTCCTGGATGAAATGTTTGACGGATATCGACGGTCCTGAGGCTGGAAGGCCGCCCAGCGCTAATTATATACACGTTAAGCACCATGAAGTCAAAATATTTCATGGAACACCTGATATTCCTCTTATAGAGCAGGAGGTAAAAAAATGTCAGGGTGTTTAATTCAGTGATGCTGTTTTGAGAGGATGGATTTGGGGTACGAGCCAAAAGTATGTGGCCTTGTAGCAGACATTTCGGCAGGCTGTATTTAATTTGTTTTTCATTAGCATTTTATGAGTGAGGGGGGATATGTCACATTTAGTTATAAAGAACTGGGCTAGGAATGTTTAATAGGTATGAATGCAGAGTATGATGATAATTTTGGGATTCATTCTAAAACATCATCATAATGTAGCTCTTAAGGCTCTGGGTGTTTAATACGTGACCTATCACAGAAAACTTATTAACTACACTGCCGAGATTCTTATGAATGATTTTTGAGCCCTCAGCTTCACACAGAGTTATTCTTAGCCGCCGTAGCTAAGGGCAACTGTTACCATGCACACTTATCCATAGATACGCTGAGCGTCGTCATACATCTGTGGCAGGGAAACACCAGAGGAGATGACGGAAAATGACCTGCTGGGGGGGGGGGGGGGGGGTGTGACTTAAGAGGGCTGTGAAGCTGGGGGCAGCAGACTGGCTTTTAATGGTGGATGTCGCCATCTCTCTGTACCCGATGCGGGCTCACAGTCTGTGTTGGTGTTTTCGCAAGGACATACACAGACATGGCTACAGACATGGCTACAGATGAGCGACATGTCAACATGGACCTCAGTGTCCTCATGTATCTCATATAGGCTGGACAGGTGTTTACCTACGTGCTATCATGCCGTGATCATCTGGCTTTGTGAGAAAACGATTTTACTTTGAGCAGGTGGTGTGTGCCTGGCTCAGCGGGTTAGGCCTCTGTGCCTGTGACTGGATGGTCTCTGCTTCTCAGTTGGGTTCTTAATCCCCCCGAAATGCTCCAGGGGTGGCTGTCCCTGTGTATGTCTTAAAACTTGAGAGCAAGGTCAGCTATGTGAAAAAACATATAAAACAGGATGCCTGTATGCTGAACTTTTGGCTCTGTATGCATGGCACTGGTATATTCTATATGCATCTTGTTGGGTTTATGAATACATCCTGCTGGGTTTCTGAACACATTGTATTGGGTTTTTGAATGCATTGTGTTGGGTTTCTGAATACATCCTTTTGGGTTTCTGTATCCTGTAGGGTTTCTGAATGCATCATGTTGAGTTTCTGTATTATGTTGGGTTTCTATATGTATCCTGTTAGGTTTCTGTATGCATCACATTGGGTTTCTCTAATAGCTTTACCCTGCTCTCATTTGGCAGATCGAGGGATGCTCTGGTGTCCACACAGCGAGCACCTCCCGCTTACATAACCGCTTCCAGCCAGGCCTCTTATACTTGCAAATGAGTATTGATTTTGTTTTCCTGGTGCCTGACAACATGAGGCTGTTGTAAGACCACCGGAATCCTCTCACTGGTGGCCTAGACTAGATTTGAACCCAGAGATAAAAGGCTCAGAATCTTGTTTCTCTTCAACTCTGTGTCTTTCATTCTGAGATGGATTTTCCCAGGGTAGCAGTTTTCTCTCGGACATGCTTGCACTCAGTACGGAGGGTTTTGAGGGAGTCTGTAGCTCTGTCCTGAACTTGTTGAACCCCTCAGCGTGAGACGGGGGGCCAAGCCAGCAATTCTGAGCCACGGGCTGCCTCATTTACAGACAATGACGAACCACAGACCCTGTGAGCACTTTTCATTCATGCCGCAGGTAGCAGAGGAGATTCAGTGGGCAAGACCGTTTGCATCAGCAGCTGGGCACAGATGCATCTGTTAACGATGCCAGATGACTTTCCGTGTGTCACATTGCCAGCGCAGTTGAGACAGTGCACCACAAAAACGGCGTGGTCCTTGACTTTATCCAGCTGAACATTCATATTCATTTATATAAACAGTCTTCTCAGCGCGCCTAAACATCAGGCCTTGGATGAGAACTGGAGCAATGCAGCGTGTAAAATGTCAACTGTTTGTTACACAGGAGGATATTCCCTCACAATCTCCTTCCTCTAAAGTTCTTCATACCTGGGTCTCTCATTAGAGCCTCATGTTGATGATCAGTGACACGTGTTGGGCTAGAGAACCTGCCTCATTCTCTTCATTCACACTTGTTCTTGCCTCCAGCAGCTTCAGATGTGCCGGGGTGGGGGAATGTTTTTAGATCAGCGACTGCCCCAGCTTTCTGCTGAAGTTCTCCTAGGTGACCGTTGCCCCTTTGACACCCATTTCTGCTCACATCGAGTCTCGGGCCAGAGTGACGGTGCAACATGTTTGTTTTGGGGATCACCCTGGGGCAGCGAGGGAACAGCCCCTCAGTAACAGGATGGTGGTGATGCATTCACCCTAATTGCTGGGTCACAGGCTGTGGGGACATCGTCATGGCGACCCGGTTGGCCCTGGGGACGATGTGTCACGATTCACCTGTTTACACCAGCGGCGATGTCCTGCATTGGGGCAGCCATGAGCATCATGTCGGGGAGGGGAGGGGGGCTGCCTGTGCCAATAACAACTCTGCAAAGGATTTTGAACCAAATTCATTATTGAGTTTGACAAGGTGGTTTGGTTACCACGGGGCCGGCTTCCATGGCAACGGTGGGGATTCATCAGCACGGCTCAGCAGGGCCATGGCGAAGCCCCCCCGCCACGGCGATCAGACAGGGGGCGGCCCCGCATTCCCTTCGGCCGCTGCCAGCCGGGTGGCCCCCGCTTTCGTCACCCTCTGCCAGTGATAGTTTGTGGGCTGGATGGCTCTCTTTCCAGGAATGGGGCGGTGTCAGCGGCCAGGGGGGATTACGGGATCCACAGCTGCGGGTGCCTCAGAGGTCATACCCCCACCCCCCACCCCGGATGAAGGAGTTTTGTCTCCTTTGGCTTAGTTGTCACTGGCATACTTCTTCACACAAACATGATCTCACAGCTCCCCCCCCCCCATTTGCTCCATATAAGGACACACAGCACGTTTTAGCGTTAACGTCTTGGATCCCATAGTGTCATAGTGTCACCGCGAGGGCGCATCTGTGAGCTGGGAGGTGTTTTAGGATATAAATGTCTCACCATCCACCCTGCTGATGGGTGTGGGGGAGCACAGTGTCGTCCTGATCCCTTCCTCGGGCACTGTCCTACCCCCTCCCAAACTCACACTTTCTACCACTGTACAAAAATGGAGGTGATATTTTAACCGGCACCATGAAAGCGTTCAAATTTATTTCACGTCTGACTGTTTGTGCTCTGGGATGAACTACTGACTTAATTAGCGCGAACATTTTATTAGCCTGTGGCATGCTGGGATCAATAATTACCACCGCGCGTGATGGCAGAGAATCGCGGCGGGCGGGACACTGCCTCACCGATCATTGCAATGCATTATGGGCATCCTCCCGAGTGCAGCTCACCACCGAATTTCATCATGCGCACGGACACGACGCTTCTGAAATAACAGTAACGATGGGGGCGTGCTCATTACTCCAAAGAACAGAACACAAAACAAGCAGAAAAATAGGGAGGAAGGATGAGAGAGGCCGAGGAGAGAAAGGCGGCCATGTTTGCAGCCTCTGGGCAGGATCCCGCCAATGCTCAATAACCCCTGGACACAGAGACCTGATGCAGGTGGAGGTTTGACACCAGGAACTGTGTCAGACACCCTTTGATTAAGTGACAAAGGCTGACACGTATCTGTGGGGAAAATGCAGGGATGCCGGTGGTTTGAGGCTGTGGTGTCTCTGGTCCTGTACCGCGGTAATCCCAATAACCTCCAACTGAATCCTCTTCCTGAAATTTAAATCCTCTGGCATGTCTCTTCCGGGGAAATGACATTTTCTTTGACCCCTCTCCCCTGCCAGCTGTGCATTTTCTGTCTTATTTATCATATTTATTTTTATATTCAATAACACACCAGCCTCAGACTGTTAGCCCTGTGCTACCCAGGGGTAGTGCCCTCCTATTATGCTCACGCCTCTGTTTAATCCCTCCACAGACAGTACATGTGGCAGGTGCCACACAGGCCTGCCGGTCTGGCGTCACAACCTCAAGGTGACCTTGTCAGTCCCATGGAGCCAGTCAGCTGTAGCCTGGTCATTATATGACATGTTTCTCCCCAAAGCGCCCCAGCAAGTCAAACCTGATCGATACATTAGAGTTTCGCACTGGCCAGTTGGGAAATTTTGTGGTGTTGGTGTGTCTGTGCCGGTCTATGTTTGTCTGTGCCGGTCTAAGTTTGTCTGTGCCTGTCTAACTGTCTGTCACCCTGAATGAAACATCATTGTCGCCCTTGATTGCCATCTTCTATTATCAAATCATAGTTTGAACACCAGGTGGCGCAGTGGAGCAGTGGTTAGCACAGTTGCCTCTGGAGTCCGCCCCAGCTTTATGTGTGTGGAGTTCTCGTGTTTCCTCTGGGTACTCCGGTTTCCCCCAACAGTCCAAAAACACATCCATTCCAAACACCCCCTCCTCTGCAGGAGTCAGCCTCCGTAAATACCCCCCACAGAAGAGTCAGCCTAACCCCCCCCCCAAAGGGTCAGCCTCTGTAAACACCCCCCCAAAGGGTCAGCCTCTGTAAACACCCCCCACAGAAGAGTCAGCTTAAACACCCACCCAAAGGGTCAGCCTCTGTAAATACCCCCCACAGAAGAGTCAGCCTAAACACCCCCCCCTGCCAAAGAGTCATCCTGCATTCGATTATTTCTCGGCAGTCCAACAATCTCCCGATCGAGTTACCTCATCTCGGAACAAACATGGCTGCCTCCATGAACACGCCGTTGTTTGTTGTTGCTTTATATTTTCGTTTTTCGTGACATTTTCATCTGAGTTCTGACTCGGAGAGAGGTGACTTAACGCATAATCAGCCTCTTTAAACAAACTAAAAACCCCCCCCCCCCCCCCCCAGGCATCACTGTATCGACCTCCCGGTTCTCCCTCGATATTTGTTCCCAGCTGGACGTCTCCCTTCTCACAGATGTGATTGGAGCTCAGCTGGGCCGGTGAGGCGGGCTGCTCGCGTGACCATTCTGTTTACAAGGCCAATCTGATAGAGCTGTCCCAACTGTCTGGTGCCGAAGGGTAAGCTGGGTGGGAACACATTTTTTCCTTTTCAAATATCAGTGAGAGTGTGGCGGGGGGGGGTTGTCGGGGGAGTGTCCCACAGTATGCCTGAAAAACACTCGCCAGTGTAAGGACGGCTACCATCTTTCAAGAAGGAGGAAAATGGTGGCTTATACATCTTTGTAAGCACTTTAATGTTTGTTGCTTTAACGTGGAAACAATAGACCTCATTCACCAATGTCATCCTAAGTTTTTTTCTTAAATTTGTTCTTGGGGTATTAAGAAAAGTCTATGACAGATTTGCGACATGTTCTTAAACTACAGAATTGCTCACAAATGTGTTCTAATGATGAATACCACTGTCCTTGTAAACTGAAAGCGTGTGCCAGTTGTTCCTAATTTGCATAGGTAAACGCCCTGCCAATCCCCATAAAAGGGCATGATGCCCACACAGAAATTAAGAGGAAAATTTGGGAAAGAAGTCAAGAATGCCCAAACGAAAATCTAAAGACGGTGGAGCACCGGACTCTGAACGTAAGAAAAACTTCCGTAGTTCTGTGGAGGAGGTACTACCACAGGAAGTGAGCAGCAAATGAGCTGTAATATTTAATATAATATTTAGTAGCGTCAGTACTGGATTTAAAATAACACAAAACAAAATTCATGGTATGCTATTACTCATTCAGTAACAATTCAAAAAATTAATTAATAATTATAAAATTATAAAATGTCCACAAAACATTATTTTAATAATGCCAATTAATATTTAATATAAAAATTGTCTATATTATAATTTGGTCATTATTCAAGTAATTATTGATCCTTAAAAATATAATTATTAAATAATTAAACACTTCCCCCATCCCCACACAGGAGGTGGCCTCTGTAAACACCTTACTCCCCCTGCCCCCCCGTAAACAGAATTTTAATCGTTATTGGGGTCAAAATGATCCCAGACAGGTTGCAAGGGAATTTTTATAAATGATTAAAATGTTTCTGTGATTTAAAACCTGTAATATTATTTGCCAAAGAAAATACCATAAGAAGTAACTTTGCACAAACTGTTCAGCACTGAAATGCGCACGTGTCCATAGATTTTGTTCTTAACTAAGAACAAATCCCAAATAAGAAAACATTGATGAATGTCAGCATCTTCGTGAAAACTACATAAGTGGGTTTTAGGAAGAAATTTCGATGATTTGTCTTTATAACCAGTTCAGTAGTTTAATACCATTGTTGACTGGTTCCCAGCAATCTTTGTTAGAGTGTAATCTCCTGCTAAGGGTGTCTCTCACACACTTGTCTGGTATCTGATATCCCACCTGTTAAATGCTGAGTGATGGCACTTTGTAGCAGATGGAGCCCCTCTTAAAATAGGATTCCTAGGAATGTTGTTCGGATTGAGCGCGGCGTCCCTTCCTGATAGACGCCCTGTACTGTATATGTGTGTCCAATAAAATATTACTGAGGGAATGTGTTCAAAGAGCAAGATTAGGGGCATCAAAGGCAGGTCAGGACGTCTGTTCTTCCTACATTCACTATGAGGGATCGGCTTTCACATCAATGGGAATCTTTCGGAAAACCGGGATTTGCACTACAAAAGCAAACAAAACAGAACGGGTGGAGAAGTGGCTTTGAAGGAACAGTTATCTTAGCCCTCTTTGAAGGCGGCAGTCTCGTGTGACTTTTTTGGCAGTACTTTATGGATGCTTCTCACCCGTCTGTGAGGCTGGTTTGTGTGTGGCCTGTGTTCTCAGTGCTGTCCCTCATCTTCCCAAGGGTGGTGCATTTTATTAGTGCCTTTGTGCTGTCGGAGTGCAATATTTCAGCACAGCAAAATCACCATGACCATCACTAGGAAAAGCCAAAATGATTACAATGACTACTAAAATCCAATATTTCTTTATCAAGGACTTCCCTCTTCATACCGTAAACAAAGTTCGGGCAGTTGGTCTATTGCTCAAGTTCTTTGGTAGACCTCTGGAGATGAGAGGAAAAATTCTTCTGTTTTGTGTACTGTGTTGCTCTTTTCACATCACTTTCATTGAAGTCTCTGTTTTTTTCTTTCACGCTAATTCTTTCTGAGAATCTCTGGAAGATTTACATACTGTAGATGTTTTTGGGTGAGATAACAGGCACAGAAATGGCCCGAAGTCCTCTTTAAAATGCCTGCCGATTCGGCTATTGCACTGCGCTCATCCCCAGAAAGCACCTCTGCTCTTTCACCGTTTTCCTTTTTTCTGCCTACTGCAGTCCGTCGGCTCGTTAGCAGCAACAAATCCTTTCCTGACACTAATTAGTGCTTCCTGGGAAGCTGTGCAGCGAAGCGCATGAAAGGGTGCAATCTTCTCATCGCGGATGTGTTACATAATGCCAGCTCTAGCAGAAGGACACAATGGCCTTTGATCTCTACATGGATGTGTGGTTGTGTACACGTATGCGGGTGCGCATGTGTATGCGTGTGGGGTGCTGGAGAACAGCTGGGGGCTAAAATAGGCAATAAGAAGGACCCTTCCCACACTGACTCATGCCATGGGGATATCTGTAGTGTAACAGGAATGTCTCCTCTTAAATGTGATTTACTCCAAAGCAGCATGTATTTATATATTTTTGAGACTTTAATTTACAGACTAATTGTCTATGATTAGTTTTATGTGCCTGTTACTTCACAAACACTAAAGAGCTGACTGGTGCTGTTAATTGTACTGCTAATATTCACACATTTGATCCTGTTTGCGTGATAACTCAAGAAGTATTTGATAGATTTTTTTCAACCTATGGAGACCCATTGTAGGGGTGAAGGTCTGGATCTTCAAATTTTGAGAATAATCACACCAAAATTGAAGCAACAACTGTTAGTGACAGCAAAATGAAGGGTGACTTTGATAAGATATTTGACCTTGTGAAAATTATTCACAACTCTATTTGATATTGTTACTCTTTTTACTCAAGTTGATCTTTGATGGAACTTGTTACCACTTATATCTACACTAGTGATGCACTAATAAGGAAATTCCTGGCCCATACTGATCGCTGATTCTTTCTAAAACTGACAATTTACTGTAATTTACTGTAATTTCTTTCTGAAATACGTTTAAAGGGACAGTCTACCCAAATAAATTAATAAATAAATTACATCCCAAAAATATGAAAAAATATTTATTTTTTGCTAAGAAAAAATGTGTGTGCATCCATGTAATAACATGCTTGTAGTGGGATCACATGCAACAGATGCTATTTCCTGATTGGCTGGTAGGTGGCTATTAACTCTGTCTAACTCAATCAGGACAGATATGAACTCGGCAGAAAACTCCACACCGTATGGCAGCACCTCGTCCATTAATCCTACATAACGGGACACATTGCTTAGCGTTATCCCTTACTTCTCAGCATGGGAAACACAAAGCGTGGTGTGTGTGAGCGCGCGAACTGGTTGAAACGCATGTATCTCACGGTCAGGGCGTGAGACTTGAGAGCCCTGGTACACATCTTATATATTTATAACAGAGAAGGGCTGATCATCAAGTGTGATCAACTCTGTAATTTTCTGAGTCATATCTTTGTATTTCACACTGTCTTCATGGAATTTTCTTTTGCTACCAGCCGCTTGTATACTAGGATTATTTGGCAATACTACAGCCTTCTTTAGTGGGATGGATTTGGTTTTCAGAAACTCTTCATACTATTCACTGTCTCATATTAAAATTTTTCTAAATTGAACATTTTTCTAAATGTTTAGTATGTGACTGTGCAGAGCAATATGGGTCACCAATATAAAGGCAATTATCAGCTTTGAAAGGTAAATATCAGCTCATTTTTCACCGTCTGCCGATGGCCAAATGTTGCTGTATCAGCCAATACCGACAGTCGGCCGATATAGTCGGTGCATCTTTAATCTACACCTGAAAATCTACAGCGGTTACACCTGAGACAAATAGCTCCAAAATGAAAACAGCAGTGCTAGGTGGCATCAGAGGATATAAAGGTTTTCAGATGTCATCTTATGAACACAGCCATCTGTAATCGGAAAGTTTCTGTTTCAAACCACACAGGAACATTGCACAGGTCAGTTATTGTCAAAATGTGGGATGTGAGATCATTTTCTGAATATTCTAAAATAAATATTATCATTTTTTTCATTATCAGCCCCCTGCGCCGCAAATTTTATTGGTAGCAGTCCAGTAGCTAGAGGGTGAAATGTTGTGTGAGTAACTTTGTGGGGAGGATTTAATTAAAGTTGGACTTTTAATAAGGATTTTTGGAGTGGTGAGAGAGCGTGTCAGGCAGGCAAGGGCTGTTATATTCTGCTTTTTTGTATTTGGTGAAATTTATTTTGGCCTCACCCTCACCCCTCCCATACCTGTATGGGGTGGGGGAACACTCAGTGAAATTTATCATCGAGAAATTTAATTGTGTCACCTGAGTCCTGGTCAGTGGTAAAATGGTAATTGGTAAATAAAGGATCATTTCATTTCAGTTGAACTTTTAATAAGGATTTTTTGGGGAGATGAGGAGAGTGTGTGCGATAGGCCTGGGCAGCATTGTGGTGATATCTTCAGTTTTCTGTGGAATTTTTTTTTTGGCGAAATTTATCATGGGCAAACCCCCAAACCTAAGATATGGGACTCAGAGACAGAGGCTGGACAGCATGGGAGGAGTAGTGGTCAGGTGGGGAGGGGCTGAGGGGGCAGTCCAGGGAATCCATTGTTGCCATTTTTTGTCAGCATCCTCGCATTTGTAAGCACGCCCATCTTGACTGTTCTAGTGTTATAAATAATATATGTTATTTCCATAGTAAGAATGCTAGTAAAACAACTTTTTGTTTCTTTGCTAGTGTTTAGTTTTCACAAGTTTGCGATGTGGTACATTATACAGATTTCATATACACCCCATTGCACCTGTGGGGCAATTTTTTGTGCCAGATACCTGGAGCATGTGTGTGTGTACAGTGAAAAACAATCTAGCCAGCAGAAACATCTAAGAAAAAAATCACAGTGGTGTCTGCATGTGTATGTAACTAAGATCTTACTGTTATCCTACAGAAAATGTTGGTCATAGTGCAAATGAGAAATAAATAGAATATAAACATGTAAACATATAAAGAATATGAATAATACTTTTAAATACATTTGAATAAAACTACATTTTAAGATATGGACATTAATACATAATACATACATAATCCAATACAGTTAACCAACTAATTGGTGGGGAAAGATTGTACAAATTGGCACGTCAGCAGAAGGTGCAGTACATGAATATGTGCAGTTTCAGGGTTTACATTTCACCACTAAGACTTGGAGCAAAAAAAAACTAATTTCTTGCCGTTCACATTTCAGTTTGTTCCATCCAGTAAATGTAGAAATTGCAGAGGAGTGTCCACTACAGGGCAGGAGTGTCGGACACGGGAGACGAGTGTCCACTACAGGGCAAGAGTGTCGGACATGGGAGACGAGTGTCCACTACAGGGCAGGAGTGTCGGACACGGGAAACGAGTGTCCACTACAGGGCAGGAGTCTCGGACACGGGAGACGAGTGTCCACTACAGGGCAGCTGTCAGGGTCGGAGCTTGTCTAGACCTGCCTTGTGTGTCTTTTCCCCATCTGGCCAGCAGTTCTCGATGGCCATCCCGTTTGGTATTCTCCTAGTGTGTTTCCCTGCTTCCTCGGCTGCTGTGTAGCTCAATGGCCTAAGAGACTGACACCCCTTCCTGTCATGAGTTTGAGGCTGACCTGAGACCTCCCTTACCTTTGTGTTATATTTTGGTTTTATTCTATCCCCCTGGTGTCTGTATGGTTATGTTATGTCTTGTTTATGGTTACCCTGCCTGTGTCTATGTTCTGTTTTACTCCTGATTTCTCCTGATGTTGACAGTCATCAGTGTTTGTTCCTGTTTCTTAGTCTCTAGTGTCTGTTACCTGTAAATTACTCCACCTGTTGCCCCATACTGATAATGATTGTTGATTTGATTATGGTTCACACCAGTCCTGCATCATGTCTTGTTAGCAATGCATTTAAGTGCCTGTTCTTGTTCTGCTCCTCAGTGGTTAATTATGGTTATTTTCTATATGATTCTTAGTTACTCTTACCCCAAATTAATTATTGTAATTCCCTGTGTTCCTTCCTACAGGAGAATTGTTGTTCCTGGTGTTGTTCCCTGCCTTAGTTTAGTTTTGAGCCCTCGTGGTCCTTTTCTTTTCTGTTTCTTCCTTTATGTTCAGTTTTGTTAATAAAAACTTAACAGCAGGAGTGTCTGATACAGGAGAGGAGTGTCCGTTTACAGGGCAGGAATGTCTGTTACATACTGTAGTAGAAGTGTCTGATACAGCTGGGCATTTTGGTGCCGTCCTCTTTAAAGGATTGATGAAGCATGAGGTGATGGCAGTAAACTGTGAATATTTACAACAGATATCAACATTAGAGAGGAGGACTGCGAATACTCAAGTGTGTCTGTCTGTGTGTACGTGAGAGTGAGTGTCTGTGGTTGTGGGTTTGTATTTACCACATTGTGGGGCCACTGGAATCTGGCAACCCAAATGTGTGTGTGTGTGTATTATGTTTATATTACATTGTAGGGACCAAATGTTAACCACAAAGTAACAAAAACCTTATTATTATAAGGTTATTGTTATTTTGACGTTGTGGGGGATAATTTTTTCCACAAAGATCCATGAATGCAATCAAAAAACTAAAAATGTCTTGTATTTTTGTTTGGTTCTTTATCGTTAAGGTTAGGGCTGGGTAGGTAATGTTGGGATTAGAATTTTTCCCATAGAAATGAATGGAGAGTCCCCACAAAGATATAATTACAAACCTATGTTTGTGTGCGTGTGCACGCGCATATGTGTGTGTTTGTAATTTACCTGACAACTTAAAGTGAATATTTTCATTACTTTGACTTACTGCTGGAATACATACCTCCTTGTATCATGTTTTATCTTTATTACAAAATAACTGTTCATTTGTGCATCTCCAGCTTCGTCCACTGGGGGATATCTGATACAAGCTCCGAAGCCTTGTTTCTCCAGTCCCTTACTCACACTCAATTGTAAACATACTGTTACAGCTCTGTTACTGTTCTCTGAGGTCCAGTTTTTCTGGTCCCTTCCTCTTGCTGATTTGTAAATGCACTGTTACAGGTCAGCTCGGTGTCCTCCAAGGTCCCGCCTTGTCAGTCCCTTCCACACACTCATGTGTAAATGCACTGTTACAGCTCAGTGCAGTGTCCTCCAAGGTCCCACCTTACCGGTCACTTTTTTATGCTCGTGTGTAAACATTTTTAGAACTTAATTTAGAATTTAATGGTTAATTATCATTGTTGACACACCACAGCACACAGTGCACAACAACGAAATGTGTCCTGCATTTAACCCATATGTGACAATGTGACACTGGTGCTGTTACAGCTCAGGACAGTGTCCTCCAAAATTCGGTTTTTCTGGTCCCCCTCTGGTTCGTGTGTAAATGCACTGTTACTGCTCAGCGCAGTGTCGTCCAAGTTCCTGCCTTTTCGGTCCCTTCCTCACACTTGTGTGTAGATGCGCTGTTACTGCTCAGCGCAGTTTCCTCCGAAGTCCTGCCTTTTCGGTCCCTTCCTCCCGCTTGTGTGTAGATGCGCTGTTACTGCTTAGCGCAGTTTCCTCCAAGGTCCCGCTTTTTCGGTCCCTTCCTCCCGCTTGTGTGTAGATGCACTGTTACTGCTTAGCGCAGTTTCCTCCAAGGTCCCGCCTTTCCAGTCCCTTACTCACCCTCGTATGTAAACGCACTGATACTGCTCAACACAGCGTCGTGTGAGGTCCCGCCTTTTCAGTCCCTTCCTTATACTTGTACTCGTGTAATCGCACTATTACAGCAGCTCAGCACAGTGCCCTCCGAGGTCCCGCTTTTCCGGTCCCTTCCTCTTGCTTGTGTATAAACATGCTGTTTTGGCTCATCGAAGTGTCCTCTGAAATCCCGTTTTTCCGGTTCCATCCTTACACTCATTTGTAAACGCACTGTTACCACTCAGCACAGCCTCTCCACAGCCGTGACTCAGTCTATTTTACGTCCTGCCTCTTGTTCACATTCACTCTGCAAATTAATGGGTACTGCACTCGATTTTCTGGGCTTTATAAAATTACCTTATAGGGGAATTTAGTAAAAGATCTGAGGACAGATTAAAGCCCGAAGTGGCTTTGAAATGAAGCTGGAAGTTGAGTTATGCCACAGCTTTCTGATATGTGTAACGTGGAACTCTGATCATCCCTCTGGCTCCTAGCTAATGATGCCCCACTCCCCCTCCCGCTTTCTGTGCTTTCTGGGTGGTGTGTTTCTGCGTATGCATTTGGGGTGTCGTGCGTCAGCCAGTGTCATCAAAGGACACGGGAAATCTCCCTGTTTGGCTAAACTGCTAAGCTAAGCCTCAGCACTCTCGCTCTATCTCTCTCTCTCTCTCTCACTCTCCTTTCTCCCTCTCTCCTGCTCCATCTTTTTTGACTCTCTATGCTTGACTCACTGAATTCTTCGAGGCTCCTGTTGCGCAGAGAGTTGTTCGGAGCCAAAGGGGGTATCATGCTCTTGACACTTTATGACAGCATCCTGCCAGGCCGGCCTCACTTTAAGGCCAACACGATCCATCAGATCACCGGCCCGCTGTGTGGCTAGCTGCTCTTTCTCACTGTATTCAGTTTTGCAGATTTGCTCCTGCCGTCAGGCGGCCCCATCCAGCTCCCGTGGTGACCACTTGCCTTCCCAAGCAAAATGCCACAAAACCTCAGACGAGTTTAATTCTTCCTGCTGGCCTGAGTGAAAATGGAAAATTTCAGAGTGGGAATGCAGCGAGCTTGCCGTCTGGAGTTAAGCATCCTCGCCACCCACACACACAAAAACATGTTTTGTGGCTGAAGTCTATCTCCACAGCTCTGCAGGGTTTACCTCATCTCCGTGGCATTTTCAGTCTTTGAAAGAAGCTTCAAGATGGCGCCAAGAATTGGCCTGCAGGAACCAGGGGGTGGTATTGGCATGGTTTGATGCCCTCTGTTTCACCAGGTTGAGGGCTGTTCCAGCTGGAGCTCCAGACCAGCAACCGAGGATGGCTGTGAAACAGCATTCTCCTCGACCCTTCCATCCACTCTGTGAGGACAAACGTGCAACAAGCAAAAAGCACTCCTTCTGCTGGTGGGGGGGGTCGCGTCATTTTGGTGACCAAAAACACACGTCAGTCTGAGCCGGCTCTGGCTCTGACTCTGTGCTGAATTTATCATTGAATCTGCGACGCGCAGAGGCTCTGATTATGTAACGCCGCATGTACGGCTGCAGCAGCCACCGGCATGCCTATGAATTCACACTTCGGACGGCATTTGCATATCTGCTAATAAGTTATAAAAATATTTGAAAAGATGAGATGATGTTTAATGCGGGGGGGGGTGGGAGATGGTAGGTCCATACATACATGTACGCACGCGTCCCACGGACACAAACACATGTGCATAGCATCCATGCATAACATGCACACACACACACACAACATGCACCAACAATTATATAACACACACACAAACACACATAACACACACATGCATAACACAGACAACACATGCACACATATATACAGCATGTGTGTTCACACACATACACAGTACATGTGCATGCACACACACATGCGTAACATAGACACATAACACACATGCACAGAGATACACAGCACATGCCTACACACACACACACACACACACACAGGTTTGTAATTATATCTTTATGGGGACTCTCCATTCATTTCTCTGGGGAACCCCTACCCAGCCCTAACCTTAGCCATAAGTAAAATAGGCGTTTGGCTTGTGGGGAACATTTGGTCCCCACTAAGTAATATAAACATTATCCACACACACACACACACAAACACACACACAGAGCTGTCAGAGTCTCGGGGTAGCTGGGGGGGGGGGGGGGGGGCGGAGCGCCACCCCACCCCGGAAAGAAATATCAAAAAACACAACCCCAAACCCCCCCCCCCCCCCCCCCCCCCCCCCCCCCCCCCCCCCCCCCCCCCGCCCGCGGCGGGGCGGCCCCCCCCCCCCGCCCCCTTCCTCACACCTACCCTTCTAGATGATTCCATCACTCGTACACCATCCAGCCTGGACATGCTGGGGGCGCGGGATGCACAGATAAATGATGAAACAGCATTTATGTTACAACCAGGCAAGCTCGGACCGGGGAAGCAGGAGAAGGAGATGAGGGCTTCGGTAAAAAGGGTTTCAATGGGCATACGAAGAGGCATACAAGACAGGAATGTTAAAACAATACGATAACAGAACTAGGGAAACATACTCTGATGTGGACTTAAATACACAGAACTAATGAAAACAATTCGAAACAGCTCATGACACGGTGATTCCACACAAGGTTAATGAGGGGGGCGTGGCACACAGCAGGATCGGACGAGCGGGTTGTGACAATCTAGGTAGCTTTGGGATAGATGGCTATCAAACTGGACCAGGGAGAGACCTGCTTAGCACCTCAGAGATCTTGTATGACTTATACTCTGTCATTACTCTGTTATTACTGTGTCATTACTCTGTCATTATGCCGTAGGCCTGCTGTCCGAGGTGCATCATATCTCCCCGGAGACAGTTTGTTTGCCATCATACTAAATAACTCGTCTCTGGGACTGAGGTTTTTATTTTACGTTATCACAGTGTCTCACATCACTTCTGCCTGCCTGGTGTCCATCCAGTCACTGCTAAGGATGTGCGACCAGCTAAATGCCATTTAATGATTGGAATACAGTTGTGATAGATATGATTTTTAGTAAATATTTGTTACATACTGTATCACATTTGATACGTCTATATCATAGAGTACTGTATACGTGCAGCAGCTAGCTGGGCATCCTGTCCCGACACAGATCGGACTGGCCCGCGATGTTCCCTAAGCCACAGGACAATCCTTCCCGCACATGAGGGTGGAATCCAGAGCTATTTCTGATCTGCCCCATGACACATAAGCTGATTCTTGTATCCAGTGGGGGTGGGGGTGGGACTCAGGGTGGTGGTGGGGGGGGGTGATTTCCTTTAGATAAAATAATGAGTGATTGGAGCCGAGGCGCGGGGGGGGCGGGGGGG
>JAODKC010000036.1:20458416-20475946 GCA_026777985.1 Mormyrops attenuatus
GGCCCCCCCCCCGCCGGTGCCGGCCGCCCCCGGCCCCGGTCTCCCCTGTGGGCCCCCGGGACGGGGCGCCCCCCCCCCCGGGGGGGGGGGGCGCGCCTTCTTCTGCTGCTTCACCTTTTATGGCTCTGCAGTAGTACGGCTGAGGGAGGGCCCCCTAACCCCCCCAGGGTTATGGGGGGGGGCTGCGTCCATGTGCTGGAGTAAAGCTCGGAGTAGCCCAGGCCTGAAAACCTGTAAAATAATAATTGTTATACTATTGCTGCCTGAAGATTTGTAGGATCGTTATGAACCGGCAGTCTGTGAGTAGGGAAGCCCTCCCACACCCCCCACCTCCACTCAGAGTGCGTGACAGGAGAGAGAAACGGCTGCTTTGGCACGGCCTCCACCCGCCTGCAGAGTGCCGTGAAGCCGGCAGGGTAGATTTACAGTGTTGCTTAAGCTCTCGCTGGATACTGTCAAACCGCAGCATAAAATCGGCAGCGAATAATGATTTTTCAGGCTCCATTTTGTATATAATGAATATGTTCTTATTACCGGCATCCTGCGATAAGCACTTTTGGGGAGCGGCTTCAAGCACATGTCGAGCCCATACTGGGAAGACACTGCAGCAGAAATCCCATAATACTCATGGGGCCTGTAATGGGCACCTATTCAGCAGGAGAAAACATGAAATGTGAGGAAAACATCAGCGGAGGATTTTCTTTTCCTATATAGTCTGAATAAAATATTACAGTATTCAGGGAATTCTCTTGCTTTAAAGAGAGATTGAAGTGTGAAAGAGAGGAATGAAAGGCTAAGGAGGTAAAGAGAGAAGAGAGAGACATATGGAGGCTGACCTCAGATCAGGTGGACTCTGCCTCCTCATCTGCATTTCCCAGGGAGTTAAATGCCAGTGCAACCCCTAAAGATCGCCTTAGGGGGGAGGATCCCATAACTGTGCTAGTGCCACAGAGTCTCTTCAGGCTTGCCATGTCTTGGCTGCTCTTAGGACCCTTCCTTTTAGAGCAGGTGATGGGGGGGTGGCGGGGTGCGATCGATACTCATTAGCATAACAGTAATCATGGTACATTGATTCAGCGGGAGTGAAACTATCATGGCTGAGAAACAGCCCAATTTATCTGCACAATCTGATAACGCTGGTCTGGCGATCAGGGGGCTTCAAGCTCGTAAATGTACAGAGACCGCAATCAATGCGGGCCTGGTCCTGCCGGGACTGATTACTGCTGGTGCCGCTCACTCCTGCATTACTCAGCATTAAGTGGTGGACTGCAGTGCTGAGACTGGTGGACTGACATGCAGATAGACTGAGATGCAGATGAGCTGACATGCAAACAGTCTAACATGCAGACTGGCTGACATGCACATGGGCTGACATGCAGACAAACCGATATACAGGCAGTCTAACATGCAGACAGACTGACATGTGCCAGGATTGACATGCAGACTGTTGACATACAGACAGGCTGACGTGCAGACAGGCTGACGTGCAGATGGGCTGACATGTAGATGCGCTTACATGCAGATATGCTGACATGCACATGGGCTGACATGCAGATGCGCTGACATGTAGACGGGCTGACATGCAGACAGACTGACATGCAGATGCGCTGACATGCAGACTGCTGGTTTATAGAAGCCGTTTCACTGGCAGCAAAGCCTTGTGGGGGGGGGGGGGGCATACTGAAAGTAACAGCAGGATGGAGACAGCACTTTGGTATGTAATAATCCCAACTGCAGCACCCAGAACATTCCGGAGCTGACATCTCGCCTTGACTCCTGGGGCGTGCAGCTGCTCCCTGGGACTGTTGTTAAGGATCCATTATCCACCCGTCCCTGCGGGGGGCGCCGCCCCCCACCCCCGGCTCTGCTGGCTGGCTCACTGTCAGCCTCTTCCTGACAGCTATGGGTAGGTGTCAGGTCACCATTAGCTGAGGGTGGGGACGACTGAAACCCATCCCTTATTAACATCTCTCACTCACTTGTCTGTTTTAGTATGGCATCCTGCTTCCTTTAAAATCTGGTCTACGGCGTTTCATTTGAACTTTTTCCACATGCATGCTAATTTATAAGCATGCAAATTTACACTAAATAATAGACATAGTCAGGGAAAGTGTGTGGAGGGTGTCCTGATGGCTCCCCTCTCATTGTGGGAGTGACCTCCCCCCCCCCCCCAGGAAGCAGAACTGGGGACACATTAGCACTATTGAGCTGCTCCAGCAGAGGGTACAGGTCAGTTTCCCAGAATGCCCCCTCATCACTGGGGTAGATGAGGTATTCCAATTAGATGTGAAGTCATAAGTGACCAAATTGCCTGCTCAAAACATGATTAATTAAGGAAGATTAATGCAGAGTGCCTTTTAATGATGGAATGTGAAACGGAATCATCCTACTAAGGTTCATTATCAGAAGATGCATAATTTCAGTGCATCCTGAATAATTTGTGCAAATCTTATATTCTATATTCTGCAGCTTGTGATTTAAACAGGTACTTAATTTCATACAAAAAGGTTAGTAACCGGGCTGTGAGTTATCAAGGGTTCCTGAGGGTTACCAAGGGTTTCTGAGGGCTAGAGACAAAGAGCCAAGAGGGTTTGAGTGAGGGTTTCTGATAGTCAAGTATGGGTTACTGAGGGTTACGGACCATTTCTGATGGTTGTGGAGGGTTCCTGAAGGTTACAGAGAGTTCCTGAGAGTTCCTCATTGTTACCAAGGGTTCCTAAGGGTCCCTGTGGTTTACAGAGGGTTTCTGAGGATTACCAAATGTTCCTCAGGGTTACCCAGGGTTACTGAGCATTCTGGAGGGATCCTGAGGCTTTTAGGAAGTATGTCTGCTGTCTCGGGACTCCAGCAGGCAGACCAGCTGTGACGCAAGTTCATCCTTGCAGCTGTAAACATAGCAGAAGTGTTTTTGTGTATCTGCAAGGCCACTCTCGGGCTAGACTGTAGCATGGCGCTGCAGCGGAAGGCCACGGCTGCGGGTTGTGGGTGGCAGCGGATGCATCATTTGACAGAGATGAGAATTTTCCATCTGTGCCGTCAAGGTCAGAACACGACGAGTTTTTTTGTGAGATGAAACACTCATGGACATACACTCTTACAAACACACATGGACACACACACGTCTCCCTCTCTCTCCCTCTCTCTCACGCAGGCACACACACGTCTCCGTCTCTCTCTCACACACACACACACACACATACACAAATTTTCTCTCTCACACACACATGCACAGACACACACACACAAACACACACAGATTAGGTATCTATAAATTTGTGGGGACTCTCCATTCATTTCTATGGCTATAACCCTAATCCCAACTATGACAACTTTAACCCCTACCCAGCCCTAACCTTCACCATAAGTAACCCCCCCCCACACACACACACACACACACACACACTCATGTTTGTATTTATATCTTTGTGGAGAACACAACGTCAAAATATTTGGTCCCCACAATGTAATATAACTCTAACCCACACCCACACACACAGACACACACACACACCCACACCATCTACATAACTCTAGCCAGCTGCTTTGATGTGCCTTCACTAGCCACCGCTTATGACCTGCTGATAACACCAACACTGTCATTATCCTCGTCCTTTGGTTTTCTGTTGGAAAATGACATATTTTTGGGCACCCTCCGGTGTGTCACAGACTAATGTGTAAAGAGGCATAATGTATATCAATAGTTTAATAATTCAAAGCAATAATTCAAATTTTGCAATTTTTTAAATAGGATGTTATCAGCCACAATTGGAGCTTCATGCCATATGTATGTGTGTGTGTGTGTGTGTGTGTGAGTTTGTCTGTGTGTGTGTGTGTGTGTGTGTGTGTCTTTTTACAGAGATCAGGCTTCAGTCACTCACAGAAACATGGACAGGAACAAGTAGCAAAGCTGTGTTTAAACCTCTCCTAATCTGACTCCCCATCTACTCTTCTCTGTTCATCTGTTTGCTCTTGAATAAACAGCAGTAAATTTGGGTGGGGGGGGGGGGGGGGGCAAAAGGCAGAAGGTTACATAGCCAGAAGCCCTGAGCTGCTTCAGAAGCCCTTGCACAGTGATTCTGTCTGCACCTTATACTGTGTACACTGTTCAGAATGACCACGCTGACTCTTGTAAATCAGGTTTGAAATATATCAAATGCAAATGTAATATGATGCTCTGTCCTGTCTCTATCTCTCGCAGGTCTTGGCGATCATCTCCATCCTGTTCATTGTCCTCTCCACCATCGCGCTATCACTGAACACCTTACCTGAGCTGCAAGTCATAGACGAGTTCGGCCAGGCTAACGACAACCCGCAGCTGGCGCATGTGGAGGCTGTGTGCATCGCCTGGTTCACCATGGAGTACGTCCTGCGCTTCCTGTCCTCGCCCAACAAGTGGAAGTTCTTCAAAGGGCCTCTCAACATCATTGACTTGCTGGCCATATTGCCATACTACGTCACCATTTTCCTGACTGAGTCAAACAAAAGCGTACTGCAGTTCCAGAACGTGAGGCGAGTCGTCCAGATCTTCCGTATCATGAGAATACTGCGGATTCTCAAACTGGCCAGGCACTCCACTGGACTTCAGTCCCTGGGCTTCACCCTCAGACGAAGTTACAATGAACTTGGACTGCTAATACTGTTCTTAGCCATGGGCATCATGATCTTCTCAAGTCTCGTGTTCTTTGCGGAAAAAGACGAAGATGCCACGAAATTTACAAGCATTCCGGCTTCATTCTGGTGGGCCACCATCACTATGACCACTGTCGGATACGGTGACATTTACCCGCAAACTTTGCTGGGCAAAATAGTCGGTGGCCTCTGCTGCATCGCAGGTGTCCTGGTCATAGCCCTGCCCATTCCCATCATCGTGAACAACTTCTCTGAGTTCTACAAGGAGCAGAAGCGCCAGGAGAAAGCAATCAAACGCCGAGAGGCCTTGGAGCGAGCCAAGAGGAATGGGAGCATCGTCTCCATGAATTTGAAAGATGCGTTCGCTCGCAGCATGGAGTTGATGGACGTGGTGGTGGACAAGTCCGAGGAGAAGCGCTCCCTGGACAACCACCTGTCACCCAGCAGGTGGGGCGCGCCACAGCGCACCATGTCCGATGCCAGCCTGAAGTCATTTGACAAAAAGTACCAGGAGGGTGCTCCACCAGGGTCGCAGGATCGCATCCCAAACCTTGGCTCCAGCCCACAGCGCCTCAACGTACAGAAGCTGGAGGAGATCTATAACCAGATGACGAAGTCACAGTCATTCAGCGGCCTGAACACGGCAGGGAGCACACAGAGTGCGGCACCACTGCAGCGTGAGGTGGAGCTGGAGATGAAGCCAGTGCCACTGGCCTCCAGCCTCCCCCAGAAAGAGCGGCCCTTCGCCGAAATCAAGAGCGTGTCGAGTGTTGACAGCTTTGCTAGCTGCGTGGCAGACCCTCCCGAGGGTGAGCAGGGCAGAGGGAGACACCCACGGGCCCCCCCACCCCTGGATCTCCGACACTTGGTCCCACCACTGGAGGTGGCAGATGGCGGTGAAGGGGACCACAGTGGAATGCCATCCAGGGACAGCCTCTGTGAGTTTGTTATTCCAAACCCGGACAGCAGTACAGTCTCGACTAATGAGGATCATCACAATTCCGACCAGAGCACCCTTAGTGGCAGTAACCTCTCAAGGATCAGGGCTCGCAAGGTCAACTTCACTGAGACACCGGAGGAGTCTCCGGCAGAGCTGGAGGGCGGCTTGCTGGAGGGGGAGGGGCCCTATCCTGGCCCCACCCCTCAAGCACTTGACGGGTTCCTTCATGCAGAATTCCCCCAGCCTCCGATGGAAGAGCGTGACAGCAATACAGGGGACCGGAAGGAACCAGAAGGGGTCACCCACGGGGAGCAGGACCGGGCAGGGGGGGGCAGCACAACCACCGAATCACCCTCGCAGAACTGCACGCCGGCTGCCAGCGGTGCGGTGGCGGACAGCAAGTCTGATAACAATCAGACAGGACACAAGGTGGAAAATCACATGTTCTCCCCAGACATTAGATCAGGGGAAGGCGCTGTATCACCCCCCTGTGAAACCAGCATGTGACTGTGGAGTGTGAAGGGGATGCCCACAAGTGGGCGCCCATGTAGGGAATGAGGTATATTTGCATGGTACAATGAGGCCCCTTTCACCCACGATGCAGTGGGACACAGAGGCTGGCACCTACATCACTTGACCAGGGCCTATAAGAAGACTCTAGGTCATGAGCATACAAAGACATTTTTTTCTGTGAAATGTAAATTCAGACCTTGTACTATTCCTCTTTTTTAGCTGCTGTATGAAATGCACAAAGAGGGACTGATTGTTTAAAACAAAAGCATGCATTTAAAACTGTAAATCAAAGGTGCTTAGTTTGCTGCAAGTGATTCAGTGTAAATATGACAGCAGTGGAAATGACAGCAAATGCACAGGGAGATACAGAAGGTTCCAGGCGCAGAGAGTGAGAGACACTGAGAAGCATGCTGATAAGATTGCTACGTAGCGACCTATGAAAACATATCATTACTTTTTATGGTAAGGCACTGTCTTTCAAAGAGAATGACACAATGTTTTTTATTTTTAAACTTAAGGAAAATTAAAATTTGCTATGTATTGTGGTTGGCTTTTCGAACCAGTGTCATAATCATAAATCGCAGACCAGAAGCATATGAAACCCCAATCTTCTATGATCCTGTATCTGTTTTTTTATATAATTGCCAAATATTAACTGGAAATGTCAGAGGTTATCGTGACTGATGACATTCTACCTTGGTTACAGAAGTCTGCAGTGGGTTATTGAATTATTATATCGACTCCAAAGCCAGAATTCCTTGCTGACAAACTTCCACATTGAACTAGACGTGATAGAAGACTAGCCAATGATATTTACAGTATGCTTTATTTCTCAAGTGGCAGTATTAGTGGCAGAGTGACAAAAATATTGAAACCAGAGATAAATTAAAGAGCAGGAAAGTGATGCTGTTTTATCACAGATTAAATTATTGATTACTTCATAGTATCTGCTATTAAATCTTTCCCATGCCATCCGCAGACCTCACAGCCAGAGTTCAGTGTTACATCCTGTCCCAGAAAATGATAAAACTCTCCATTCTGGCCGAGGACCAAAAAGACAAATTCTCCAGCTTTTTTTTCTGTTCAAGCACATTGATATCATTGTGTAAAAAGTGTCACATCATTTTCAGTTTCTTCATAGAGTGGTTCATTGTATAAACACATTCTTTACACCCAGACATACAAATCATTTTACTTGCAGAAATCATTTTCACCCACCTGAGTTGCTTTCAACTGTGGTTTATCACACACTGTCAAATCATAGTGTTATTCTGAAGGCTAAATCAGTTTTGCATAAACATAATCCCATACTTTTCCTCTGTAGATTCGCTTTCCCCGTTGCCTTTTATTACATACGATGCATCTACTGAACAAGAGATCTGTGTTTGAAAAGCCTCGCCGTGACCAAGGCAGCCACATGACCAGTGGTCAGGCTCAGATGAGGACGATTGCAGCTCACTGTTGCTTCGACTACTCATGCCATACAGTGAAGTGCAATACAGCTCACTGTAATCTATGCAGGCCCTAAAATGTGGCACTTTTGATTACAGTACAGTGGAATTGTAAGAGTATAGACAGAGTATTAAGAATGCTAGTATTTCACAGTACACCTTTAATATCAAATTAGAGTATTACCCCATACTATAACAATGCATAGGTATGACTAAAGCAGATCAGTCAATAAACATCTAGTAATACAGCTTCAATAGGTCGCTTACATATTACAGGATGCGGGAGGGGGCGGGGGGTGGCAGGCTTATATAAATCATAAGGAATGAAATAGGTAATCTTTTCATTAGAATCACATGTTATCTGAGGTTGCCACAAATGAAGAATTCTATGTTTTTTTTGTGAATTAATTAATATTGAGAATGATTATATTTTTTCTAAAACAAAAGCATGACCACGATTTCCTCCCGTCTGGCGGTTGAAATTACGCGTGCCTTTTCATAAACGCTTATTTATGAGAAGGTGAAGTTGTCCAGCTTTGTTCATATAGTACTGTACAGAAAATTCTAATTTTTTATAGGGATAAATCAGGTCTTTAAGTAATAGCTACAAGAAATATTATTGAGTTCTCAGGTTTTGTATAACACACATGTGTTCTGTTAGCATACCATAGTTTTATTTCTCATTTACAGATAACGGCGGCTAGTTATCATTCTGTTGCTGTTGTTGCTGTTGTTTTTGTATTACTGTAAGGGCGACTGGGAGGACAGAGGCTAAGTCCCTGGAGAATGTTCCGGAAACCCATAAGAAACACTACAAGGCACATAAGGGCAGGGTGTCGTGGTGGGTCAACGCTGATATCTGTTTGCTTCCTTTCTATCATATGCTAAGGGTCAGCTCCCCTTGTGTCCCCACATACGGTTTTCCACATCTGTCACTATCAAAATGATAATTTCATCCGCTTTTACCAGAAATTGTGATTTATTTTCTTTCATTGCCATTCTGCCCTCGATTTGTTCAGTTCAGAAATCCTCCTCGTGACATAGCTGCATCAACAGTACGTCTGGTTTTTGAGTGTCGTCGTCGATTTTGTAACTGTGAGCTAACAGGACTGAACAGTAACATAGAGTCGCGTCATATCATCCAGAGTCTGTGAAACCTTAAGCTACTATCGTCTTTTCTTTCAAGGGAAGGAGGGAAGTGTGTCGATCATGTTTGAATCACAGCAACTTTCCAAGCTGTCCACATATCTGCTGTATCAGACGGTCTCATGTTCCCGCCACAAGCTCCTAGAAAGTTCTCTCAGCTGAAGACTGTTTCTGAACACATCAGCATCTTTGTTTGCATGTAGTAGTCTGTACAATTATGTGACCACACTCATGTATGGTACATGGTACATGTATGTTTCAACATCTCTGTAAAAATGAAACAGCATCATCCCCCATAAATCTATTGGAATATGCAGCATAATGAATAAATGTGTATATATCTCATACCTGTGTTGCTGTGTCCTCCCTGCTCCCTCGCTCAGCGCCCTCCTCGTCCCCTTGGGGACACTGTTTTCACAATACAGTTCAGTCGCTGAACTACCAAGCATAGGTTTTGGTTTGGTGGACTTCTCCCCATTTACCCCACCTAAGTGCAAGCACACTGAGATACTATACACGTTGGTTGATCTAAGGCGCAAAATGCACAAGTGTATGTAGAGAGCTCAAGTGCCTGGGCATTTCCTGAAAACAACGGGACACACTTGATATCTCAGGAGGTGAACAAGAAACGCGTTAGGACTATGTTATCATTTGTGTTAGTTACGTTTGGGGATGCCTTTCACTGTAGCCTAGGCTATGTAAGCAGTCGTCATACAACTTAAACTGAAACTTTTTAGGAGGCATGTTGCATTGCGATACACCGACAGACTTCCTCGCGTTCAATGTAAACATTAGTCGTTGCTGATGCAGTGCATTGTGGTCTATATTTAGCCGGAAACCACTTACATGCGGTATTTGCTAATCTGTGGATAAAGTGCATATTAAGCACGCTGCACTTGGTTTATTTGGGGAATGGGACACCCTTGGATACTTGTGCTAAGCATGTGAACATGCACCCCAAGTGTGCTAGTGTGTAAGTGTGTACTTGGTGGGGCAAATGGGATGATAGCTCTGTGCTGTTTCTGTCTATGATAACACTGTACAGCCTGGCTTCCTATCGAGCTTCTGTCAGCTGTCACCCTTCTATGACCACAAGCCAATAAGTGTTCAGGACCGACCCACCTTGAGCACATCCGTCAGGGTATTTGCACACATAATGATCCTGTTCAAACAGTCACAGTCACATGTGACCTTCTGTAAATGACTGAATTAAAAACGTTCTTGTACATCATACTTTTAAGGTTCATATCTAAGTTTGCTGTGTTCATGAGACAGTAAGTGCCAGAGAGATTACTGCCAAGTTACCTGCTTCAGAGAGACTAGTGCAGAGTTACCTGCTTCAGAGAGACTAGTGCAGAGTTACCTGCTTCAGAGAGACTAGTGCAGAGTTACCTGCTTCTGGATTTGGATTATTGTGACTCAATAGCTTATCTGTGGTACTGTACAGCAGCTGATACATCATCAACATTACTGATGCATTTTTCAAGCCAAACCATTGCCTCTCCTCTGTGGGACCACTGCTTTTTAACAGACTTAAAAAGGAAACCCCTTAATGAATTTCATAATTCTTGTGAAAGTAATTCCCTTCAGGCAAACGTGACTTTTCTTTTTTTCCTTTCTGAAAACTGTATATAATCCATCCAACTATAAAACATCTACTGTGGTTATTGTTCAGTAAAATAACAAAAAATATCTGGAATATCGATTTAGCTTATATAATAACACTGACAAATAATTACGAGGCGGACTGAGGCAGCTTGTAGGAAAACAATACAACCTCCAGCGTCTGCCCGATGCTGTCATATTGATCCTCACTGTGCTCAAGGTTTGACCGCGGCAGCTCTGCGGAGGAAAATGCCCTTTTTATTACCTGCATGGTGGAATGGGGGGGGGGTCTGGAGGTCCACCACAAAGCTTGCCGGGGGGGGGGTTGATGGCGTGATGCTCACGGCACGTCTGCGGGCTTTCCTCTTATGCCTGGTTAGGAGTCTGTGCTTCAGCACTCTACCCTTCAGCCTGAACCACGTGGAGCTGCACCCGAAGGCTGAACAGATACTGGGATCTCTGCACCCTCCTGGACTTCAGGTAACACACCTAACACAGGTCTACTGGTCGCATGTCGTCACCGGGCACAGGGCCACAGAGCAGCTGTCCCACTGAGCTTCTGTTCTTGGCACCCAAATGACTCAAATCCAACCTTAGGAGCCGCCAGGGGAACCTTGTGGAATTCAATTCAATTCAATCTATTTTTATATAGCGCCTTTCACAACAGAGTCACCCCAACGCACTTAATGGAACGGGACGTGACAAACCAGCACATCAACAGGCCAAAAAAAGCAGGACAATTCTAGTACGCATTAATGGTGAATACCCTCACCTCAATAACCAAAGCGAATAATATGCGGAATAACAGACTGCATGCATTTAATTTGCCCATTCCAAAAGGATGTAGGATGACATTATGGGACAGCCACATTAAGCAGGTAACCTAAGTGGTTTCTCTAATTGTACACTGTCCGAACAGACCATGGGCATTTTAAATCCCCAAAATGCCATTCTGAGTACAGCCAGTACTTTCTGACGTGTTCTTATGCTATTAGCTGTTGTGCACTGTTCAGCTGTTTATACATTGTCCATGTTTTTATTCTTCTTTTGCAGTGTTTCTAAGGTATGCTTCAAATGCAAACAAAAGGCCTACAAAACTAATATAAATCATTTAAAAATGCCTAAAACTGTCTGAATCCAATAACATAGATCTTTCTGCTTCAAGTTACCCAAAAGCCTCCATTTCTGACTAGTATCAGGTTTAAAGAGGAGCATTTCTAAACCGATAGACCCTCTTGTGCCGTCAGGTCCGGGACCCAAGCTAGATCACAGGGATCCATGATGATTCGGCATGTCCTGTACCGTCCCATCAGATTCACAGGAATCCATGCCGTTTGTAGATCTTTTTATGCTGTCATTTAAAGTAATATTTTAATAGAAAAGAAACTGGTATTTTGAGGAGTAACTTTTTGCCTGTCACCTTAATAGTATTAAGGGTTAGGATATGGTACTGCGAGTCACATGGTACTCTTATACCTGTTTTCTGTTAACCCTTGAAAACGGGGACCTAACAGAGACAGACACTGTCCTAACAGGGATTTAAAGGCCCTAGCAGTGACAGACGGGGTCGCTCCTTCCTCTGCTAAGAATACCGGCGCCCCCCTCCGCGCCGGTAGATGGCGCTGCGAGCCAGAACGCACGGAATGCCGGCGGCCTGTGTCTTTAAGCCGAGAAGGGGCGGTCTCTGTGCCTTTCGGCGGGCTGTTTTGTTTGTCTGTATTCCTAATTTCGTTTTCGCATGGAGGGACATGAAGTTCCGGAGTTCGAAAAGACGGCCGCGTACTTCCCGGCCGTACGGGCGGTGGCGAACGGCATGATCGCCGACTTCGGTCTAGTGTCGCTGTGCCGCTACTTTAAGAAGGGCCAGCATGAGCGCTTCAGGGAATGTCTGCACTGGCTGGAAGGTACCGGCGGGCCTTTGGGGTGTGTCCATGGGGCCGGGGACCGGGAACCAGAGCACATCTGACCGCCGGTACCTAGTTATACCAAACTATAACTAGGTACAGAACTTCTTGTTGATAATATAGCTTCCGTCGAGTTAACAAGACTTAAACCTAAACATAGACCGCCAAGACGCACTGTGACCGCGTCACTCACCGCTCGCCGAGGTGCGCAGGGACGCATTTCAACACGTGTTTGGAAGTGTAAACGCTAATACGGCCAAGATAAGGACGGGCCAGTAACTATATCCGAACAAAAGTGTTCAGCTGGACACCTTGGAGACGCATGACAAGTAGCCTGTAGGGTTTGTAAACTACGCCAACGTTTTGATGTAGCTGATTTTAGGGATAAAACGGAATAATATAGAATAATTGCGGTGAGATTTCATGCGTGAGAGTCTGAAAGTGGGAGTGTCACGCCGAGAGCTGGCAGCCCATGCTCCTGAGGTAACGGACGGTGGGCTGGGTTGGATGTACGTCTGTGCCTTATTGCAGGTCGCAGTGAGACAGACTTGGAGAAGACTTGAGCCATTGGGTAGGCAGACGATCTTTAGCCATGCCCAATGGGACTGGGATAATAGGCTGTTTTTCTTTGAAATCACTGGATGATTATTTTTGGGTGGGAAGACCCCAGGAGCACCTACAATGTGATTAATTCAGGATAAATGCATTAAAATGCACAGTTCACTATTATGGTGGTTGAAACTCCTCTCTCATGTTTGGGTGGACCTACACTTGCTTCAGCTCTCCAGAAGACATCTGAGCAGCTTCAGAGGGACCACAGGAAGAAGCTGACTGTCTGCGGCTTTCTTGCGCGGGTTGTGGATGGGAAAGAGCAAGGTAACCTGGTCACCTGAAGCTGGGGTTTGGGGTCAGGGACAGGACATGGCTTTGTCATGACTTCAGTAACCTTTGTGAAGATGCCATGTACATCAGGAAGGAGAAGAGCACAGAAATATCTGTTGCTTAATATTAATATCGGCATTGCATGTTATGCACTGCAATTCTCACATTGCAAGGACCGTCATCTGGGAAGAGGGCGTACCTAATTTTTCATACCGTCCAGACATTATACCATGGTTTTGAAATCTTGGCTCCCATTGTTCAAAAGTAATCTAAGATTTCTGCTATCGGATTGGGCAAATATTTTAAATATTTTTCAAAAGAAACAAATGATTCTGTAATCGGATTAAATCACGTAATCAGTCTTAGTTTTTTTCTGAATTCAACTATTAGTATGTGTTGTTCAGAACCTTTTAGATGTACAGTGGTACCTTGGAACACAAGCTTAATTCGTTGCAGAAGGCTGGTTGAGCTGCAATTTGGTCGAGGTCCAAGCCCAATTTCCCCTTAAGAAATAATGTCAATTAATTGAATCCTTTCCAGACCCCAAAATGATTGCCTATTTAAACTTATCTACCTAATTAATGATGAAGCATTGACAATCAATATGAAAGTAATACACACATGTAAAAGCCCACATACAAAAGTGATAAACATGAAATAAATGAGAATCCCATACTCCGAAGTGAGAGCAGACACACGTGCACTACCTTCAAGTCTCACTATAATTTCCTTTTTAAGTTCCACAGTTACTCTCACTACTGTCCTCTTTGGTTTGCTGCAATCAGTGCTCACTTTCTTAGGGGCCACGATTACTGCATCACTAAATGTACTGTAGATAAAGCACACAAAATATTCACACACAGCTTTCGCACGTCGAACTCAGTCGAAAGGTACCGTGAGACTGAGTGCGATTCATAGGCATCAGCGTCCCAGTAGATCCGTTTGCCTTTGTGTCAGCCCATCGAAGGCGCATCTCAGTCTGTTCAGGTTTTAGCAGATTTGTTTTGCTTTGTCGTGTTCTGAGTTTTCAGTCAAGTTGCGGTTAGATTTTTCTTGTCCGACCCGTTCGAGGTCCGTATTGGTAGAGTTGAATGCATCTTGACCCATAAAAATTTTGGCAGGAACAGTCGAGTTCCAAGATTAAGGTCAAGGTACAAGTAAAAAAAAAAAATAATAATAATTCACGTTCCAAGGTTCTGCTGTCTACTACGTTGGAACAGAATACTCAGGATTATCCTGAGCCCAACAGAAGGGTTGATTCAGGTTGGATTTCAGAAACAAAATGTAATAAAACTTTAAAATTGGTCAAATACAACAACATTTTGCATCATGTCTTACATATACATTTATTTATACTTTGCACTTAATTTGTTTTACCATTACAGTTATAAAGTAGATGTTAAGCTGCATATTAAGCCTTATAGTAAAGTAAAAAAAAAATAGGACTGTCTCCATAAAATAATTCCCCAAACTGCTTTCAATAGCAAACAAAAAAATGTTACATTTTAACTGTCATTTATGGTATATTAATTAGTGATACATTTGTCAGAGATGAACCAGTGAAAAGTAGTTTTCAACAATTACATCCAGAGCTTCAAAAAGCTGGTATTTCCACAAATGAACTGTGGAAATTCTTTGTTTTATTAACTGTTGGATTTTTAGACTTTTTATCATCTAAAGATATCTGCCATGTATTTTTGAGTAATATATATTTGTATGTTTGATTTACTTGTGGGTAAGATGAGGGGTCTCTTTATAAAAGAAATTGAACTTAGAAAGGGATATTTGTATTGTTTTATTGTGCTGTTTACTGTCTCTTCAAATAATATTTGAAGTGTCCCGGCACTGGCTATTCTTCCTGTTGTTCTTTTCATAGATAGTAGCCTTGATTGTGATATGTCATCACATTTAGATCACCGTAAATCTGGATTTGTTAATTTTTAAAAGTCTGTATCTGGATCAGAGTGATCCAATCCAGTGTTACTTTGAAAGCACAAAAGTAAGATGGATTACCTGATCCTGGATAGCAAAACACTGGATTTCCATATTGGAATTATTTTGGTTCACGTTAAACTTTTGAACAGCAAGGCCTTGGCAGTAAAATTCGTGGTCTAGAAGGTCCTCATACGATTTACTCATTGAAGATTATCAATAAATTCCACTAAAACATTTTTACTCTATCGTAGGAAATGAGAAACGGTTGGTAAAAGACCTGTGAAAATGTTTAGGTTTGCATAGAAACCATATTGAGCGAAAGCGAGTGATTTGTCAGCCCAAGTCATTACAACACAACCAACTAAATTGACTCTCTTGGTAGATAAGTTCTATTTGGCTGTGTTTTATTTTGGTTACATTTTCATCTCATTTTCGCTTTATAAATGTTGCAGTATTTTCCAGTGTTGTGCAGCAATATCAGTAGTTTCTGAAGTTCCCAAATGGAACTCCTTTCCAAAGAAGCTTTGTGGGGGTCCACAGGTTCACATCTTCCTCATGCCGCTCTGAGTTGGAGGATCAATTGTGTGTTGACCCCAGTCTCCCGTGACTGCAGTCTTAACATTGCTCTGTGTGGTGCTGAGTTTCTATGAACCATGTTTAATAAGTGGTACCTTTCAAAATGTGCAAGACGCCTGTGTCTGTTTTGGGCCTGCTAACTATATTGTATATTCTTTTAACTCTTTCTAGACGTCCAATATGACAGCGATGAGCGAATAACCCCATTAATGTCAGCCATTCCCCTCTGGGACTGCCTGCAGGACGCGGTGGAGGATAAGGCCCTCTTCGACAACATCAAGAAGCTGCTTTTTATCCAGGTGGGGGGTGATGTGTGGCCAGTTCAATCATAAACTCCCCTGAGAGGTAGTTTTTTTTTTTTGAAGTGCACAACTGTTTCCTGGAATTTCATCCTTCTCTGCTGTCGCTGTTTGTAATGCATGTTTGGCTGGTCCTGCTGTGATTCATGCTCTGGTTATAGCGCCCCCTTCTGTCATTCCCTCTTCAGGCCGTGGCCGTATATGTGGAGAGAGGTGATTACGTCAAGGCACAGTGGGTCCTGGACTGGCTGAAGGAAGAGTTCTCCCCGTCCCCAGTAAGTTTACCAAACTTGCTGTTGTGTGCCCTTCTCCTTTAGGGGTTGCCTTTCTGATGTGTTTTGAGATGGTCATGTGATGGCACGCTGGCCATTCCCGAAGCGGGATGCAATCACCCCTCCTTGTCTGCGGCATTCGGCAGATGCTGAAGCCGCCGTAATGCGGTCCTGCTCACTGCTATACTCCACAGCACATGTGCTGCGCTTTGAAAGTTACCGATACTCCCACATGGTCCCTCAGAGGAGCCGGCCTGGGGTCTAACAGCCCACGTCCTGCCTTACATAACACATTAGTGAATCTTTCTGGCATGTCTGAGAGAATTACGCCAGCGGGAGCATCCCTGGGAGGTCATTAGCTATTCACAGGATCTGCCAGATGTATTCAAGGAGTGGGCTTGTCTGGGAGATGCGCTGGAACCTGCGTTTGAAGTGAGTCTGCTGGCTCTCAGTAACTGTGGTTTGTATATATTGTATATTATATAATATACAATGTGATTGGCATGAGGCAGGAACCAACC
This sequence comes from Mormyrops attenuatus, assembly GCA_026777985.1. NCBI lineage: Eukaryota > Metazoa > Chordata > Actinopteri > Osteoglossiformes > Mormyridae > Mormyrops > Mormyrops attenuatus. Next base: position 20,475,090 of record JAODKC010000036.1, read on the forward strand.
GGCTGTTGCGTGATGCACACTCAGTCCAGTTTAGGCAATTCCAGTTCACTTAAGTCGAATGTTTCTGGACAGCGGAAGGAAACCGGAGGATCCACAGAACATACATGCACATGCAGCTGTTACATTGCAAGGACCGTGATAGTCTGCTGATTCAGTCCATCCAAGTTGCACTGAAATATTTTTACTCAGTGTTAGGGAACAGAACTTGGCAAGTTTTGCAATTTTAAGGGTGGTTGCTTTTCAACATTATCGTGTGTGTGTGTGTGTAAATCAGTCTAATATTTACCATCGCTGCTTCTGCATGCGATCTCCGAGAGAATCATATTCATTCTTGTCTTTGCTGTTGGACTCATTCATAGACTGTTCAAAAAAATTTGTATATTATGTACCATATTATGTAAGGTGAGAGCTAAGGGGTGGGGCTAACCTTTGTTTTAGCAGAGATTATTTTGACATACAGAAATTGTAGAAAGTGAACTAAGGAAAATGCTTTAACCCTGGGGAACCCAGACCACCTTATTATAGGAAAAATATGTCCATTGGCTAAAATGATCATACAGACCCAGTGAACTCAAAACAGGTGTTTTGTAAAATCTTTTCCCAGTCCATGTTATGAAATGTGCCATATACAACCCACTGGGCTGTTCATGCTATTCTAACTTCTTAATTTCACCTGTGAAATAAGGACAGAAAGGAAGGAAAAACCAAATCTTTGCAGCATTCTCATTTTCAAAATGCATTTATTGAGTTTTCCTTTTCATCATTCACTATGTGCTAGCGATAAAACACAGGCTTCAAACATGCCAACCCATCAAGAAACAGGTCAAGTGAACAGACCTGCAAAAAGGTGTACTACA
>JAODKC010000036.1:20476046-20511567 GCA_026777985.1 Mormyrops attenuatus
TTCAAAACATCCAAAACCTAGTTGTACATGTTCTATAACATCTAAACATTATAACTGGTGATGCAAAATTTCTGCCAACAACCTCAAAACGCGGTGGGGGCCATATTTAATGTGGAGGAAAAAAATCTGGTTAACTCAGTCAATAATCACTAAATGTGACTGTTAATGGGTCGTATATGGTACAATGGGCTGTAAAGCAAAAAAAATTCTTAACTTTGATGAGTGGGTTGAATGTAAAGCAGAAATAAAAGGAAGGGTCATATATGACCCCGTGGGTTCCTCAGGGTTAAGTGGTTCCACACATATGATTTTGCTCCATCTTCCTTCCACCATATTTTTGAGTAATTCAAAAGGAAAATTTCAATAATCAAGTGATTAGGTTTAATCCAGTAATCATGACAGCTCCAGCTGCATGTGCATAGTGTAATCAGATTTGTTGTGATGCTTGTGATTTATTTGGCAGAATCTGAAGATGAAGCTCTCCATGATTCTCAACATGAAGGATGCGTACCATACATTTCTGAAGACCTTCAGCTTTGTCAGCTTGGTGGAGAATATAAAGGTGTTCTTGGATCAGTTCCTGGAGGATCATCCCTCTGACTTCATCTTTACGGTGCGTCAGAACATCTCATGTCCCCCCTTGCAGGCACCTGCTTCCTCGGCCTCCATGCTGATTGACTTAGGCTATGTGTGACTATAGAGATGTCGGTTTTTCTTCACTGCTGATTGCTTTCTTGTACTCCGGGTATGTGATGTGATGCCTGTTTAATGTCAGCTTGCATCTGGGGGTGGGGTGTCATTTGCAGTGTAGTTGAGCCCCTTTATATATAAGAAAAGCACACAAAGTATATGTGACCAACATGCCCCTCGTCACAGGTGCCCTGATTCTCTTGCTAAAGTACCTGGTTGATGCATCCTTAAGCGAAAGTAGACGTCAGCAATTGGTAGGTAGTTAGCTGGCTTATCTTTGCAGTGAGATCCCTTCTCCAGAAGCCCTGCCTCTGATACAGTGGCCCCGTTAGTTAACACATGACATCTGCTGACATCTTTAGAGATCCTGTCATCCTGTTGGTTTTGGAAGGACGGCAAACACAAAGACGATGAAAATTAAGTAGCAAAATATGGTGCATGTCTGGCGTGCTGACGTCAGAGACACGTGTGTGCGTATGTGTATGTGAACTTGATCGTGTACTGCCCTTGTTGAAATGAATTATATCTGGGAAACCACATAATGCATGTCGGTGACCCTAAATCCATCCTCATTACCCTTTATTGTATTTTACCGCCTGGCTCGATGGAGCAGTGGATAAGACCAGAAACTGCTCAAGCCTTTAATTCCTTTATACTTTTTCTTGGCTCAAATGGCCAATTATAAATATGGTAATCATTTGCAATTAATCAAAATCGCAATTATCGTCATAAATTTGACACCTATTAAATGTACTTATGTGCAAATATGCACATAGTAGATGTGTAATGAAACAATTATTAGAGGTGAATGGGCAACCATATAAATTTGGCAAAGGGAGCGTGAGCGCCCCCTGCACTGTGGGGCAATCTTACAGTGACCTTGTACTGGGTCTAGGGCTGGGTACTGAACTTTGGTACTATTGTGGTACCGACTGAAATGCTCCAATCCTCTCAAGGATCAAAAAAATTCTTTCGGTGTCAAATTCCAATACCCAAACCGTAAATATCAGCATGTGAGCTAATAAGCACGCAGCATACTTGTGTAAAGACCTAATGTCACTGGTGATTGGCTGTTTGGCGTAACATTACATGAACATGTCATATAGGCCTGAAGAAAAACATATGCCCAGAGATAAACTCGTGAACCGGTTTGCATTTTGTGTTTGTTTTTTTGTCAGGCAGTGTTAAAAATGCCGAAGAAATCAAGTGTGGTTCCACAGGGTTCCAGGTTACAACCGTTTAGTCGCATTTTGTGACCATTTTTGGGGACAATGCAACTAAATTTTTTAACTAGGCGCACCAGTACGACTTGCAAATATGACATCATTTACACCCAAATATGCCCCCCCATATAGTGGCTGACCACATCGTCATATATCACGTGAAACCTGGAGTGAACGAGAATTGGTGTGTATGTGTATGCGTGCATGCGTGTGTGTGTGTGAGTGAGACCATCAGATTCAGTTCCTCGGAGGTACTACTGTGAAGGCACTTACAGTGATAATCTTGCTTGACCACAAAAACCGGCGCTAATATTGAAGTTAACAGAAAAAAGACAAGTAGATTGTATTATTTTTGTATCTCAATAAGACTGAATACCTTTTGCCTGCGTCTCCAGCTAGTGCCGGCGGTGAAACGTGCCAGTGATTATTAGCGGGATTACGTCACATCATTTTTTTTAATCTGTGGAAAATGAAAGATCGATCTGCTGGCCAGATTTATTTATGAATTATAAACATGTCATGGGTCGTATAAGTGAAGTGGGGGCTTTCAAATCTCATGCACTCGCTGTGAGACACACGCATGTCCATCTAGTCTCCTAGTCTAGTGGATTTTTCCTCCATGGGAGCGGGTGCTTTATGGAAACCTCCTCCCTCCCCCTGCAGGCGGCTTCAAAGGAGGCACGGTCGTGTCTGGAAGCACAGGCAGGGCAGATGAGCAGTGAGGATGAGAAGCCCTCGGGGAACCCTAAGGAGCCATCCAGGTATGGAGACTGGGCCATTATTGGTGAAGCTGAAAGTCTGTGGTCTGCCTCGCGCTGCTGCACGGCGGGAGTAGCGGCCAGAAGTCGTATTAGGCGGAACTGGAGCGCAGAAAAAAAAATGATGTTGCGGACAGGAAATGGGAGCCCAGTGAACACAATTTGGACTTACAGTCCTCTTCGTTCGTATGTCTGAAAGTTCGTAAGTAGGGGAGTGTCTGTAGTTGTCGTGACTTTTAACCTGACCCCCACCCCCCACTTCCTCACTTAAACAGAACTGTGGGGGCCTCAACGTCCTGCCAACTAAAAACAAGGTAAGAGGCCATCGGTTTTGCACCCAGACTGCTAATCTCAGTAACATTACTGCTCACAGCTTCCCACTCTTGGGGTATGATAGAGCAGACCCCACCTCCCCTGTTTTTGAAGCCCCATTTAATGCCTGCTGATGTAAGCAGGGGTCCTGTATTTCTGCCCCAGACTTATGGTACAGCCGTTAATTTGCTGCTGGATCATTTTCACCTGTTCTTGAAACACCTTCATCAGGCAGCCTGACATTTTGAAAATCATTTTGCCTTTGCTGGCCTTTTTGTTTTCTAAAGTCAGATTTCACCTCAGCTGCTTCTGAATTAATTGCCATGGCTAACAGTGATGATCAGTCAGAGATGCTAGTCTTGGTGTCTTCGTCTGAAAGGGGTGTCACGGCCTCTGATAAATGTGTGCCTGGAATCATTCATCCTGAGCAGCTACCCATGCCTGCTTGTGGAGAGTTCTGCCATAAACCTTGTAAAATAGCGGCATGATGATTTTTAATGTATGACCATCTGTGGCACTTAAACGAACATCAAGCTAACAGTCTTCTGTAATGTCTTCTTTTTTTCCTTAGGGCGAAAAGAACTTTATTTCCTAAACACAATATTTTCCCATGGAGACCAGACAGCAGCAAGAAACTTCAAAGTAGCCATCACACACACTTTAACATGAGAGGCAAGTGTTTGCACTTATTTTCTGCTTTTATTAATAAATGTTGGCATGGTTGCCTATGTGCTGTGATGTCCCTGATACTTTGCCGTCTTCCTGATGCCCATTGGCCTGTTGCTGACAGCTCACAGGATCACCATAACATTTTTCCCTCCGCTGAGAAAAATGCATGTCTGTATGTATCTCGCAGGTAGAGACCGTACTACCTGCCAGCCTTCCAAGCCGCAGAATTCAGTAAATCCATCAAGTAGAGGACCAAAAAAGGTTCATGTCCCTATGGATGATTTTCTTTCACTGCTCAGAAATTTCTTGGTGAATTTATCAATGCTATGACCGCAGCGTGAGATCAGTAAGTGTGTGTGATGTGTGAGTGGGTCACATGGTTGGATGTGGAGTCTAGGTGAACACATTTCTCTCTGACTGTATGCAGAAATGGACGTATGAAGAAGACCGAGACTTGAAGAGCGGCGTGTTCCGTTACGGCATGGGCAAGTGGGCCAAGATCCTGCAGGAGTTCAACTTTGGGGACCGCACAAATGTCATGCTGAAGGACCGGTGGAGGACACTGCAGAAGCAGGACAAGGTGGGAGGGAGGGAAAGAGCTAGACAGTTGCCAGGGTGCTCACACCAGCCCTGATCCCCCACCGTCAGCATCCTGCGGCCCTGCAAGTACAGGTGAATCTCTTAGGTCCCTGTTTTTGTGACCAAAAGACCCCATTGGTCACTTTAGGCTTTGCGTGAATGCAGACTTGGGATCACCGTCATCCCCTTCAGAGAGATTCCTTCCATGGCTCTGTCATGTACTACAGAAATTCCTGACCACAGATGGTTTTCCAGAAACTACCACCATCAGACTGCATGGGAGGGAGCTGTGTTGCAGGTCCCTAAAGGAAAATGAATAGGTTTCTCTTAAAGACCACAGGCCAAGCGTAGGAAGCCTCTTATGGTGGAATTACAACTAATTCATGGTCAGAAGTAGCTTTTGATGGGCTCCTCAGTTTGAAAAAATAAACATTTAATCTTTCTGTGGTCAGTGTATTATTTTTTATTTCCTTTTAAGCATATGGAGCATTATGTGTGTTTCTATGTGTGTTTCAACATACTTTTCAAAGTGCAGCAACCATGAACATTCATTGCAGCCACCAGGGGGTGCTAGCAAATGTCTGAGCATTTTACCTTCGTTAGATACTTATTAAAAGCAAGTATTAATCTTTTTGTTTTGGCCAGAGATACATCTCACACCCACTTTGCACCTCACCCTCTCTAGATACACACCAAGCCTCTGTCTGACATGTGTGTACCAGGTTTGGAAAATACTGGTTTATGGTTGTTAATATATTGGTTGTTATATATAATTTTTTTCCCTAGCAAACAGGCTGACAATTACCCTTGTGATTTGTGGATAGTCATCGTAAGATTTCAGATGTTGAAGCAGGTGTATTTGCATGCTCAGCAAATGTAAAATTCTTTAAAGATTTAATGATTCGCCTCTAATGCCATCTGAGAGTTTCTCACATCACTGGTTAACTGCTATCAGTGCTACGTAAAGGAAGCAAGTTTATTTTAAATGTTTATTCATTTTTTTATTATTATTATTTTTTAATAATCCAGATGTGCGAGACGTCTCTGACATAAAATATTCAGCTCTGTGGCGTAACAGAAGTGTGTCTTTTTGCATAATTGTTGGATCCTCCGGAATCCAAAATGCATTTTAAGATTGTATTGATGGTGATTATTAAGTCTGGTATACTGTGCATCAGATTAAGGTGAAAATCAAAGCGGTAACCAAAACGGTAAGATACTGCTTTAACACATGAAGAATAGTGACTTAAATGCATGAAATGGTACAAAATTGTAGCATGTGGAGCTGCTGTGTGTGTTTTTATACAGAGATGTTGCAGTCAGGACATGTCCACAGGGGCTGGTGCAATTTGTGCCAGGGGCCTGTTAGACAAAGACCAAGCTGCGCATATGTGGGCAGGTGCAGCCAGCCAGTCTTCGCACCCGAGTCCATGTGCCCCTGCATCGGCTGTTACCCACTGCCTGCCACTGCAGCAACTCGTCCCTGGGTGGGGAAGAGGTGTGTCAGTTTACTATGCCCTGCTGTGTCCAGGGTCACCTGCCTACTCCCGGGTGCCTTAAGTTATGCTGTGGCTGGATTTATGGCAGTTTTCTGTCTCCAAAAGGATAAGGCACCTCACCCCCCTACCGACAGAGAAGAAGCAGGATCATGGCCATAACCCCTGGTCTGCACATAAAGGGGGGAGGAGAACGAGCTGAGGCCCTTTCTAGTCTCAGGCCCCTTCTTGTCATCTTTTACTTGTTTTATTTAACGTAACTCTTCATGGGGTTTGTACCAAACCTGCCAGAGGAGGCGCCATCGCCCCAGCAGCTGTGGCTTGGCTTCACCGTGGCATTTGGCTGACACGCCACACACACCTGATGTCTGGCTCGCAGGTACTGTATCCAACGGGCATGGGGCTGGCACTCCACCCTGCAGTGGGGAGACAGTGAGGTTATGTGGAACTCCACGCTGTACCTGCCAGAATCAGTGGGGAGGTAATGTCAGGCAGCCTGGTGGGGCTGGGCCTGGGTGTGAGAGGCTGCCTTCTCCAAAACCCTCAGGATATCATGGACTGTCACGACAGTGATTGTCATGCCTAGCTTCCAAGCTGGTGGTTAGCGATGAGTTACCATTATCCCACCAAGCTGGGCACAGAGAGGACAGTGTACTGGGTCATGCTGTAACATCACACAGTGACATCTTGGACTGCCGGATCTCCTTGTGTGTCCTTTTGGCTCTGCCCCCCGCCATACTTGGCCGAAGTGATGAAGGCAAGACCTGAGGGGGCATGATAGTGAAATATGAAAAATTGGATTCAGCCCCCACACACAAACACACACACTCTGGGACTCTGCATTGGAATATAATTAAAGCAAGAGTTCTGGAAGCATCTCAGACTATGAATCGGGCTCAACCTGTATTTCAAACATTTTACACACAAGATGATTTGCCTTCAGCGTTTCAGGAATTTAAAGTACATGTTCTGCTTTTCCTTTCCCGCATCCCCTTCCGGATGCAGATACCTCTGGCCAGAGCACAGCTCTGCCCCTGGTAGTTGAGGTACTCCAGGCAGCTGGCTCGCTCCACCAACAGGGGGCAGGCTTTGCCGCCGTTGCTGGGCTCCTGCTGGACAGGCTGCCGGCGTTCGCGGAAGGTCACCTGGTAGAGTTGGGAACAGCCGCTCCAGTAGTTCCAGGGGCCGACCACACACGGCTGGGCAGTGGTCACATATGTGAGACCGTAAGCGTGCTTGGTCACACATGTGACACACTGAATGTGTTTGATCGCACGTGTTGACACCCTGAGTATGATTGCTTACTCGTGTGACACTATGAGCATGTTTTAGGCCATAAGTCAAACCCATCCTTTGTGTCAAAGGTTTTGGGATGTCCAGGGCCCTTTAATAGTCAGACATGGCCAATATTTGCAAGAACATTATTTTTTCTGAATGAGACAATCATTTGTTTATGATATAGTTTGTGAGCAAAACTAGTTCTGGTGTCTCATAAACTTAAAGCCTGTTTATCATCAGACTTTACCAAACTTTCATTAAATATCTACAAAGAAATGGAGCAAAAGCACTATCTAGCTGCTCCTAAATACTAGACTATTCAGTGCAAGAACTGGATTAAAATATTTGGACATAGTCACTAATATTACATACAATGCTTATTATCAGCTGCAAAATACCTTATGACACTAAGTTGTGTAAAATACTGATCACAGTAAAATAAACTGCTCTGTGGACAGATATGGGCATGCTGCAGGTTCAGGGTGCCTGGCTGATGCTAACACGCTAACCCAAGTCCTCCTCACTGAACTGTGCCCCTGTTGCGACACAGGCCTTGCGGACCCATGGAATAAAGCAATAAAATGTCATTCATTCCGTAGCCCCTGTCTTTCCATGGGAACTGCAGGTCAAATGTAAACAACCCAGTATTTTATAGGAGCTAGCTCTGGCCCAGTGGCTTCCCCTGGGAAATACAGGGCTGTTTTACTGTGGGGACAGACGCAGCGTGGTCCTTATGGAAGTGCTCACAAGGTGGCCTGCTGCCCCTCGCAGTCAATAAAAGTACTTGATGCACTTGGCTGAGCCCTTGCTTCAGTAGAAAGCCGGTCGCTACAGGATTCCTTCATTATCATCTGCTCAGTGAATCCATGAAGGGGTGTATAGTAAACACCATGCTCAGCTTTATAAAGAATCCATGCATGTATAACAACCAATATGTATGCTGCAATTTACGATCAACTACTGCATCTGAGAGGTGAGTTTTAGATGCATATAGGAAGAGTCAGGCATTACAAATATTGTTTCAAATGCAATATAAATATCAAATATCAGTTACAATGCAGAGTGTAGCACAAGGCACTGTGATTAATGACCTTTTACTGCATCCCATATTATCTTAAATTTAATTTAAAATATTTATGTATTCCTTAATATTATATAATTGTGTACTTTTTAATTAGTTTTCTTCATGTTTACTTGTCTGTTTCGTATTTGCATGCTGCTGTTGTATTTAAGAATCTCCCCCTGGATTCGATCAAGTTTAAATAACCTGATCTAATCTTAACCTTACTGTTAAACTGCACTAAATCAACAGGCGAACACAGTGCCACACCCAAACAGGAGTGGTCGAAACCCGGGCAGTGTTCGGCCCGGAAGTCCCCCCACACCTGGACACAAGCTGCGATAGTCGAAACAGCAGTCCCTGGTCCTCCGACAGGCCTCGCCGCAGAAGCAGGTGTCAAACCTGTGGTCCATCCTCCACCCGGTGCTGTTGCAGGCCGGGTCGGTACCAGAGCAGCACATCCCTGAGCAGCCAGCCCGGGCCGCGTGGTACACTCTCAATAATACCCCCAGCAGGACCAGGCCTTGCATCGCTTTTGCTGGATCGGCACTACCGCCGTGGCCTCACAGCACCTGGACCACTGACATTTGGACCCCCGTCCCAGCTGTGGGACCTGGAGGGGAGGGGGTCGCGGGACGAGAGCTGATGAAAGGGCGACTCGGCGACAGCTCAGACTGTTCCACTCTGTCCACACTCTGGGGGAATGGGGAGAGTTGCCCAATGAATGCACTGGAATGTGAATGTGGTGCCCAATAAATGCACTGGAATGCAAATGTGCTGCCCAATGAATGCACTGGAATGCAAATGTGCTGCCCAACGAAAGCACTGCCCTGCAAATGTGCTTCCGGGTGAATGTGCTGGAACGCGAATGCGCTACCCTGCGAATGTGCTGCCTGGTGAATACACTGGAATGTGAGCATGCTGGCCCAGCTTGAGGTCACAGCCACATGAGGAATTTCAGTGAAGTCTTCAGACACTCTAGCACTGTTTGGCCTGTTAATCATTCTCCAGGACAAACATTAGTGGGGCAGGCACACATAAATGAGGTGAGAGTGAATGTGCATATCCATACTACACTACATCCTGATGTTAGCACCATTACAAAGGATGGATAGGATGTTAGAATACCATCTCTTTTACTTGAGATATTTAGGACATTCAGAAGCCTCAGGCTGTCTGGCTACTTTCTGTCCAGCAAGCATGTTAAAATTACTGACCACCCAATCGCACGTATGGTTTTGGCGAGACCCTCCCATCTCACAAGAGGCAGATTTCGGTCCAAGCCGTGGACTAGATGGGGTCATCTGGGTTTAAATGACCAAACAGTTTTGGCCCCTGTATCTGCTGGTTTTGCTTCCACAGTCACGTGAGGATAACAGCCATCAGTATCGTGAGGGGAGATTTCTGGAATCGCACCTGATGTCTCAGGTCTGTATTAAAGCCAAAACGGCACATCCAGGCTCAGCTGGGAAGGCCAGTCTTGTAGCTCTGCTACGACTGCATCATCCTGATAATAACACTGTGCTCTGTAGGTATACTGTTGATTTAGAGTCAGGAGTCCGTAACCCTACTCTGGGGCTGCTAATTAATGAAGTCATTAATGGATTTCTTCCAGGTCTTTGATTTAATCTTGGGAAATTTCTCACACTTGGAATTCCTGTTGCCTCAGCAGGACCTAGCCGAAAGTGTCCATTTTTTATTACATCATTTTACTGTTCTCATGTGAATTTGCAGACTAAAGCCAGGGGACATGGTTCCCATGGCGACGTCAAGTGTAGCGCTGGATCTTAAGAGTCATCACGATGGTGAGTTCTTACAGACATTTTTTTTGCCACTGACATGGTATTCAAAAGTGTAACCTACACATTTTGCCATGGACACACGTGTCTTGCTATGGACACATTTGTCCTTGTTTGGACAGGTTGATGATCCCATGTGGATCAGTTGCCTTTTTTTTCTAAATGTCATTCTCGACACACCCCAGCAAAACGTATCATCTGTATTTAACCCATATGTGACTTCATACCAGGTAGCCATTACAAGCACTTGCAGGTCAGGGATTCAAACCAGCAACCTTCCACTCATAAGCACACTTCCCTAACCATTAGGCCACCACTGCTCATCCATCCAGGGTTCATTATCATTCACACTTGAAACATTTATGTTAATTGGCACTAATTGCTTAATTGCATTGTGTCCAGTTGCAGCCGCATTAAGGCTTTGTTACATTGGTTGTGTTTGCATGTTGTGTGAGTGCTGGAGTTGACGATTGGCTTTTGAACCACGATACAAATTAGGCTGTAAGTTCCAAAGGCACCCTGTTCTCCCACGCCTGCACCGTGTCGTGCAAAACTATTAAACCCCATCTGGTATGTGAGTCATGTTTTCTTCAATTTTTGCTACCTACTGACCAGAATGTCCAAATATTTACTAAGTGCTTCAACCAAAAGCAAACAAACAGGCTAGGTTTCACTATCATAAGAAATAAAATGTGATGTTTTTCGGGACTGAAGGCTTTTCTCCTTAGCTGGGAATGTGATGTGTGCATGGTGGGCTTGCCACGTGTCCTATGGGCTTACTGGCTTTGTGTGGCAGCCAGGCTCTAACTCCACAGCTCACCCTCATTCTCCATGGACTCAAAGACACAGCACAGTCTGTATTCCAGCCTGATGCCCCTTCGACACAGCACAGCATATGAATAATGATGCACGGCACCTGTGACAGTAGTATGTGACAGTAGATACTGGACCTTTGATGACCTTTGATCAGGGAAGGTCAGGCTCGCAGATAGCAAAGCAAGGTGAAACTTCACGATCACGTGATGTCGAGATCAGTCCATGTGTGCGAACACCTTCAGGGTGTCTGAGCCACAGAGACATCATTATGTCATGGACTCTCAAGTAACCATCTCCAGTGCCATGGCTTGGACAGGACAGCAGTCAGTCACAGGGCTCCCTGGACGGGAGACCTGTCCATCACAGGACAAGGTACAGGACGTTGGTGGTGTGGCGGTACTTTTTGCAGTTTAAAGTCTGACACATTTATTAAACATAAGGATATGCAAAATTTATATAGATCGCAAATTTTTGGGTGTCACAATACGCATCTCATTAATATTTTAGGCACACTGCTAAACTGCTTAGCAAACTGTGGGTGTAAGTAAACATCCGTTAAGCACCGAAAAGCCAACATCCAGACAAATCTTTCACCCGTTATCTAAAGCGCAGATGATGATTTCCCATGTGCCATAAAATCGCAGTTGTGTCACATCGTGATGTGATCACAACAACCCTACACCAGGTACAGGACAGCAGTCTGTCTTGTGTTCAGTGTTCTGGGTCTTGAGGTTGCCTTTTGTCACATGTCCCTGCACACAAGGGGTATTTTCAGATCGGCTTACAGCATGACAGCAGGAGAAAGGCAGCGTCCTGATAGCCGGGGAACTTGGCGGTTTACTTTATCACCTGCGATGCTTCTTTACAACAGATATTGCTCTGTCAATCCAGATGACACCTTTAGGGGGTGCTAAACTAGGGATGAGTGTGGCAGTTTCTGGGATGTGCCATCAGCACCTCACAGCTCTCACAGTGTCATCATGTATCTAAAACGGCCATCCTGCTGAGCCTCATAGGTGTGGTAGGTCTTCATTACGTTTTCATAGATGTGGACAGAACAGTAAGCAGATAATGAGGGTTGGTGTATGCTGTGATGGACTGCTGTCTTAACCACGGTGTCCTGTGATGGGCAGCTGTCCTGTCTGCGGTATCCTGTGACAGGCTGCTGTCCTGTTCAATGTCTTGTAACAGACTGCTGTCCTCTACCTGGTGTCCTGTGACAGACTCCTGTCCTCTACCTGGTGTCCTGTGACAGACTCCTGTCCTCTACCTGGTGTCCTGTGACAGACTCCTGTCCTCCTGTCCTTTGCGGTGTCCTGTGACAGACTCCTGTCCTCCTGTCCTTTGCGGTGTCCTGTGACAGACTCCTGTCCTCTCCACAATATCCTGTGACAGACTGCTGTCCTGTGCGGTGGTGTCCTGTGACAGACTGCGGTCCTGTATCTGGTGTCCTGTGACAGACTCCTGTCCTCCTGTCCTTTGCGGTGTCCTGTGACAGACTCCTGTCCTCCTGTCCTTTGCGGTGTCCTGTGACAGACTCCTGTCCTCTCCACAATATCCTGTGACAGACTGCTGTCCTGTGCGGTGGTGTCCTGTGACAGACTGCGGTCCTGTATCTGGTGTCCTGTGACAGACTCCTGTCCTTTGCGGTGTCCTGTGACAGACTGCTGTTCTCTCCACGGTGCTCTGTGTGTCCTGGGATGGTTTCAGACTGAATGCCACACTGTGGCGTAAATGTTGTAGTTGAGGCATCACTCTATGAAGGCAGATCATTAGTCTGGCTGTTTCTTAATGAAATAGTTGCATTCTCTGGCTGTCAGGGAGAAATTATCTCACCAAACACTCCTATCCTATTCAGTCAAAATAGATGTTGAAAATAGAGAAGTCTTTACAAACTGCAGTTTTCTGTGAAAATGAAACCAAGGGCACAAATCACACGTAGTAGTGAGCCAAATTGTACAGACATAGTATTAAATAAGCCAAACGGCACAGACTCTGTGTTCCTGGGTGTGGTATCTCTTCCTCAGTTGTTCCCGTTTCAGAATTATTCTGAATTGTAATTAAAGGTAATAGCTCAGCTTTGCCGTGACCTGTGAGATTTAGAGACATTGTTGGCCCCCGACTTACTCTCTGACTGACATGTTTTACCCTAACTTCAGCTGAGCACAACATTCCAGCTCAGGGTCCTAGTTGGTGTGGAATAACAAATGCATCCCGCATGGCACAACAGCCGATGAACATCGCGACTCGGAGGCCATCTCTCACCTGGAAAAATATTCCCGGACTGTTTTTAAAAGCCTGTGAGTCAGCTTTTGGCAGTGTCTGCACAGACTGATTCATTAACCTGTCAGAGGAAGCTGTACTCCGGCTCTGAATGGATTTGTATGCCTATTTATAACTAATATCATTTATAACATGAAGCCAGGATCCAGAGACAGCCAGGACCGTTCCAAAAAAATTCCATCCTGCCTGGGTGACGTCAGTTTTGGGCCAGACTGACTGGCACGTGGATTTATACGTACAGAATTGATCATGTGGGTTGAGGGTAGCATACATGAGCACATTATTGATTTCCTTGTGATGAAACCTTTGACATCGATGCCCAAACGAAGCCATCATGTATTTCCATGTTTTTTTTTAATTTAAACTCTGACACAAAGTCTATCATCACCGTTCCCACGGGGACTACAGCAAAAGTGTAATGGCGCAGAGAGAATATTAGTCTGTTCTTCTAATTCCCTAATTACATCCTTAAGATCCATTTTGCCATTTGAGGAAGAGAAAACTGAAGGACATGGAGGGCAGGTAAAGATAAAGGACCACCATTCGATTGGTCAGCGAATATGTCAATCACATGGCCTCAGCGAATGACACTGTGTTTTGTGGATAACAAAATTCAAGATGGTTGAGGAGCAGAGGTGACTGATGTAAATATGTTTATCACAGAAATGTCAGACTGCGGCAGGAGGGAATGCTGTGAACACAAGAAGCTCCTTTTAGAGCTGTGCTACTCAGTAGGACCATGGCAACAAGTGTTTATCCCAGAATTCTCTGCAGGATCTTGGTGGAGTGAGTACAAATGAATGAATGTGAGGAGACGGTTTAGAGAAAGAACCAGAATTAATTTGTGAAAGATGTGTGCTCACCTGAATGGATGCCTCGTGTGATAACATTCTGTCACTCATCGGGTGAGGCATTATTTCTGGTAACTGCCGTGTATTTTACTTTTCATCCTACAGATCCGAAGGTGTACCATTGCACAATGCATTTCCTGAGAAGGCTTTGACTTAATAGCTGTGATTACAAAGATACATATTCAATAGGCGATGGTTACTCTCATGACAGTTACAGAGTATATCAGCATGGTTTAGGTGACATAATCCTGGACAGTAATGTTACTATACCCTGATACAGTATAGGATCAGTCTAACAGAACCCCCCTCATCTGCTTTTGGTCCCAATGATTTCTCGCTCCAGAATATAATCTCCTACAGTATAACTGAGAGATGTGATGGCTGCCTTTGGCTGGACAGCATGTTGCTTTTTACTGCTGGTTCTCAGTGTTCTTCTCCCTTCCATTTACATTTGCTGTTTTAATATCCGAATGTCAGCCTCTGGCACACAAGCTGAGTCAGCACCTACGAATGTTCTGCTGACAGGACCTTCCTCTGGGACAGTCTGGAATCACCTTCAAGCTGGAGAGAATCTGCTTGCTTCACTTGTTCTGTGATGTGTTTCACAGTCACCTTAGAGTGGATTGTCTGCTTTGGTTTTCATCCTCGGGGTTTGAGGCCCAGCGTGATGTTCCACCTCGAGGTACCAGAGCTCACGACTCTGATATTCCTTTCCAGTATCTTGATATAATAGTCTACTTTTTTGATGAGGTTCCTCCTGGCCTGTGGTGGTCACATGGTCTGGGCCGCTGGTGGGCAGGGCCTTCTGCAGACCTGATAAAAGTCTCTTTGTTTACTGTTTGTTCGTCTTGTTTTTCTTTTTATCCCACTGGCTAGAACGGCAGGGGCAGTGACAAGACAATATGGCAGCTAGGTGTCGCTCTCAGTTAGGGATGAGCCCCCTGCTGGGGGCTGACCCCGGCCACGCCCTGTGCAGTATTTCTAATAAACACTTTTACATGACATCTTTAATCTGTAATGCATTTTTAATTCTGCAGTTGAAGAACATCATTTGGTCAGAAGTTTTTAATCAAGATGACAGAGGATGTGCCATCTCTCTACAAATTGAAGTAGAAAACAATGCTCAGTTACACAAGTTGACTGGAATATGAATTTTTGTTGATAGTCTTTAATAGTTTTTAACTTTCACAGGGGGCAAGCTATGTCACTGGAAAAAATCCGGGTTGGCAAGATGGCAACTGCAGTGTGTCCAAATGCATGCATACTGTTCTCATGCTTACATAACATATATACTGCATTAACGGTCGAGTAGTAGGCTTCTGGCGAAATTCAGTGCGTACTGTGTAAGTATGGGATTTCGGACGCACCCTATGAGTGTTTTCTCATAAAACGGGGGGGGGGGCCTTTTGGCTTTGCTAGTTGGCTGTGAGCGCCAAAAGGTGACTCTCATACGAGATTCTGACACGGGGGAGGTCAGCGAGTCCAGTGAAAGCGCCCTGGGAACTCACAACAATCCTCTCCGACATCACCAGACAACCTTCTTTCTATCCAAAGTCAACAAAAAGAAGTTATTATGAAAACATCATATGTACAAAGATGATCTAGATGAAAAAATAATTATGGATAAATACCTAGAATTCTTTGCCAACTGGCAGTCTGACTTTCAGACTTGCAAATTGAAGGGGTGCATATTGTAGTGCGTTTGGCTGCTGGGATTAGAACCGACATAGTGCTAAAACACACTTTGTCTAATTACTTAATACATTTGATGGAGCCTATTGAATTTTTTTTTTCATTTCTCTGACTCCAAAATGTTTAACCTTTAATCTGTTAAGCAGCTTTGAGCAAAGAAATGTTTTTTTCCTGTAATTGCTTATATAATGTTAATAAAAGCTTCACTGCTTTTTTTCCTTCATTTCTTTGGCCAGCTGATGGGCAAACACTGTCAGATGATTCATCTGCTTGAAATGATTGACGCGTCTGCCGCAGTAAGTCTCCACGCTGTTCATCATTGTGCAAAGCGAAGGACCTTGGACTGCACATTATGGTTTGTTTACAGCTCAGGGAATGTCCTCTGGCTCTCACAAGCCTTCATAATATAATCTTTTCAGGTGAGAATATCCTCACTTCAGCTGATGTTTATCTTTGACTGCTGTCTGGCTGCAGAGCCTGATAAGTAAAATAGGGAAGCATGTTTGTTTGTTGCATTTTTGCTGCTGTCTGTTTTGACTCACTTTCGGGGTCCACACTGGTCCCTGGACTTAAGATGCCATCCTGCTTAAAGATGTGACCATCTTCTGTATCTACCTAGCTATGGTGGCACACTGCATGAGTAGATGCGGGTTTCAGGTTAGCTTGTTCTCATGTGGGATTCTTGTGGGAACTCCAGCTTCCTGAACTTTCCTGTCTAAATTGTCCATAGTGTGGGTGTCAGTGTATGTACTTATCTTGAGATGGACTGGCGTCACATCCAGGGGTTCCCCCAGAGGTGGAAAATTCAGGTTCAGAAAGTACAAATCCAGACCAAGCCAGTTGAGTATGAAGAGTCCAGTCACACAGGACTCAACTGGTTGATTGAAACAAAGCTTTGGTCTGGATTTGTACTCTCTGGACATGAACTTTCCACCTCTGGTTTCCCCTGCCATGTGTCCAGGCCTCAGGCTCATTGTGACCCTGTACTGCAGTGTTTCCCAATCTGGTCCTCGGGGACCCACAGCCAGTCCACATTTTTGCTCCCTCCAACCTCCCTGAGAGATATTCCGCATTTCAACTTCCTCCAAATTTCCTGTCAGGGAGTCCACATTTTTGCTCCCTCCCAGCTCCCTACCGTGACCCTACCAGGAACTAGAAGGGAGCAAGAATGTGGTCTGTCTGTGGGTCCCCGCGGACCGGATTGGGAAACAGTGCTGTACTGGATAAATGGCTGGAAAGGCAGTCTGACAGATGAATAGATGGCGTGAAACATATTCATTCATGCTATTAAACTGAAAAATGTGGCTGTAAAGAATTTCATAGGTTCAGATACTGAGCAGTACCTTCTAGGTGGGAGTGAATAGATTGACAGTCAGGTTTCTCCTCACTTGTTGGGCCGCTAATGTTCTATAAGAGCATGCTGTAGTTGTCTTCATGATTTCGGTGTTTGCTGTTCAAACCTGCGTAAACTGCAAGGCCCTGTAGTCGGCACTACTCTGTCATTACCACTCACAACTGCTGAATACTATGCGAGTATAGAAAATGGAGGGATGGACAACTGGCCTTTTTCTTTATCAAATCATGGGTTGCAGCTATTTCTGTTCAGATGGTTCAATACCATTTTAATCTAATACTCCAGCAGAGAGCCAATAAGACCACTTCTGTCCACGTATAAATTCCAATGTACCCATTTTCTTCATTAAACTGGACATTGATGTGCATTATACCCTTGTTTTATGGATACTTCCTGATACCACAAGATTTGTGTATGTATTGGTGCGTAAATGTCATTACACCTGAGTCCAGTGGCTATACACTAAAAAGAAATTGCCTGTAAATGAGTGTATATATACCAGCAAAAAATATTACTATTGTATGTTTTTGTTTGAATGTAATTTTCATATTGCATGGTCTTTTACCAGCATTATACTGGAGATGATAGATTTTTTAAAAATCCTGCAACCCACGCAGCAGGACTGGAGTGATTCCTGGAGACAGAAATGGCCCTAATTAAATTAAGAAAAATGGGAAAAAAAGAACAGGGAGTAATGTTTACAGGGACTTTTTTAGCCTGGTCAAAGCAGTAACTGGTCAAAGATCTCCTGCCCTTTCTCACCTTCAGAATTCTCCAGTAAGTTTTATGGATGGGTAATAATGTTGATTGAAAAACAAAAAAAAAATCACATAATAACAACAATCACTATAAATCATAATTATATGCTGCAGTGTTTTATAGGCCCAAAACCAATGTGAAAAGTTTAAAATAGTACCAGGAGAAAAGCAACAGTGACAGAGACCCAGTAACTGATGTTAAGCACAGTTTACAGCTTGTCCATTAATGCAGTTAATGAATAGACTACCTACGTTATCCAGTGTGTCCTGAAGACGAGCACGCTGTAGTGTAAATGATTGGGAGATGTGTACGCAGATTACAGCATACATCACACTGTACTGGCACCATCGGGGAGGGGAGGAATCATAAGCCGTCAGCACTAATGGGGCCCTTTTTGCTTCTGACTGAGAATCTATTTTCATTCAATCATAATATTTCCATTCTGTCTCTCTCCCATAATGCCTTGTGAGCCTGGAAAGTCACCATCCAAAGCTGTACACACATTCCCATTTGAGCACCCTCCTTGGTCGTATTTTCAGTTTTTTAAAGCTCCACTTATATAAATTAACAATTTCCTCATTTAGCTGAAGGCAAAAGTAAATAAGAATTTTCTTCAATTGTTTTTTTTTTTTTTAATCAGACATTACTCTTGTGAGAAAAAAAGATTTAAAGCTTTTCATGAAACAGGTCTGACTTCAGCACTGTAAATACGCACAGATGTTACCATGGCAGAAGCTGCATCCTCGCGCAGGGGCATGTCAGACGTAACACTCCGCTGGGACACAGGCTCCCCACTCCCCATTACCCGTATGATTTGAACGTGAGATTTTATTGGGTCACAGCACATAAATACTGGGGCACAGGCACAGCCACGCCCATGCCCTCACACATTACAGCGGATGTTTCCGGAAGCTCTCTCTGCCTGGCGTGAGGGACACTGCGGTCAACAGTAAAAATTAATGGTGTGATTCATACTGTGATTCACAGATTACGCTCGTAGACTGTAAAAATCACTGTTTGCTAGTATTTCCTGCAGAAGCCAGCGGAGTAATACAGCGAATATAGGCCTGTAACCAACTACCAAATACAACAGTGAATTAACTGTGTAGCTTGATGTTCAATATCACAGGGACAAACCCAATACAGTGCTAATAAAAATGCCACAGTTCTAGTAAAATACTGACATAATTACATTTTTACTTCCTTATTTCCGATAATGCTCACTCGAGAGAATTCTCAACACAATGCTTACATAAACACTTCCACAAATCCTCCAGGGCCCACGATAAATGGGGAATGTCTTTGTATCGTCTAAATACAAATGTCCCGGGCTCCTGAAAGGCAGCCCATTGGGCAGATTGCAGCAATATCGTCATGCCACCCCGCTGACCCCTGACCTGTCCCTCCTGTCGCCCTTTCTTCTTGACTTTTCACTTCCTGAAGCCAATCTTCTCGTACCTTCTTCCCCTCCTGAGGCTTCTGGGGCCCCACAAATGGTACAGCCGTCTGTATGAACTGAATGATGGCATAGGGCAGCCCAGCCAGTGACTGACAGTGTGGATTGAGTGTGTGAGTATAGCAAACGATACAGGCAAACAGGTCCATTCATCACCTGCAAAAATCACACATACCGTACGGCAGCTAGATCATCAGATGGATCTCAGAAGCCATTTAGGGGCTATCTGGGGTTTAAAATGAGAAGCACATACATTGATAGGCTAGGTGGACATTGCATTTTAGCTTTGTCCTCCAGTGAATAACATGCATAGCCTACTGTTGCAGCTTCTGCATGGATTCATACAGTGTAGCTTATGAAAAAATGCTTTTCAGATAAACACTGACTAAGAAGTGACTTGCAGTTTTAATTATTTGTTCTTGATTCCTATCAAACAAGTAGGATTTGTGCTTAAGAACTACATTCATTACATACATTGTGTTATATTTTATGATAAATATGTGGCACAAACATGCAAAGATTTCACATGCATATTCGCGCATCATATTCACAGATTTCATTACCTCAGGAGAGGCATCTTCACACATTTCAGCAGATGTTTCCTCTGTATAAATATAAAATTTAAATCAAAGGTTGAAATGTATAGCACGGGTTTTGGGTGTGTATTGCTGCTTACATGTTATTAACCATGTGTCCAGTGGCTATACACTAAAGAAGTACTGCCTGTAAATGAATTTATGTATAGGCAAAATATTATTGTACCTTTTTGTTTTAATGTAATTTTCAGCACTATACTGGGGATCATAGATAAAAAAAAAATAAAATCCTGTAGCCGAAGCAGCGGAACTGGAATGATCTGGCACTGATCTGTGCAAACTGCTCCACATGATGGAATTTATGCATATAAAGTCATAGTATCACGGAGTAATTTTATTGGATATTTGACCTTTGCATTTAATGCCAAGGTAGTAACTGGATTCAGAATCACAGGAAATGAATTATACACCAAGGTTATAAATTATCTACATGTAAACTCGGAAAAATGTTCCTCTTAATTATTTTAAAATGAAACATGCAGTACAGAACTGCTCAAAATGAGCATCTCTCAGCAATATTGGGGTCAGATGTGGCTTAATAAAATAGAATATGCAGAGATGTCAGAGAACATGGCATCGTGTGTCTGTTTACCAGATGAGATACATGTTGATAATATAATAAAGTCAGGGACAGCTACGCTGAATTAACCCACACACAGGTGTCTCCACACCTGCACACACACATACGTATTCACACAAACATAAACATCCCGCAGTTTCTCTAACTCATAACTGAAATTCATAACTAAGATCTGTGAATTACACTTTCATTGCATTTTGACACTTTTTCAGCCTAGTTACTATCCCATGATATTTGACCCAGTCAACGTGTATAAATGCCAATTATATGTGTGACCCACCACACCACCACAAACACACATATACATGGCTTGCATGCTTCTGCAGGGCTGTGAGGGGTTTCAATCAAAGCACAAGACTCACTGGAGGTTCAGTCACTTGGCACAATAATGCTCAGTCAGGATCTTCTATCTAAAAAACAGGGTGTAATGGTGCATGTATATAGCATTACACTTCAGATCCTTATTTGGCACAAAGAGTCATTCAGTACAATGATAAAGAGCGGTGAACTAATACATGTGTGTGTGTTCCAGTCAGGGAAATAAGATGGGCGAAAGGTTCAGAAAGTTACAGTAAATCTCTTCCTGAAAGAGTCTATCCTCCACTACACAAGCCAGGGCCATCCTGCTTGAGAAGCATATCTGAAATTACAGATATTGTGTAGGTTTGCTATCACAACACTTTTATACAGTTTGAAAGCCAATCTCTCCTTCAAACTCTGAGAAGTCTCCTCTAGACTGTGTGACTTCCCAGGATCTCTATAACTGTGGTTACATTTCATTGTCCCGTTCATCAGATTAATCTCTTGGATAGACTTCGGAGATCTGTTCGGATAGTACGGCGAGCCAAGCTGACTAATTACATCCCGGACATTCATAATAAGCTTCTTATCCAAAGCCCAGCAGCCTGGAGACACTGTGGGAAAATTCTTTATAAGGCTTGTAATGTGCTTGATGCTGTGGTAGGTGCGGAAAGAGCAGGTGTGCAGTTTGGACTGAAGAGGCTCTAAAGAAACACACTTTGTATTTATGGTCAAAATCCTAGTTTGAAAGTCCGTTCAGGTACAGTGGTGAACTTCATAATAAGGACTTTTACAGTTAAAATAATTCTTGATCAGTTATTGGAGGTTTTGTACAGAGCTACAGACAGATCAGTACAGTTTCAAGTCATGTCTAGAAACACAGCAAAGCTACAATTATTCATTTAAACATCTGTGTATATACGCTACCAGTCGAAAGTTTGTGTATACCGCAGGTTTTTACCACTTTTCCATTTATTCATAAACTGCCGATTTTTTATTCTTGATAAGCATTGGAAAGTTGAGTGAATTAAAATATGCCAAATAAAACTAATTTCCTTTATAACATGGAAAGAAAATCTAACAGTACATATCCTATTAACTGCCTGTGTGGTGATGGCATAGTCAAACTCTAGGCTGTCCTTTAACTTTAAATGCAGTAGTTAACTCTTTCATCCCATGAAACAACAGTATTTAATGTCCCTTTTAGAAAGAATGCCTTGAATATTCTCTGCTGTTATAACTTCTAGAGGAGGTTACTTTGATGATACATTTTCTTGCTGATAAAGCTACTCAAATGGTGAACATACTGTAAATTTACTTGTTAGCAAATAACGAGTGTATTTTGAATAAATGTTAATTAACATGCAAATGTAGAAAATTGCCGTGTGTGCCATAAACTTTTGACTGATAGTGTATCGTCTTCCCTGGTATTGTAAATTAGGTTTTACACTGTTTCCACCCAAAACGCACATTTGGATGCCTACAGCGCCATCTGTTGGTACCATATTATGTCTTCCAGCCTATTTAATTATCTGTACCTACTCTCCTTCGATTTTATGACTTTTGAATACATTTCTAGAACCATTACAATCTGTAACAAATTCATTTCTCTACAACAAGTTATCCATCCATCCATCCATCCATCCATTTTCTATACCCAGGGTCGCAGGGGTGTGGAGTCTATCCCAGAAGCTATGAGTCCAAGGTGGGGAATAACCCAGGACAGGGGGCCAACCCATCACAAAAAGCTCTTCTTAATAAGTAGTAGTAGTAGTAATAGTATAGTATTAGTACTTTGTAGTAGTAACTGCATTAATTCAGTGTTCCCCTGTAAACCAAGGGGAAAAGTAGTTCTGAAATATAATGTGATTCATTTAGACCTATTTCCTATTCACAATTCCTGGCCAGCAGAAAATATCTACCACCAGCAGAATAGCTGTCTGCCATTGTTACACTGCAGATCGAGGCTTGGCATTGTCACACCCTGCCCCCTCGTTCTTTCCCTAGTATGGCTCTAATGAATCACACCTGTTAATCATTTGTCTTACCTCTCATTCCAGCCCTCGTGTGGATCACTCCAGCTGCCCCTCATCAGTGCAGTTTAAGAGTGCCTCCCAGTGCTTTGCTCCCCAGTCTGGTCATTGATGTCGCACCAGTGCGTGCTCCTGTTCTTAGTCCTGTTCTGTTTCCCTCTTATGCCTGCCTCCGTCGTTCTTGGCTCTTGACAGGCATAAAGACGAAAATGTAATGCTGGCTACCAAGCAGAGTAAAGCAATACGTTAACAACAATATCAACAAACTAAGTTGCTGAGGAGAGAATATATATAAACTTCAGCAGTGTGTATCTAGCTAAATGATATAATGTAAACCAAAGGGTTTCTTTTCAAATTAAGCATGACTAAAATTGTACACTCACTATCCAAGAGCACATTTGGCTCCCAAGCCATGCACGTTCAACAACAACAAGAATAATAATAATAATAAACTCTGCATTAATATCTGCCTAATATGTAATGGTCCTTTCAAACTTGCCCTAACTGAGTTGGCAGTGCTCTAGGAAGACCGTATGTAGCAGATATCTGAGATAAAGCATGCCATGTATCAGGAACTTCTAGAAAAATGTCGGAATCAGAGGTGGCGAGCTCGCTGCTGTCCAGCTGGATTGGTTTTTTAGCTGAACTTCTGGCTTCTTATTTAAATGAATTACTCAACATGTCATGTTACCAATCTGGGCCAGGCTAATTTCAGTGTTTCCTTACAGTGGCATACCTGCTATGCATTTCATATTTGCCTGGCCCAAGATGAATAAGACCGCCAAATTCCTATTGGAACCGCGGCGTCTTATTCAAATCAATGTGTCCACTTGCTCACCATGCTCGCATGCCATTTTACTGTCACAAAAGAAAAAAATCACATTAAGCCTGTGTAACTTCACCATTTTCATTATGGGGACATTTGTGAAATTCTTATATGAAATAAATACAAGTGGTACAGCTGAAACATTTTGTTCATACATTATTTTGTATTTTCAAAATGTCTTTATTATAAACTGCACAGCATGGGCCAGAGTGAGCATTCCCCCATAGGGAAACTGCGAATAAGCAGCCTTTAACCTGGAGAGAAAATGCATTGTTTGTACAATAGGTCTTAGTGAAAGAGTACCAATTTCAGAGGGCATTACGCTGAAAATGTACAGTGAAATATAATAATAATATCTGGGCAATCAAACACAGCATACAACTCAGATTCCAAATGTAATTAATTTTACTTTAAAGAAGAGTTGAATTTCAGAGCCATTGCGCTGTGCGACCAAAAACATTTGAATTATTACCGTTTTATTAGTAAAATGAAATGCTGAATGAAAACATTATTGGAGCCTTCCATTCACGTATACAGTGCCCTCTACAGGAAACTGTCGAATCGGCACCCCATTTTTAAGGTGGCACGGATTCTGCGAATAAGAAGCTGGCGAACAAGTATCCAAATTCAGCCTATTTTCTTTTATATGGAGCTCCTAGGTACGGAGCCCCTAAGAGGTGAAGGTAGGAAAATATTTTTTGAAATAGTTTTGCGTTCCCACGCAATGTTTTTGAGATCCCACTACACTTCCCAACTTATATTTGCTGCAGCGTGACGGCATGGATAATCCTAAATAATACAGACATGTCCTATAAAGTATGGTTTAACCATTAAACTATGGCGGACAATGTACATCATGTACCTCTAATACTATATGTTTTATACGTGTTTATTAATAATTGCAGCGTCCATTCACTGCCATGGTGACTAAAGCAAGACAGCTGGACCATTGAACGTGAAGTACACACATACAAACACTGATATATATCACAAACAAACACATTACAGTCAGATATCTGCATATAAAGCTAATTTTACCGCGGTGTTGGTTTAAATTGGAGCCCGATTTCTGGAATATTTGAGCATAGATCCGCATATCCCCACATAAATAATAAAGCGAGAATACCAGCTAGGGAGGTATACTAGAAAATAGTTTCGGGTTTAATCCCTATCTATGACCTTGCGGTAAAGTTAGTTTTACCTTCAGTTTTCCGGATGAAGTATCGTTCAACAAAAGCAAGCAACCCATTGATTTTCCAGATTTCTTTCCGGGCGAATTTTAATTAATACAGCAATGTTTATGTGAGTACTTCACGTTGAATAGCCCAGCGGTTTTGTTTACAGTTACTGGCGATGAATGGACATAGTGCAAATATTAATAAATACATGTAAAAGCACATATAAAAGTGACATGGTGTACATTGTGCCCCTCAGTTTAATGCTTAAAGTACACTTAATTGGACATATCTGTATCATTTAGGTTTATATTTATTAGTCCATTAATTGTCTTTTGTGTTGTCTTCAAACGGAAACAGTAAGGTTATTATTAGAATCGAAAAACTATTGCGAGGGAACGCAAAAGTATTTTCTCACCTTCAACCTGCAGTTTCTCATTCACTCTACGGCCATTTTGATAAGGATCATATAAGAAAAAAAACGCGTACGTTTATGTAGGGTGACCAGATTTAAACTTGTGAAAAAGAGGACACTTAGCAGCAGGCCAGGGGGGTGTCACACCCAGCCCCGATCGCCCTCCTGTGGACCACGCCTCCTCGTTAACCCCGTGTGGAATCCTTCCGTTTACCTGCTGTTTCCCGTTTCCTGCTCGTTACCCGGTGTATTTAGTCCGCGTTCTAGTCAGTCTTCCCCAGATCTGTCATTGTATTGTCAATGTCTGGTTACGCCTGTCCCGTATGCTGCCCTGTCTACCCGGAATAAACCCCGTTTTCCCCGTATGCTGGGCTCTCTCGCCTCCTTCCCCGCTCGCCGCAGCCCCGACGCTGACAGGGGGCATGTGGCACCATGGCCATGTGAATGCATACAAATGTGTCCACAGTCAAGGTTACTAAGCTGTAGTATGATAATTAACTTTAATGGCCTTTAACAAGACTAAAATGCAGAAACAAAAATATCAATACCACCATAAGCAATAGTGGTCAATAGGGTTAGGATTTGGAACTTTTCACTGAATCTTGCACTAAACAATAACTTGACATGTTTCTTTTTATGGCCAAAGATTAAAATAAAGTGTAAAAGGTACAAAAAAACCGACAACAAAACTCCCATTTCATTGGCATTCAGTCCTGCGCTTCAGTGGCCTTCAGTCCAGTGCTTGGTGGCCTTCAGTGTGGTGCTTGGTGCTTTAATGTACCTCCAGATGATAACTTTGAGAGAAATGATAATTCTCGCTGATCAATGTTTGGCCCTAAATAAGGCAATAATAATAAAATTAATTTAATTAAAACATTTAGCCTACCTCAAAATATTTCTAAAAAGGCCATAGAATAAAATAAGATAAAATACAAAGTCAGAAATTTCACTAGACTTTTAGTCCTCCTGATATGGTTGGGCAAACTTTTCAGAAGACTGCATCTTTCCCAACAGTCAACGATTACTCTTCAGGTAGACGTGAAAGTCCTTGCAGGTCGTGTGTTTAAAATTGTACTGGGTGCACAGAATCCCCTTCACTGAATCAACAGACAAGTGATTCCTCTCCTTGGTCCACCGGGTTTGCATCAGTGAAAAAATTTGCTCAACATTGGCATTGTGAACAGGTATGGCAAAAAAAAGACTGTGCGATCTTAAGCAGCTCTGGATGAAAATCCACACTTTGGGACCATTCAAAGATTTTGGTCCACCTCTGGTGTGCTTGTAGACCAGTGAGATCTCCATCACTGTTGCTCCTCTCAATAAATTTCCTTAGACTGGTGACCTGATCAAAGCACTTTACATCATCAATTTTCAACCCTTTTTCAGCTAGATGCTTGATACAGCCTTCTACATCATTCCAGTCTGGCATCTCACTCAGATCCATCCACATAAAAGAGGAAAACTCCTGCATGGGCGCCATCCATTTCTCTAGATAATCTAGACATGCACTTTACAGGCCCGCCATGTGAGCAATGAAATGGTCACACCTGTGCCGAAATCCATCCTTCTGCTTCTGTGCCAGCATACTCTTAACTTTAAGAAGCATGAAGTTCTCAATCTTGCGTTCATGAAGCATGGTGTGGATGCTGTTCAAAATCTTCCTTACTTCCACAAGTGAGTTGTTTTCCCTCTCCATCTCCTGAATGCGCGACTGGAACACACACATGAGTGAATGCATTTGCCAGAGGTAAATCTCACTGAACTCATCTTCAAAAAACTTCTTGATCAGTGTCGGTGATTTTTCCTGTGACAGAAAGAATGCTTTCAAAGCTGTATACATCTGGAGCAGTCTCTCAATTCCTGGGAATAATGACAGCCATCGTGTCTTGCTGTGAGGTAGGAGACTTCTATATTCTACATCAGCAAACTCACAGCACTCCTTCAGACTCTCTGTGCATACAGTGTAGATGTGGAAGTAGTGATAAATTTTGAAAATGATGTTCTTGTACTAACTTATAACTTCAAGTAATTTATTTTGCATGCCACCATTCTTCCAGTCAAAATACTGAATGAGGAGACGGAATATTTTCACAGCTCCATGATTGCTACCATCAGTGGACACGCCACAGTAAGGAATGTCTTTAAGTGCTTCCAGAGTAACTTCGTCAGAATGTGGGGCTATCACGGCATTAACAATCATTTCTGTTTAGTGTGGGCGCTTGAGAATTTTTGAGCTGTCGCAGAATCTGTGAAAACCTTTCTGAATAAGCCAGATGTGCAGTTCATTGCCCTGTAGCTACTGTGATGCTTTACCGTTTGGAAAGCAAATGCAGCCTCTGCAGCAGTAACAGCACTGTCTGTTTTACTCACGAAATACTCCGTTAAGTTACTCGATGAGCTCTCTCCCCTTACTAAAGTTTTATGTTTTGCAGAACTCATGTGGGCTTCCAGATCTTTGGCACCTTTATTTGACACTGACACAAATGTTCCTGCTTTGCATGTCACGCACTCAGCTTCCCATGCATCACAACCAAGACGAAAACATGGGTATTTTTTCTTTAGTTCGTCCGTGAATTTACATTTAGGCATTTTCTAACTACAGATGCCGGGCGTCATGTGCTGTTGTAAACAAGGAAGCTCGCGGTGCTGAGAACAATGATTGGTGTTATCGAGGTGTAGACTGACCAATGATGGCATGAAGAGTGAGTTCGACCGACCAATGGCGGTAATGCCCTTTCCGAAACTATTACTTCGCTCCTCCCCCTACTCACTTCCACTCGATTGATGCCTAAAGCGAGTGACAGTGAGCGTGGGGAGGGCGAACGTAGCAGGGAAACGCAACGCAAATCCAATATAAGAATGTCTGAGGCTGAAACAGAACGAAATCCTTCTAAAATATAGAATTCATTTTTAGGTCTTAAAAAGAGGACATGTAAAACAGGACGTCTGGTCCTAGTTTAAGTGTTTTGTTTAATATAAATTTAACATATATTTTTTAAATTTCCATACGTCTAATAAGGTCTTATCATGTTCATAACGTGGGGTTTATGAACTACTTTTTGGCCACTAAAATACATGAGGTTACCTTCTGGGCTATTAAACTTATCTAATAGAGCATGCCTGTCTTGCAGTTTGATAACTGCATTGTTAGACAATTAATAGCGTAATTAATAGTATAGTTAGTGATTAATAGCGCGTTATCGATGTTAGAGACCGGTTTTGTGTATGACGTCACTGAGTTTGTTACGGCTCCTCAGAGTTTACAAATAAAGCGTTGTCAGATAATGTGTCTCTCATTTGAGTTACAACCGTTTAACTGCGTTACCTTAGACCAGTAAGGGTCGCGAGAGAGTTTGCAGAATATGTGAGAAAATAAAACATTCAAAAATATATTTTAAGCTTAAGTTGTAAGTAAAACTGATAAAACGTTGAAAAACAATGTGCGCTACCCAACGTTTGCGTGCTTCAACCACCTAGTGGGAGTCGCGGTGGATGGTGCTGCTTCCACACATCTCTAGGGTTTGGATTCGAACGTAACCCGCTTAGAATCTCATCCCGGAGTCTGAAAGTTGTCTCCGGATTTTCCACCCTTGATGCTGTGATCATTGTAAATGTTACCGTCTTTCGTTTATTTCGAACTATGGACGGCTGGATGGATTTCAACAGTTGTAGATCCTTCATAATGGCAAAATGGGCGTCTTTTGAGGGAGACTTAGCAGAACGTGGGCGCCAAAGCCGCCCCCGGTTATTAACTTTAACCGTGAACGACAGCTTGCATAAGGCGCCACATGGGCTTCGACCGCTACTGGATGTCAAAGTAGTGTATTATCGAATACAGGGTACTTCCCATAGAAGACCACTGGGAGGCGATAATGCTTTACAATTTCATTCAGGCGTAATCAAAGTAATTCAAAATCGTGTGACAATAATTATTCCCCGTAATGTTTAAACCGTGCAATATAAACAATGATTGAATTATGTTTGTAGAAATTATTTGAAATTGTGAAATAAACCCTAGTAATCGTACTTTTAAAAGCCTAAAACAGAAGTGCTATCACAAATAGAAGAAATATCTGAATAACACTAAGAATACATGTATTAAATATTATCATTTTAAACAAAATATTTGTAGGAAAAGTAAACCACTTGGTTGAAACTTAGAAGAAAAAATAGAAACATTTAAAATATTTTACTTTTGGTATGTGAGTTTGCTTGAATCTACTAGAACTGTAATCACTCATCCATCTGCTTAACCAGCACAGGGTGGTCAGGGTTGGGGGAATACATACCAGGAACATGAAGCACAGGGCAGGGGAACATGCTGGGTGGGATGCCAGCCCATCATGGGCCAATTCAGAGACACCATTCAATTGTGAGAGCCTGCAGACACTGAGCAAGGCTGGGATTCAAACCCCAACACTTGAGGTGCAGGGTAGCAGTGTTGTCCAGTGAACCACTGTTCAACTTCGGCATGACACTGTACACAAATCATATTCCTAGGAAATCTTGGCATGTATGCTATGTATAGGCATGCCATCTTGGAGGGGGCTTGTGTTAATTTTGTCCCAATCTTGGAAATTATGCGTGGCTGGCCTGGCTGTGCAAGGTGTAAGGAAATGTAAAAACTAAAATGGTTCAAAAAGATCAAATTGCATAATTATAACACATTTTGCCACTTAGAATCTTGTAAAGTATAGCAGTTTGAGGATGAATATAATAAAAGACATTATTCAAGATTATTTATTTAATATTTTAGTACAGGGATTTTATCACAGCAGTAATCCATTTAATGTGTACCACTAACACAGTCCTGGTGGAGTTGTGTTCAGCTGTTTGGTGCTGTTCGGTAAATGTGAGCCTATATTAATATCATCTCTCTCTTCTTCGAATCTGAACAGGCGGCACAGATTATATCCCGTAGCCCACATTTTCCAAAAGGGCGCCAGCATGTGTTTACTTTAGGAGTGGTAAGCCTCAGCACATTCAGTGTCTTTGTCACGCCGAGTTCGCTGATACGGCTTCCCCGGCTGCCAGCAGCCCCTCTCCCAGCAAAGTGTGTGGTCCTGTACGGGCGGCTGAGCAAGAGTGGAGGGCAGCTTGAGGAGCCAGAAAAAGCCGTCTGCTGCCTTGAAGTTCATTCCAATGGTGTGGATTTCACAAATCATGTCTTTAAGTCTTTGGTGATTTAGTTATCATCTCATCTCAGTTACCACACAAAAACAATAAATCTAGGGAAAAAAAACAATGAAATAAAAAACATTTAGTTGTATTTGCTCCAAACTGAACCAGTAATACAATGCTGATGTAAACAGAAGATAATTTCATTTTCATTTACTAGTCTTCTTTGCCATCAGGGAGCTGTCAGTTGCAGAAGTAATCCATTTTCTATTTTCCATGTGGACACGTGTGGTTGAGATCTCACACAGACATCTAGATGGGGGTAGCTAAGAGTTTTACAACTGTAATCATACTTTTAGTGTTAATGATTTATATGTTTTTTCTACAAAGTCATGGTAATCATGCCAATTGCATGTATTATTTAAGTGTATTTTATTTATTGACACTGAAAATGCTTTCATATTAGTTCAACTTTCCTGTGGCCCTGATCAGGATAAGCAGTTGGAAGATGGATGGATGGATGGATGGATTAGTTCCACTTATGCCACAGAATCAGACGGACAGGACAGCCAGTATCATGGGATGAAGGAAAACTGATTACCAAATAAGCAAGACGCTCCACAATCAACATATGGACCTAGAGCGATACGAATATTCAAGTGCAGATCTGCAGCTCCCTGTATGTCGTGTTAGTAATACTAAAGGAATGAAAATGAAACAACTCTGCAGACGCCTTGTGTTGGCTGTGCTGCCAGAACTCGTCCGTTTCATTGCGCTACTCCCTGAAAAGAAGATAAAACATTTAAATATGCCATCGTTACTCATTCAAACGCTTTTCCTGTTAGAAGCCTATAGTGTCTGATGTTGATTTGGTACCAACTTCCTGTCTTAATTGAAGCCATTATACTGGCAACTCGATGTTGCAATTTTACATAACACGCTGACTAAAGGATTACTATAAATTGCTGCCAATTCATTATGTAAATCCGACATCCCCACGCCGTATCCGGATGCGCTAATAAATATGCGAGTTTTCGTCCTAAATAAGCCCTTAAACACTACTCTGAACTGTGTTGAGTTATTCTCCTAATTGATCTATCCCTTTGCCAGCGTTATTGGCGCTTTTAGGGAATAGCATAATTGCACCCTGCCCTGCCAGGCCAGAAATAAATAACGATCCGTTTTTTTTCCCATTTTAGGATCAAGCTGAAATGATATAGGTTGTTACCAAGTGAACCTGACAACGCTACACCTCATGGTAAATTCCACCCATCATCCCAATTTTAAGATCTCCTTAATCGTTTTAATGCCACTGAATCATTTTACGCAAAAATAATGCATGCATCTTAACCGCTTGTCCTGGTCAGGGGTCGGAAGGCCTGCATCTGATAACAAAAAACTGGAAAGAACGAGTACCTGTGGATACCGCGTACTTGCTTACGCGGAGGTGGGATTGGTTTTTTAATGAATTGTGCTCAAGACAATACCCTCGACTTCCCTGTTCTACAGATAAAAGACAGCAGCACATAAGCAAAAGCTGTGAAGGTACCACTAAATAGTGCATGCGCTCATATGTGCCGTGGGCTTTCCTATACGGCACGCTTCCTCCGTGGAAAATCAGCGTCTATTCCGTGACAACTCGCCAAATGTGCTGATGATTTACATTTCTGAGCCGAGGATACCGCTCTAGGCAAAAGACGGCACCCGGAGGACTCGGCTCATAATGAGATGATATGCAGGTAAATGACTGTACATAAAGTTTGCCCATTGCATATATGTGATACTATCTATATATCCATCACTTCTTATTATATATAGTGCCGTTGATACATTCAAAAGTATATGTCAGTCATTTCAGAAGGCATATAAAAGTGTATTAAATTTTAAACTATTAAATGAACACAGTCACCACTAACTGATCAACTACCTACTACCCAATAGTAGTGACGCATGCGCAGTATCCCCACAATCCAGGGATCCGATATTTTATTAGGGATGTAATTGTTGCCCGATCAACTGCCCGAATATTTCCCTTAAAAGTTTAACATTGTCGTGTATGAGTATATACGTGTGTATGGCAGGTCTCATAAGTCCGTGTTAAAATGAAATGCACGAAACTAATTGCTTGTTGGCTTGAGGAAAATGCGAAAACAAATTTGTGTGGCTACTGACAATTACGTGACAGTGGACAACTTTGTTTTTACCGGAAATCTAGCTCGATTAACATCTTCGGCGACTACCAGTTAGGATACAGGGAGACGGTTTAATTTGTGTACGTGTGTGTAGGTGGGGGGTTATCTTGCGCTCCTCGCCTCAAGGCGGTACGGACTTTGGTACAGGCAGTGGGAGGTCTGCCTATCTGATGGGTCCTTCGGGCTAGGGCTTGTTTAAAAGGAGCGTGAACAGCAGCATGTGAGCAGAGCAGCGGGGAGCTGTCAGTGTCAGGGGGCTCCTAGTGCAGCAGTAACGGTGGCGCGGATCGTAGTGCGCTCCAAGCCGGCTTTCTGTCTGCACGTATATGTATTGGTACTTGGGAGTTTTTTTGCGTTTCCCCCTTTTTTAACTAGGGGTTTTTGCAGTAAATTGATCGCACTGTAGTTAAATTTTAGTTTTGCTAGGTATCCGAGTATAGGTTTTGGTACTTTTTACCTGTTGAATATTTCCAAAGGGGAGCGGCTGACTTGGCAGGCTGCAGCTGATTTATTTATTTTTGTGCAAACACTAGTTGCAGGTGTACTCCCGTTTAAAACTCTGTTACTGTGTGTATTTTTACAGACTTAAGAGTGTCAGTAGTTGCAAGAGCCGGCGAGTGTATTTCTACTATATTTCTCAAGGCTGATCTGCGCACCTTTAGGGACCTGTAACTTATTTAAGTAAGGGACAGAGAGGCAGGTTGCTCGTCAGTGCACCGAGTAACTTATTTAGGTAACCTTACGTAAAGGACAGGCAGATTGCTTGTTATTGCACCGAGTCCCTCCTTTTTGGACACTTTTGCTCCGTGCTCCTGCTCCGGACCTGCTGTCCCTCCCCCTCGCCACAACCGTCACCATGATCCACATTCTCGGGGAGTTTTTCGTGGTCATCCTGAAGGTGCTCTGGGCTTTCGTGCTGGCCGGGCTGCGCTGGCTCATCCGGCCGAAGGAGAAGAGCGTGGCCGGCCAGGTGTGCGTGATCACGGGCGCCGGCGGTGGCCTCGGTCGCCTGTTCGCCCGGGAGTTTGCCCGGCGCCGGGCGGTTCTGGTGCTCTGGGACATCAACAGCCAGAGCAACGAAGAGACTGCCGAGATGGTGCGACAGATCTACCGTGAGCTAGACAGCCCCCGACCCAAAGACGGTAAAGCATCGCCGGTTCGCTGCGCATCTCTATAGCGCCCTCTTCAGGACGCGCAACTAGCGCGTAAAAGCTGCTTTTTATTAGCAAGACCATATTGTTGATAATCTATTTCTGATTAACTGTAAATAAGTCAAACTGCACCGGAGCCGCATGGCTGTAGACTGCATGCGGGAAGGGGGACCTGTGCGGGTCTGCCTTTAAATGACAGTCCTGCGTTCCACCCGAAAAGCCATAAAAACGGCTTCTGTGCTGCCGCCCGGCCGTTTAGACGTAGGTTTATCACCGTTTAGGGCACCCGAGGAGGAACCGTCGGTTTGCACGCGTCAGACTTTCCTTCATCCCCGGGAAGCAGGGGATCTGCTGCGTATCTGCACTCTTCCGGGGCGGTATCACTTTCAGCAGATTACTTTTTCCTGCAGATTGCTCTTTCCTTCCAAAATAATGGTGCGGTGAGATCCGGAGTGGCCTGAAACTAAGGCCGGTTCGCTGTGTGCATTATGTAATATACTATATGAATGTCTCATAGTCTTTTGTATTGCTTTTTCACAGCTTCACCCTGTTATACCATTGTATACAGTGTCGTTGTGTGACTCTAGTGTTTGTTTTTATTTTTTTAATTCTTCGGGCTGCACTGGCACATCATCCCAGTTTCCTTGCATTTGTTCTTGGCCATGATAAAACAACTTATTCTGACAGATGGAGTGAAATGAAACTGACCACGAGGCTGCCTTAAGCAGACCACCAGCTTGGCGACTGCCTGGAAAGGCAGGGTGCTTGAGTGGGGTCACCCTGTCTCCTCACGTTCTCCCGTTCCTGCCCGGCCACAGGAGCAGTGGGAGGCATCGAGGAGGTGCCCGCATTCCAGCCTCAGGTGTACACCTACGTGTGCGACGTGGGCAAGCGCGAGAGTGTCTACTCCACGGCGGAGCGGGTGCGGCGCGAGGTGGGCGACATCGACCTGCTGATCAATAACGCCGGCGTGGTGTCTGGCCACCACCTCCTGGAATGCCCCGACGAGCTCATCGAGAGAACGATGATGGTCAACTGCCACGCCCATTTCTGGGTGAGTGGCCCGTCCTGCTGCTAGATGAACATCTGCTTTACGGGGCCCCCTAACTGGAACCATGATGGTGACCTAACCCTCACAGCACATAAGCTTTCTGAGAACCTGCTTGAAATAAACGGGTTAACCTAACTTTAGGTTATTCTACAGAGAACAGGTAGAAACGCATTATGTGAAGTTGGCTTTGACAGCGCCTCTTCGACAAAGGCCCCTCCCCAGGCGATTTAGGGGAAGAGTGGTGTTAGACTGGCATACCCCCACAACTTGGATGAAGTCATGTTTTATTAGATGTGTGGACCTTTCTGTAATAAATGAGGCCGGCCAGGCACAGCACGCACCCTGCCCTGTGCTTTCCCAGGCCGCTCTCGGAGTGTGACGTCTCGCTTTGAGGAGAGGCAGGAAACTGGATGTTTATCTTAAAATCTCCACCTTAGAACAGAGAGCCGACGCTGTGAAGTATCAGATCCCCTGCTACATGTGTAACTCCCTCTCATATCCCGTTTGTCGGCGATGACGTGATGCCGGCCTCAGCCTTGCGCTTAATCCCCGACTTCAGAGGCAGATGCGTGTGCGTTCTGGTCATAGTAAACGTCAGAGACCTCCAGAGCCCCCCCACCACCCATCCCAGCCGCTCTCTGAACACAGCATTTTTTCATTAGTTTGATACGGCCTTCTGCACTGTCTGCCAAAGTGAATATTTGTGTTAGCCTGGATTTACTGTTAATATAAAAATCTAAAGGCTTTGTCAGAATGACAAAGAGGAGTTTCCACAAGGTCGGGTCCCAAACCCATCTATCTCTGATATAAACAAACTTCCCAGAGCGCAGAGGTGGATTTAGTCAGACTGTCTGTCTTGGGAATAGCCGTTTTGTCCAAAGCCCAACGTTCTCCTAACCCTCTGCCGATGGAGTCGGTATCGCAGCTCACGGCCGGTGGGCGGGGGGGGGGGGGGGGGGCGGGGGGGGGGGGGGGGGGGGGGGGGGCGGGGGGGGGGGGGGGGGGGGGG
>JAODKC010000036.1:20514286-20526657 GCA_026777985.1 Mormyrops attenuatus
CCCCCCCCCGCCCCTGGGCGGCCCCGCGCCGGCGCGGCCCCGGGGCCGGGGGGGGGGGCGGGGGGGGGGGGGGGGGGGGGGGTATGGTGGTTGCTGGGCCTGTCACGATAAGTACTTTTTGTTGGGCGACATTGTCCCAGAAATAATTGCGACGAACAACATCGTCATTTTAAGACCATTTTATGCCACTGATATAGTGTAATAAAGCAAGTACACCCTTTCAAAAAACAGTAAACTTTCATTTCGTAAGAATATGCAGATATTGTAATTGGAGTGTTAAAAAATCCTACATATAACAACGCAATGCTTTGGGGGTGTGGATCTGTATGTTTCTGATCTCTAAACACCTCTGACTGGAGTCCAGTCAGCAGTGATGTAATGTATGGTCAAGCCGATGTATAAGGACATATTTGAGCTTGACCACATATCTGTGGTAGAAGAATAGACTGAGATGATATTCTCAAGGACATGTACGTTGTCTTTGGTAATTTTGTACTGTTTGTCAAAAGTCTGCAGCAGATTTAAATGCTGGTTTTTCGGCTGTGGCTAATGGCTGCATTTCTTCAGCTATATAGTGAATTGCAGCGCCTGTGAGCATGCGCCATTTCATGCGGCGGCGTTTCTATTTGCACGGTCAGGCAAAGGCGTCTGTAATAGACAGCTGTCACGTTGACCCCTCTCCAACTCCAACTGCAGTGTTTGATCCCAGCTCGGAAAACTGCGTGGGATGGTTATGCTTAAGATGAGTTTTTGGGTTTGTTGTATTGCCACTTTTTGTTTTTTTTTTTTGGTTGCTAGTCGACATGCCGCCTCATTCACTTTAATGGGCTCTCCTCTCTCATTCGGCTTAACGCCAAAATGTTCCTACACTGAAGCTGTAGAATGTGGCTTTGAAACTGAATCCATTTGGACTTATTCTTCCGAAGTTTCTAACTGGAATTATGCAGTAGTCGGGGGGCGGAAAACCTATTAAAACACGCCCCTATTAGCCTTGAGTAACACATTTTAGTAATCTTCACCTGTTGCTGCCCGCTGTGTGTGGAGGAGCTCTCTGTACTGCGTCTGCTACACAGAGCAGAGGTCTGCATTCCCGTGGGACCTGTGGCAGTAGAGTATAGCGTGAGATACATTTTCACTTTTGAATGGGGGGGGCAGGAGAATAGAATTTTTTTTTTTTTATCTTTATCAAACTGTTATTCATGTTGAGTGAAAAGGGCATTGGGTATAATAACTTTTTTTTTTAAATTATTTATTATTCACAAGCGGGCCGAGACATAAGGGTGTTGGTGGCACTACCATCATTGGGTCCCTGAGCAAGACCCTTAACCCCACCTTGCTCCAGGGGGACTGTCCCAGAATTGAGGAAAAATGTAAGTCGCTCTGGATAAGAGCGTCCGCTAAATGCTGTAAATGTAAATTTACAGCCTGCAGAAAACCACACCCATGTAAAAATTGGAGGTGGGAGTGGAACAAAATGACAAGTAGATGGGTGCGTGACAGAATCTTGCGGGTTTGGGCGGGAGCGGAATTTAAAATTCCGTCGTGTGCAGACATCGCAGAGAGCAGAAGTAGCACTACTGGCTGTTGGTGGCATACATTCTTGTGTAAACACGCGTGTAAACACAATTTGCCAAAATCGCAGTCAGAAAAAGTATCGAGGTCATGTGCATATATCGTTCGATATGTCGATACCGTAATTATCGCGGCGGGCCTGGTGGTTGCGTTGGCTAAATAGCTCTGGAATGGTTGCTTTAGCTTATTGATCCCGGATGCCGATCAATTGTAAACTGACGATGGCGTTTGTCATTGCTGGAGTTAAACCGGAGACCGCCACTTAACCTGAAATGCCCTCGTTTATATTTTATTAAGCGGCGGCTGTTTTGGTTACCACGGGGTGAGTAACTACGGCCATTTGGCTCGTCCAGTACTGGCCTGCAGAGCTGGCTGCGTGTTCGGCTGCTCTGATCCATGGCAAAGCTGTGGGTGAGTTCGGATAGGCCTCTGTGTGCGGGGAAACGCGGTTGCCAGAGAGCCGGTGTTTGGACCGGGACCGCCGCGTCCTTGAGGAGTTACTCTACTGTTTTGGAGGGGGGCGCTTCGGTAAAAGTGCTGGCATTTAGAGGGAAGACTGCCACAGTGGCGCTGCTCGGTGCAGCGACCGGGAGGCGAGCCGGGTGACCTGAACTCCGCAGAGCGGACCAGAATATAAAGTGAGGCTGGAACGTGCAGATCCCCACGAGCTTCAGAACCGGCGGCGGGGCGACTTGTGGGCTGGCTGGGTGACACCCCCACAGGCGTCTTGCCTAAGATGGGGTGCTTGACCAGTTGAAGCCCCCCATCCCACTATCTTTCTCTCCCACACACACACACACACACACACAGACTTTTCATTTGGGGGAGGGGGTGTGTCTTGGACAGCTCACTATATATACTAATAGTGACACCGGCTAAATGGCTAGGTGCAGTGGGGTTAAGTCTGGCCCTGTAATCAGCCAGGTGCTGGACAATGTTAATAAGTGTCTCTCTTTCTGGGAGGGGGCTGGGGGGTGTAATGTACTAAATGGACTGTGTCATGCGAAGGCAGCCTTGATCATATCTCCGTGACTGGCTGAGGGGGCTGTAATCATGCTGGGGTCTCCGGGGCCCAAATCAAGCTGCTCCGATGCAGAATTCATTCTGTATTTGTTCTCCACGTTTAGCTGAAATAATGTTTTATTTGCACGCACCCCACCCCCCTCCAGCCTGCCTGTCAGACTATCATGCAAAGACTGAATATTTCATCACAGAGTGGCTGTTCTGATGCCGGCTAGGCGTGAGTAACGCTCTCCGTCCGACCAGCTGCTCCAGCTCAGCTGCAGAAATTCCTACACGCATTGCACTGGTTGGTACCGTTTCGGTTGGGGGGGTGAGCCTTGGGTTGATGTAAGGGTGCTCTTTATAAGCTGCATGTACCTCCTGAATGATCCCGCATCTGTTGTGTGAAGAGCACCCCCACCCCCCACTGATGGTATGGTGCTGTAGTTGGTGGTCACACCAAGGGTGTGAACTGCCGTCCTTGAGGACTTGTGAACCAGACAGGAGTGGTGGGAGGGGCTCCAACATTAAATCATGAGCTTTTACCCCCACGATCAGGCCCCATTCAGCCACATCACATATAGGAGTGTGTGTGTGTGTGTGTGTGTGTGTGTGTGTGTGTGTGTGTGTGTGGGGCACAATGCCACACTCAGTTGAGCAGGAAGACTTTTACCCTCATGAAAACCATTGGTCCTGTTTTTCTCCCCACACTTTTCTCCTTCGGCAGAGGTGAGGTGTAACACACTCTGTAGTTCTCCTCCTCTCTGCCCGCCTTTATGAAGTTTGCACATCCCTGCTTTGGCCTGTCACTGTCACTTTTGATCTGGTGTTCCTTTTAAAAATAAATGCTCCCTCCCTGTCCCCACCTGCAGACCACCAAGGCGTTCCTGCCCAAGATGCTGGAGATGAACCACGGGCACATCGTCACGGTCGCCAGCTCCCTCGGCTTGTTCAGCACAGCTGGCGTGGAGGTTGGTGTTCCGCAGGCCTGAAAGCAGACCGCTGTCCCGGACCACAGTGCTGGGGTGTTCCGCTTGGTAGCCTGGCTCTGTTGCCAACTGTGGGGTGTGATTTGCCAGACCCCCTCCCCCAGGAGGGGAGCTGTTTTTTTGGGGCTGGTTTTCACCTGTGGGAACACAGGCATCCAGACTGGGGTGTCAGGGGTTCTGGATCGGAATGTTGGACATGTGCCAAGCCTGGGGGTCCCCTCGTGGATCTGGAGGCCGGCTCCGGTTCCTGCCCGCTACCCAGCCTTTTGCCAGCCCCCCCTCCCCCCAGAGAATGGAGCCGCAGCCACATTGCTGTGCTTTCTGTCATCCCACCTGTTAGGGACGGCTCAGGCTTTATAACTCTCCTGTAAATATTAACGCTGAGGCCCTCTGGATCATATCCAGATGTTCCCCCTTTTAGCCTCACCACACTAGCTCCGTTTCCCAGCGAATCGCCTGCTTCCGTCTTTCTGCCTGTCCGTGTCTATTAGTGTAACTTAAAAGAAACCACGGCATTTTTTTTTTTTTTTTTTTACCTATCCTTCCCAGAATGCATCAGATGATTTTTATAAGCTTGCATGAATTTTGTGAAAGTACCTGTTTTACTTTGTGGGCACAGTCTCTCTCTCGCTCTCTCTTTTAATCCATTACGGTTTATCTCCATGCATCTGTGTTTACTGAGGGCTCTTTGAAGATTATTACGACACAGGACCACATCAAAACATTCCTGCAGAGCTAAAGCTGCTCTTTAACATAGATGACTGAAGCTGCGGGGCTCGTTCTGGGGCGGGGGGGTGCCGTTTGCCTACGGACGCCATCTAATGAGTGTCCCGGTATACGGCTTCTTCGCCCTCTTCTCTCTCTCTCTGCCAGGATTATTGTGCCAGTAAGTTTGGTGCGATTGGATTTCACGAGTCCCTCAGCCATGAGCTGAAGGCTGCAGAGAAGGACGGGATCAAGATGACACTGGTCTGTCCCTACCTGGTCGACACCGGAATGTTCCGAGGCTGTAGGATCAGGTGAGCGACCCCAGATTGCTGGTGTTTCCCCATGAAAGAAACCTGGTGTAGGTGACACCCCCACACAGCAAGCGATGTCCTCTAAACATTTACTAAAGTCTAATCCTGTGGAAGTGAGCATGGCAGGGGTTTAGGGACGATGTTCTGTGAGATCCTCCAGGCCATTTCCTGTTGGCTGGAGCATACTCTTTAAGCGGCCAGGACTTTCACCTTCAGCAGGTGTTTGTTTTTAGACCGTCTGAACCATTGACCGTCTGGTCACACTGTCCGCCCCCCCCAGGAAGGAGATCGAACCGTTCCTGCCTCCACTGAAGCCAGAGTACTGTGTGAAGCAGGCCATGAGAGCCATCCTGACAGATCAGCCCATGGTCTGCACGCCTCGCATCGTCTACATGGTCAACTTCATGAAGAGGTGGGCCTTGCGGCGTTGTGTTGGCTCTGAGGGAGCTTGGCGCTCTCCGTTCCTCAGCATGCTGCTCCACAAACGCTACTCAGTGTTCCCCGAAGGCTCTTAAACCAGCAGCAAGAGCAACATTAAGTTGTACTCTTATTAGGTTCTTGTTTTGCTTGGTAACTCTTGCTCTAATTCTGCTTACGCTTGTACCTGGGCATTTATTGTAAGCTCGGCTTAGCTCAGTAGGTCTCAGTCCAGTTCCTGATACCTTCCCAACCACACTGCTTTCAACCTGCCGCATTCATTATTGGCCTATTAAGGACCCGATTTAAGGTAGGGTTGGAATGAAAACATTCTGGAAGGGTGGGGGGTGGCAGGAACAGGATTGAGAACCGCTGGCTTAGCTGCACTGATGCCTCATTGACTCCTTGATGGCCCGTATGTTTGTAACATGCCGTTTTGCTTTATTTGGACAAAAGTATCTGCCATATAAAGTAAATGTAACGATAGCCCCATCATGACGTCAACGGGGATGATGCTGAAGCTCACTCTTCTCTTGTCCCCCGCCCCACGTTTTCCCAGCATCCTCCCCTTCGAAGCCATCGTCTGCATGTACCGGTTTCTTGGAGCAGACAAGTGCATGTATCCCTTCCTGGCTCAGCGGAAGGAGGCCATGAACAACAACGAAGCAAAGAATGGCATCTAGGGGGCGCTGTTCTCGAGGGTGTCCATTTCCTGTAATAAAGAGGATAAGACCACTGAAGGGCCCTGGGATAGAGACTGCCGCCCGCCTGCTGCACTTGCATTGTGCAAATGCAAAGGTTCAACATATTGTTCCTCTGGAACAACGAAAGCTGTGTGCTACACTAAGGATTTATTTGTTCTCTTTAAGGTTTGTTTAAAGAAACCAACTGTCTATATACTGTCAGTAGTTTTGAAATCATACAAGGTATTCAGTAATTAACTACTTCCGTAACGTAGTCTCCGGTATCACTTAGCATTTGGGGATATACAGTATGTTACTGTGTGAAGAGCGAGTCTCGTCACTTTGATGTAGAAATGCACTGTAACTGCACCTCCCACACTGCCGGCGCCTCTGTAGAGCAGGACTGCATCAGTGTTCCACTACTTCCATGCTGCGGTGACGGAGCCCATATCAGACTCCACAAGGGGGTGGGGGTGTCCGTGTCAAACACAGTGTCTTGGATCCCAGTCCTGAAATACGGCATCAAACTGATTCAACCGCTGACTGCTGTCAGATCAAATCGCCATACTTTCTCCTCCCGGAGAGGTCAAAGGTCAATGCTCTGCGGCTGTACAGCTGAAATTTAAACAGTCACTG
This sequence comes from Mormyrops attenuatus, assembly GCA_026777985.1. Classification (NCBI taxonomy): domain Eukaryota; kingdom Metazoa; phylum Chordata; class Actinopteri; order Osteoglossiformes; family Mormyridae; genus Mormyrops; species Mormyrops attenuatus. The sequence continues at coordinate 20,520,605 of JAODKC010000036.1, forward strand.
AGTGCATAACAGCGGTTCTGATATTTCTTACCTCTCGCCTGCCTCATCTCTTCCCATTTGTTTTTTTTTTTCCGTTTTTAAACAGGTAAACTGGTTAGAAAGTTCAGCAGTGGGCTCAGCAGTGGGCATTAACTGGTTAACAGAGTTTCTGATACACCCTAACCGTGGCGTACATCCACGCATTGGTATGTCCGGCCCATGTCATGGAGTCATGGAGAAGCATTTCATCGATGCATTAAGTTGTCAGGCCAGGAGGGAGGTTAATACTTCACTATGGTGATTAATGACTGCCCAAAAGGGGGGGAGGGGGGCGTGTAAACATTTTGGTTCTCTTAAAACGTCATCTTCAGAGGGACAAATCTGAATTAACTACATTCCAATAGGGTTTTTTAATTGACTGTTATCAGCCTAAAACTTCTACCTCTAATTGTATACCATTTGTTGACAATTATGACAAACCTCCTTTTGTAATTTTCTTTAAAGACTGCTCATTAGAGGAGCAATTTTTATGTGGTTATGATGTTTAGTGTCTGTACCTAACTTAAATTAATAAAGTGATTTTAGATTATTACCTCTGTGTGTGTGCGTGTGTGTGTGTGTCTCTCTCTACCCCAAACCACACCTATTGTTTTCTTTGTTGGTATTTAGCTATTTAAGTGCTCTTAAGGAATGGATATTGCCGGGTTCCATTTACCTCAGAGGTTGGAACTCAGAACTTTGAATAATGTCACACCTGAGTTAACTGCGTTCCGGTACATCAAGTCAGAAAGCTACTTGGCAATACCAGGTACCTGTTTCAAAAAACAGGTTTTTTGCTTAGCCGGATAACTTCATATATAAGATTTGAGGTACGCCGGTTTAAATGGACTTTATTTTCATTCACTTACATTTAGCCCAGACAACCTTAAATCCAAGTTATTCGGCTAAGCAAGAAATCCTGCTTTCTGAAACAGGCTGTGGTTCTAACCTGGTGAATTGTTAGCCATTGTTAGCAATATCAGTTGTTAATAATGCATTACGCTGTATTTCGTGCATAAAAACACTGTAGCAAGATACAGGTAGCGGCTGGACAGTATTGGGTGTGTGCCTGATTTAATGAGCCACAAATAAGATGTAAGTGTTAATGAACAGTATAAAACTACAGCTTTAACTTCTGTTGATAAAGGGCGCAGCCATCCTGAATTCTGACCTTGGGGTTGTGTAGATGCCTCCGACTTCACGAGTCGGAATTCCACCTTTCTAGTTGAAATTTTCGACTAGGAACTCAAAATTTCCGAGTTATGAGCAACATATGTTATCAGGTAAACACGTATTTGCAAAGGCTTTTGGGAGATGAATGGGTGAAATTTGACCGCAGTAAATACTATCCAGGAGCATGTTTACATTTAACATTTCATTTATTTAGCAGACGCTTTTATCCAAAACGTTTTTTAAGCGTGTTTTTTTAAGGGCCTTGCTCAGGGGCCCAGCAATGACATCAATCTGCCAACGGGAGCCTCTGTATATTCCACCTCCTCTTCATCCTCTTTAGTGCTGAAATTGCTGGACTCCTGTCACTCCCTTGGAAGTGACATGGGGCTGGATCACCCTGAGCTTATGCTCTCTGATTGTGGTCACTGTTCCTCAGCTGTAGGAGATGCTTATGTTCATGTTTCCATCACGTCCTGTATGAGACAAGGCCAACATATTGGGGGGAGGGGGGGCAAGGCAGCAAGGGCTCGGTATTGCAATCACACATCCCCCCACGTCGACTGAGGAAGGGCAGCTTGGCACCATTCCTTTGGGTAGTAAACACTGGGTTTTCCTTTAGTTCTGGCAACAAAAGCATTTAATTGCGAACGTGTGCATGACCTAAGCCGATATCACGCATAATCACACAGTCTTAACTTGCGAAGGATGGGTGGTCATTAACTTCAGCCATCTTCCCATCATGCACTGCAGCATAGGTGGGTGTTACACAATGACTCCCCATCGGATCTGTAGTGCGCTTCGGCTGTCTTGAAAAGCGCTATGTAAATGTAACGTTCATTCATTCATGCAGTCAAAGGCCGAAATCCCATGTGCCAAATGTGAGCCAGAAAGTGAGGAACGCACCAGACAGTCACAGCTTCTCAGGGGTCGAACACAGACGCAGACTGCGCCGTCTTACTTCTGTTTGTCCACTTTCACTGAAGCAGAGCACCATAACCCATCCCAGGTTTTGGGTCCCGTGTTTTAATTTCCTAAGTTTCGGACAGAAAACCACAAGTGTCCCCCACCAGATTTCTTCTAGCTAATCAGTAGAAGTTAATAATACAACAAGCCTTTTCTGTACATAGTCCTGGTATTAAACATCACTCAACAGAACAGGGTTTTAAACTGATGACATCCGAGCATTATAGCACACTTTAGAGGAGCCTGGTCCCATTCTGGATAAACCTGCGTGTGACATGCCCCTCACCATGCCGGTGGGTGTTGTCACTCCGCTTGGGTCACGTGACTCATGGGGGCCATCTCCTCGCCTGCACTGCCCCCCAGGTTAAGGAGCAGGAGGGTAAGTGCACATGCTGAGCCTGGAATCAGATAAGCCACAGGCAGCCCCTGCAGAAATCACAGAGAGACCCATGTGGAATGTTCTAACATGCAGCTGACTTTGGAGAGACACTAACGTCTAAACATCCATGATGAAGAACGTCCATCAATACCTCGTGCCTCCTAATGAAGCTCTGATTGGGCTGATAACCCAGATTAGCAGAGCAAAAGAATACAGCTACTTAGGGTGGGCAGAACCATCCTGACACATGAGGAATGATTCTGTTTCAGAAATTTTCAGTTCTCACAATTCTCCAGTATGTTCAGCCTCCATCGGGCTGACTGAAACTGGAATGTTCTGTTCTGTACACACTGATAGTTTGGTTGGCAGTCCACCTAAGAATGGACCTTTTCAGGTCCCGATAGGTTACAACAATCCAGAACTGCATTTGATCCATTGTGGAAGAGGATGGTCCTCCCTTAGACGTGCTGATCTCTAAGATCAGGCGATAGGTTGCAATGTGTTTGGATCTTTGTCTTGTGTTGGTCAGTTTTGGTGGTTTTTAGTAATGATCTGTTTATCTATCTGGGAAGCCAAGAAATAAAAGACACTTTTCAAAGAACAAAGACTGGGAACTTAACAGCGAACTGGAACAGAAAGCAGCCCGGTGCCCATGGCCCGTTCTTCAAAGCGGACCTGCACCTTTGATGTCGAAATAAGACACAATGCAGGTTTTCAAATGTGAACTGAAGTGGTTTTACTGCATTTACCATTCAGTTACAGACACAGACTGTAATTTCACAACGCACCCACAGTCAGAGGACATCCCATGTGTCAGAAAAACTTTTTTTTTTTTTTTTTTTAATTTTTTAAACCCTCTTTCATAAACATTTTGAAGGGGCATCTGTGGGCCCTCTTCCACTCCTCTGAGTCGTACGCAATCGTTAAAACACATAAAAGTGGGCAAAGATGTGTAGTCAACAAAACTGGGAGGAGTAGGGGCGGCCATAGATATTGAATTACTAGATTGGTCGTGTAGTCCGTTTGGCTGCCCTGCTAACCATGGGGTTCCTAGACGAAGGCACACACAGTTACCCTGGCATAACAGCAGCTTGTGTCGTCAATGAGGAATTACATTCCGATCTAATAATGCTTACTTTTACTGATATGTGGATTTAGATACCATACACTTCAGTATGGTCGTGTGTGCTTTTATGTAGAACCATTCTAGTAATCGTATCTCTATGGTGAGGGGTAGAATATGTTTGTCAACCAGCTTAAAAAAACCCACCTTCAGCTTCTGTGGAATAGCACCTCGGTCAACATCTAACAGCGGCTCCTGGCCCGTAGACGTTCTGTGCACCGTTAATCTGATAAATCTCTTATTTTTTCCTTTTTTTTTTCTTTTTTTTTTCACGTATGGTATTCTGAGAGTCATACATATCCATATAGTTAGATGAATGTCAGCATAGAAGCCGGATCACTATATATGAAGACAATCACTAGAGCTTTCACTGCACTGGCGCTGGTTAATTAACTTCAAATACTCAAGCATGTTATTCAGTGATAAAGGAAAAACAAGGTGAGAAGCTAATGCTAGCTCGTCGCTAACCCTTACGGTACCAGTAGCTTATTTTTTTTTCTTCTGATACAACACTGGGCAACTAGCAGAAAAAAATCTATCAAAAGGGAAAATTCTCTAGGTATATTTTGTTTGGTTTCCCTTTATTTAACAGTACCATGCATTAATTCATTCATTTCTCTTAAACTTACTTAATGACTAATTTCTCTTTACAAATGATCAATAAGAGTAATGCATTAGAAGAAGGTCATCTTCACATGGCGTGTAGTCAGTCATCACACATCCACCCTGTTGCGTGTTGACGGGTCTGAGAGGAAGTGGCGGGGCCAGGGGCCGCGGGGCCAAGGGCCCGCTGAGTAGGGGGGGCTCTAAGCGACGGCCTTTGATTCCTTGCAGTCCTGAGAGTCTGAGCTGCTCTGTTTATTGTCCATCCTGCCTCCCAGATGTTGCGGCTGCCTGGAATATGAACACACACACGTAGCGTGGTGAGGCCGGGACACGTTTACACACCACCTCCGGCCCCATGTGAGCGCTGTGGAAGGGGCCATGCCATCTATAGGCCCCCATAGAGTCGCCCGTCTGCAACACTGGGACGAAGCCACCACTGGAAACAACTCCGTAACCTTTTTCCGGGCCCCACCTACTATGAAAATATTCTTGAATCGTTCCAGTGGCTTCCTTTTGTTTCCAGGCTCGTGTTTCACCCGCCCCCGTCCCTCAGGCTTTCGGGAGAGAAGCCTGCCCGGGGTTATCTGTCCCTCGGTGGCTGGTGATCAAACCCCGATAGGAGGCATGCAAAGTGCCCGATTAAAACTGCAGAGGGATGCCCAGTACAAACAGGCAGGTGTTATCGGGCCATCGGAACCTCGAGCAGGGACAATCCGAAATGACGGAGGTACCCATACTGGGAAATGTGAGCCGCTGTCAGAAATGGCAGCTGGTGGATGGGGGGGGGGGGTGATCCCACACTCTCCTAACAGTGACATTTAAAGGGCAAATGACTTCCATGTCCGGGAGCCACGGGCAGCTGCCTTTCCTATACAATTATTATGGCCCGCCAGTGAAGGCCTGGCCTACGACCAAGCCCTGGAGCTGCTGTTCCTCCCCACCCAATTCTCAAAGCATTTAATACTCACGGTTCTGCTGGAACGTACTTTTCACGCGACCCATTTTCCACCTTTGTCGGTCCATCCACAGGGTCCAGTCCTTGTTCTGACAGCTGTTTCAAGGCACTTAAAGCAGCCTGTTGGGAAGAAACAGAGGAGGGCATGAGGGGTGAGGAGGAGGAGCACCCCGTTGCAGGAGCAGGTGGGGGTGAGGGGTCGGGAGGAGCACCCCGTTACATGAGTAGGTGGGGGTGAGGGGTGGGGAGGAGCACCCCGTTATAGGAGCAGGTGGGCGTAAGGGGTGCGGAGGAACACCCCGTTACAGGAGCAGGTGGGGGTTAGGGGTGGCACGGCCCATTACAGAAGTAGGTGGAGGTGAGGGGTGGACAGGAGCAGCCCATTAGAGAAGCTGGTGGGAGTGAAGGGTGGAGCAGAGCACCCCATTAGAGAAGCAGATGGAGGTGAGGTGGAGGTGTACTTTAAACGCCTGACAGAGAAGCAGGTGGAGGTGAGGGGTGAAAAGCGGGAGGAGGTGAGGGGTGGCCCAATAGAGAAACAGATGGAGGTGAGGAGTGGTCTGATATAGAAGCAGGTGGAGGTGAGGTGGAGGTGTACTTTAAATGCCTGATATAGAAGCAGGTGGAGGTGAGGTGGAGGTGTACTTTAAATGCCTGATAGAGAAGCAGGTGGAGGTGAGGGGTGAAAAGTGGGAGGAGGTGAGGGGTGGCCCAATAGAGAAGTGGGTGGAGGTTAGGGTACCTTTCACCTTTGAACCAATATCGGTACCGGTACCGGTACTTGGTGTTCGGTACCGATACTCAACGGTACTTCATTTCGATACCTTGCTCTGAAT
>JAODKC010000036.1:20537452-20549408 GCA_026777985.1 Mormyrops attenuatus
CCCCCCCCCCCCCCCCCCCCCCCCCCCCCCCCCCCCCCCCCCCCCCCCCCCCCCCCCCCCCCCCCCCCCAGGCTGATTCGACGCCCCCATTAAGGAGTTAACACCTAGCCACCAAGTGCCATTTGTCTGAGAAAGAAAACAACTGCGGAAGAGTGTACTTTTGTAAATAAATCCTGTAATTTCCATGTGCTTTGGTAAGCCAGAGTGTCAGAGGAGAGCCCTGCTTTGCCGGTAAATCGGCGGTTAATCGTTAAACAGAGATTACTGTGGAGGGCGGGGTTTGGTGAGCAGCAGCGCAAAGCCCTTTGCTGAGGCTGCCGGGCAAGATTAATGCCGGAATGCCCATAACCACGTCACACCGAGGCAAAGAGCAGTAGGCAAGTGGACCGTATCATGGTACCGGAGTGGCACGCTGCAGCTTTCTCGCAAGCCGGCGGAGGGGGGGGTCGGGCTCGTCAGCAGCAAACGAGAGAATTGGTGCCACTCCCCCTGCAGAGTCACCTAGGCTGCAGGTATGAGCAAGTGTCATGTGAGGAAAGGGGACCCAGCAGAGACGGCGAGCCGCCACGTGTAAAGACGACCTCGGATAAAGCGCCCGTGGAATTAACCTGCATGTTTTATAAGTGAATTTCGACAGTGGAACAGAACATCGCAGTGCCGTCAGGTACAATCCGGCTGCTGTAATAACCCATGCCTGATGCCCTCCCAGGCACTGGTGGGACAGGGGCCGCAGGGACCCCTGATTAATGGACGCGGGGTGTAAACGGTTTGCACAGTTCAGTGAGAGCTGCAGCGACGATCAGTAAATTTGCACACCTCCTTTAATTTCCCTAATTAATGGGCACAGACGGATAACCTTGTTAACGCCTCTCTTAAGCAGTTTGGGGTGGGGTAGGAACACAAAGATTGCTGTGTTTCTTTTACTTTTAAATCAAATCAAATCAAATACATACAGAGTGATTCAGACACTAGGATACGATGTGGACGTGTCACTTCAGTCTGGAATCTTCTTCAAGGACGATGCCCCTGCTGACTTTGGTATACATGTGGGGTGTAAAATGATCAGCAAAATGAGCGGCCACTTCCTGAGCTGCCCTACTGCGTTTTCGCAGCAGAGGAAGCGGCAGCCGGCTGTCTCAGTCGGAGCTGGTATATTGAGGTGTACAGCGTGACTGCTTGATGGAGCGTGTGAGCCGTGCAGATCCTGCGGTCATACCGCTGCACTGCTGCTTGGAGCTGGCGGTTGGCAGCCTGTCCTTCAACAATACAGTATTTCCAGCACTTGAGACAGCTTAACGACGATTAACGTCAAAATCTGTAGTTCAAGTTGGCAGTCTTAAGCTGCGGATTTAAGAAATAAACTTGATTAAATGGCTTCAGATCTCAACAAATCAGGAGCACACAAATTAACCTGAAACGTGATGCCAGGCCAGGGCCAGAACGCCCTGATGACGGAAATGGGGTTGGCCATCACGTTCACTTTGTCATGCTTGCATTTCGGGCACTGCTACGTATTGCAGGCATTGAACTCATATAGCAGGTATTGCACTGACATCCTGGGCATCGCACTCGCATCTTGGGCATTTTGCTTGCATCGCTGGTGCCGCATTTCCGGGGCCCAGGAAGATTGCGGACAGACGGGACCTCAGAGGGCAGCTAAGCTCATGTCAGGCCCATCCTTGTGCATCTGTGGGTGTGGGGGGGGTTATCAGGTGTTTTCATTTTGAGAGGCCACTTAAACTATCAACAAGTTCCCTAATGCGCAAGTTCATGTTTATATTTTTGTAGTGACAATCGCTTCCTTTGGTGGGTCAGAATGAAGCAGCCTTAGTGAGGACTGCCCCCCCCCTTGCCCCCCAAGTGGTGTGCTGCAGCTCCCAGCACTCCCAATCTCCTGACTTGAAAGTCATTTCCTAAGTAAAACACATGATAGACAGGCCGCGTGACTGATCGTGTTTGTGTCCGCACCTTGTTTTCTCACGGGGGCGGGTGCCTGTGCCCCCCCCCCCCATCTTGGGGAACCTCTCTTCAAACATGGCCTCATGCAATCTCACGGCGGTACCCTCCTGGTGATGAATGGGACCCAGAGCAGCCCCATGCCTCCCACTGGAGTGCCCCCCCCCTGCACCAATGCCCGAACCAAAAAGAGGGAATTCTACGGGAAGGTCACTGCTGTAAAGGAACAGAGGGGAAGTACCACTCTCATGAAGAACAAGGCAGCACGAGTATGTGACAATAAATAAATTCCTGGGGTAGCGAGGTAAAGTTGAGAGCTAAAACATAAAACAGGCCAGGCCGGGCCAAAGCAACACCCTGATTTACAGTATGAACCCGGGCCGGGCCAAAGCAACACCCTGATTTACATTATGAACCCGGGCCGGGCCAAAGCAACACCCTGATTTACAGTATGAACCCGGGCCGGGCCAAAGCAACACCCTGATTTACAGTATGAAGCCGGGCCGGGCCAAAGCAACACCCTGATTTACAGTATGAACCCGGGCCAGATCTCTTCAGGCTGCAGCAGGTTGATATACAAGTGATTCTCGTTTTTAAACTTGGAATAGATCATTTCCATCATTCATCTAATTCGCAAGACTATATCCCAGAATGCACCACGAATACCAGCCCTGTAGCCAGGACTCGGCTCTGCATAACTGAGCTCCGTGTGATGCTAATATCCCAGACATGCAATGTGTAACACGCAGCTGCATATTGCTGCCTCTGCAACATGACATTCAGCTCAATGAACGTGCAGCTCTGATTGACTATCTTACTGCAGGCCCACATCACGTCACCGGCCTGTCAGCCAGTGGTTTCTGGACTGTACTGGAGCCTCCCCAGCTGAAGGAAGAACTGGCTGCAGCCCACAACCCTAACCCTGCGTGTCACGAGAACACGTACTGAACGAGCACACGAAAACAGCACCTCCGGGGGTCACCAAAGAAAAGGTGGTCCTCCTGACAGGGGGCCTTCAATCGCACACTGGAGCTTGTCAGCAGCATGAGGCCATCAATAAATCCCTCTCGGAGCACCGTTCAGCCTTATCTCACCACGGCTTATGTCCGACAGGGCAGTTTGGGTGTCAAAAGGCTGCTTCGCATAAACGGGTCTACCCCAGATGCTGCCAGGGGGCAATAGATGCATTATGCAAGCGTCCCGTGACACCGCGGGAACTCTTCCAACAGCTGCGAGCTGAGTAACATGAAGACCCCCGACAGAGGTGTCCTGCCGCGCTGACATTTTCATCTCCGCTGCGGTGGGCCACTTCAAACGTCGTGGGCAGTAGGTGGCCAGGCGGGGGCTTTCTCTGGAGACGCGCTCAGCGGTGGCCTCGTCATGAATCAGAGCTGCCAATAGCCACCCACCCCCCCTAACAGGTGACTCCATCCACCAGCACAATCAATCCAACCCCCCCACGACATCACAGACAAAGGCCCCCGTCTGCCACATTACAATCACCCAAAGTAGACCAGTGTTGAGGAGAAAAGAGCCTTGGCCTCTAATTAACTGTCTTCAGAGGAATTATGTTTTCATTCTTGGGAAGCTCATGCGGTTCATATTTACTAATGCGTTATCTTTCAATGATAGCCGCGAGCCAGTTTCATTTCAAGGCGGGGGGCTTAACTTAGGACAGCAACATATTCAATTCCAGTAATGAAAGGCAAATTGCAAATTGTGAGCCATTTGTGTGATTAAAACGAAGGCCGTGGCATATTCCGAGGAGCAATGACCTTGAGAGCGGCCCGTGGTCTACGCGGAGAGCGTCACGTACAACCGTGTCACACTGACCTTAGAAGGACTCATTCCCTGTGTGAAAAGAGCTGTTTGAGCTAAGAAAGGATTTCCCAGGTAATGGTGACCGTGAATCAGGAATGGGTTTGTATGCAAGCTCCATCACAGGTCAGAATATCTGTCGTACAACCATCTATTAATCCATTTATTATACCCACTTGTTCTATGCAGGGTTGGCAAGGTCCGGTGCCTGTTCCAGAAGCTACGGCTGCAAGGCAGGGAATAACCCAGGAAGGGGGTCCGATCCATATCTGCTGCACTCAGCCAACTCAAAAAGAGGTTTTCCACAGCCTTGTGTAAATACAAGCACCCTAAATATGAGCGCCCCAACCCCAACCCCAAACACCAGAATATACCACAGCCTGGCGTAAATATGAGCGCCCCAACCCCAAACACCAGAATATACCACAGCCTTGTGTAAATATGAGCACATGACATGTTTTACCGTGGACATAATGTGTTTTTACCATGCACAGCACGTGCTTTACCATGCACACTACATGTTTTACTGCACATGCCGTGTGTTTCACCACAGACATAGTGTATTTTACCATGCATATTGCATGTTTTACACATGTTTTATAGTGAACACCATATGTTATCCAGTGCACAGTGCATGTGTCACCGTGGAGACCATGTGTCCTTCTCTGCACTTTTTACCATACACAACACATGCTTTACCATGCACACTGCTTTTATTTTTTACTGCGCATGCCATCTGTTTTACCACAGATATAGTGCATTTTACCGTGCATATTGCATGTTTTACCATGGACACCACCATCCACGCCCCGCGATTTATCATCCACGGTATGCGTTTTACCGTGCCCGGCACATATTTTACCATACAGGCTACGCGGCCGAGTGTTTTACCACACGTACAGCACGTTTTACCAAGCACATCATGTCTTTTACCATGCATACTGTGTGATTTACCGTGGACACTGCAAGTTCGTGTCTCAAAACGGGCTTCTCCCCTTCTGCCCCACTATCCCCAGACATAGCAGCAAGCTCCGGAATGATGAGAGAGACATCCCCTAACAGTCGGTCACACACCGGTGCTCTTGGCAGCAACATCATTCTCTAATCCCTCGATTTTCATTCCGCGGGCCATGCTGACAGCGGACAGACATGGTGAATGGGGGGGGGGCGCTCCCGCATTTACATCGGATAACATAAGCGTCTTGTTTTCTGCCTGGTTAGTGCCGTACAATGCGGACGTCACATTGAAAAGGAAGGAGATTCAAGGATATTTAATTCAGGGCTGCAGAAAAACAAAGAACAGGAGAAACACAGTGTGGCTGGGGACAGCTATCATTAAATGACCTTCTTCATTAACACAAAGAAGCGTGCCAAATGAGGTTACCGCCATTCAGGTCCCACGCGCTGACGAGATTGAATTCGACTCACACAGTTGGATAGTAAATAAACAAAACGGAACGGAAATAAAAAGTGGAAATTCCAGATCAATTAGTTGTGTCAGTTCCGTCGTTCCAGGGATGACATCACTGTGGAATTAGGGGAGTGTTTCAAAGCAGTTAGTGAAACCTCTCAGAGGTCGTTATCGACTAAGGACTCACTGTGCTGTTTCTACATAGACCTCTGGCCCAGTTTACTGTCCGTGCCGGGCGATTAGCACACAGTTAATGAGAGTGAGTACATGAACAGAGAGACCTGTGAGAAATATAAAGACAGGCCGAGACACAGAGACACACGCGTGATACCTGGTCATGGCTAGCCTCGACGGAGCCCCCGATGCCGTGGAATCCCATCTGAACGGGCGACAGAGTCAGGTAGGTGAGAAACTCTTTGCCGCTCTGTCTGTCGCTAAACTGCACCTGCGTGACACAGAGATAACGGGACACGCTTTAAAGAGCGAGCCGCCCCGGCCGCACCGCAGCGTCCCGCCAAACGCTCCGTAGAAGCTGCTCGACGAAGAGTGTCCTCCACAGAGGCCACACCGACGTCCTGAATTAAAGGCATCTCACCGAGGTCCCTCAGAGAATGAGCCCACACACGGTACTCTTTCATAGCTGGGTTTGCTCCCAAAACACCCCTGTGGTATTCTAAATCAGCACAAAAGGATCATGTAGATGCTTTCAGACAATGGAACAAAGGCATCCCCGATGGGCGCTCATGTGGGAATTCTTTACACCATCTTTGCAGCCTATTTCTTCAGAGGACAGCGTCCGTGATCACGGGTGTAGGTGACCTGCCTGGAGAACACCGTCATTTCAGGAGACTTTACCACCAGAACCTGAGATGATCATGCTTTCTTATTATTTAAGTCAAACATGGTAGAGGTCTGTTGATCTCTAGCTGTATACCAGTAATTTTATAGCGAATGGCGTTCTGCCACATTTTTAGAATATTTGATTTTTTTTTTATTTAACAGTACACTAGATACAAGGTTCATAGGCATAAAACCATGATTGGTATTAGTGTTTTTCTTCTGTTGCTACAGGCTTTTCAGGGCATCCAGACCTATGACTGAACAACATATTTAAAAAATTCCACACATATGTTCATGTACATCAGTAGAAACAGAATAGATACCGAATTACTCAGAGAAGTTTGGTAATGTCAGCTGAGATTCATAAAAATGACTGTGAAAATGATTTAAGGTAAGAAATGAGAGCATATATTCACTTCTCTTGGTCCCGGGTCTGTGTGAGAGGCCAGGGGAGGCAGAGTGGCTTCAGAGCTATGCGAAGAGCCAAAGACTGTTACACAGCCACAGCCTCATTTCTCTTCTGGGGGGGCTCTCAGCTGTAGCCCTGTCAGATGTGGGGTCATGCCATGTCGCATTTTATCTGTCTCCTCCCGAGGTTCGCTCCCACCGGCAGACCACAGGGTGGCCGTGGAAACCACCATCTGTGATGGATACGAGCTGTGTGATCACACGGGCCAGCCTCAGACACCCCCCCCCACGTCGATCACTGTCAATCCCGCATCACCAGCACTCAGTTTCAGGCTGCCGCCAGGCCCAGGGGAGCCGGGTGCAAGACAGACAGTGCAAAATATTCAGAAAGAAACCCCCACTACTGACAGCATGTTATTAACACTGCTCAGTGTGAGGAACACATCTCCACGCGGAGAGGGGCGGCTGGTAGTTGCATCGAGACCAAGCAGGAGACCGCAGTGCTGATCATCTGCACCAGGGGCGTCAGATAGACAGCTGGCCCAGCGCTCAGACCCCAAGCATGGCTCTATGGCTCTATGGCCCTATCTGTTTTAGAAAAGAAGAGCATGATGGGATACTCATACTTGTGCAATTGACAAATAAAACTCCATTTTATGGATTTCACCCAGAACATGGCAGATTTTATTAAAGAAAAACATATCAATGCACAAACGACAAACCTGGTAGGTTTCACCAGGGTTTTCACCATCCCCAGAAGAAATCAATTCTGGCAATAAGTGATTCACGGCATTTTGCTTTGCAGCCATTTAGGAAATCAAAAAAGTGAGGGAACAAACTATCTCCCATGCCCCCCTCCCCCAAAACAGACAGCAGGGATGTGACACACAGAGAGCTGGGATGTCGGGCTGCCCCCCCCTCGACAGAGAGTGGGGCTATGGGGCTGTCCTTCCCCAGCCACCTCATGGTCAATGGAGCCACGCAGATGGATGCAGAGACGGCCCCCGAGCCTTAATGTCGGGAGACCCAGAACGCACCCCTGGCAGCTTCCTGATCCATCCAATCAGTAACGGGACAGGCTGGTTCCATGCAGCCCAGCGGCCGATGGACATGCTTTAACATGCTCTCCCAGACTCATGCGGACGTGCCGCTTTCCTCTTAACCGCGACCCGGCCGCCACGTCTCCCACGCAGACGTGGACCTGCCACTTTCCTCCTAACCGTGACCTGGCCGCCATGATCTCCCATGCTCACGTGGACGTGGACTTGCCGCTTTCCTCCTAACCGCGACCCGGCCGCCACGCACTCCTACACTCAAGCGGATGTGGACCTGTTATTTTCCTCCTAACTGTACCGTAAGCTGGCTGCAGGTGTCGGCGGCGAGCGGAGAAGGCTGCTTTGAATGGTGGACACCTGGATGGGAGCATCCCGCACCAAAGGCACCGCTGGCCTCTCAGGCATGTGTGTGTTTGGTCTGAACAGGACATGAAAGCTGGCACAGGCCGGACCACGCAGTGTCCCAGTGCGGTGGGAAGGTAACACTCCACGTCTACATTCTGAGCACAGGTGTAAAAGCATAAGCAGCAATATTGATTTGTAAATATGTATATAAATTACAGGCTCATATAAACCTAATCAGGAGCCTCAGGCTGTAACGCCACACAGCTGACTATTCAGACTGACAGGAAGACGCCTTTCTTTCTGGAAAATTTACTGCCACATTTGCCAAAGGTCAGCACCAAAGTAAGAAGGGTCTGCCGGAGGGAAAGAATTTCATAGGAACAGCAGGCTGAGCCTGGACACCCCTCTGAGTTAAGTGGTCCACGGAAAACAGCGTTACAGGCACCGTATGACCGGAAAGTGGACACTGAGGCATGCTGGGTAGAATTCTGAAAATCACACAATCTGTGTACAGCTGCAGCAGGACATTTTCCAAACAGATGGAAGCTGCCCAGGTTTTATATGTAGGAAAGCAGCAGCCAGATAAACAGTTTATGGCTTGCTGGTGTTTGTTTATGTAATCCAAAATAAGTCTTATAAACACGCACGACCGACACAATGGCTACAAACCTCACTGTGGTCAAGCCAGGCACTGTCATGAGTACGGAGGGCCTCAAAAAAGTTAGAAATTCTGCTGGGAACATTTAAGATTATGGCTTATAGGACTTATATCAGATTATCTGATATAACTGTGCATTTACACCCAGTTAATTGAAGTATAGTTACAATTACATTGGCAGTAGCATAGGATGCCTAGCAAATTAGAGCAGAAGCGCACCTTCATGCACCATAAACATTACGGCTGAGCCTCAGAGATTCAGAGATTGGCCAATCATTCCTTTCCAGATGCCAAATGCAGGAGCAGGGTGATTCATAAAGGACAGTGATTAAAGCAAAGGTGGTTTTCTGGAAAAACTAATTACATATTATATACATGCACTTTGTACTATACGCCGGCTTCGCTTAGAGATGACTGAAGCCCTTCAAGAGTTGGTGACTTGTGCTTTTGGAGATGCTTTTCAACGCACCAGAAAAGTAACGACTTAACATTTTTTGATGACTAAAACTGAAGCTTCCCGCTTCCTGCAGTACCTAAACCATTCTGCTATCCATGTGAAACTCTGCACAGCATATCATGGGAAGAGAATATTTAGAGAGACATTTGAGATTAAGCCTCTTTTCCATTTCAGCCGCATGTGACGTTTGTATATTATTTATATGTGCATATCAGTTTACCTCACCCGTGATGACCATCCCACAATATATACTGTATAGAGAATGGTGACACTTTCTATGAATGCCATGTCTATAAGAGTCTACGAACACATTCATAACACATTATAATACATTCGTAAGGCATTATAAACATGGAAAGAAATATTCATAAAAAGGCATAAAGACATCACATTACAGGCATAACACAGCCATGTGTATTATGCATTATGAATGCTTTATGAAGCTTTTATCTATAATGCACTGTAGATACCTTCAAAAACAATATAAAGAATATTAATTCTTATACCGACCATTATAATGCATTATGAATGACAGCAAAGCAGTAAAGCAGGGGTTGGCAATCCTATCCAAAAAGGGCTGTTGTGTGTGGGTTTTTGGTGCAATTAGATCACTAATTAGAGGACTGATTGGCTGAAAAGTCCTCAGACCTGGGTTTGAACAGTTGACCTAAAGGTTACCCCAAAAACCTGCACACACACTGGCCCTCTGCGGATAAGACTGGCCACCCCTGAAGTGAAGCGTTGCCTAGAGAATATCATGGAAGCGCCCTTCATCAGGAATGAGCCCAATTACAGTCACCCTGCCGTCAAATATGAGGAATATATGCATATTTATGGGGTTGGATGGCCCTCTGACAGGGGAGCCCCCCCACTGTACAATAATGGTAGAGAGTGATAAAGCAGCAAATCCCAGAAACCCTCAGCGGAGCCTTCTAGCGTTTTATCGACGCTCAGTCTGCTGTCAGCTGGCTTTGGTCTATATATGATGCGCGGCTCAGTGGGTTAGCATACTGTGCCTGTGATCGGAAGGTCACCAGCTCAAATCCCAGGGTTGGCAGAATAGTTTCACTTTTGGACCCTCGAGCAAGGCCCTTAACCCCTAATTCATCCAGGGCCTGTCTGACCCTGCTTTTTCAAAAATGTACATCGCTTTGGATAAAAGTGTCTCCTAAATAAATAAATGTAAAAGCCGTATACAGACATCGCAGTACACGCTGACACTCACATTCGGTACGCTGGTGGGCTTGTGCGGCTTTACAAACGCACGTACATAATCTGCTGGCGACTCTGCTCCCTGCAGCAGATGGGCAGCCAGCTTTAGCCCTGCTGGCCAGCATGTCACACAGACGCAGGTCTCTTCCAGGTATCCCAGCCTGTCCATATGCGTTTTTTTTCGATGTGGTGTGGCTGAATTTTAAGGGGAAAAGAAGCAGTAGCAAACATTTTTATTACTTCCTTGATTCAATTTACAATTACTTTTGTCTCATTCCAGTTCATTAAGAATTATGCAAATTAAGCGGTTTGCTTTTATGATTCCTTCTTATAGATGAGTAGGTCAGCATACTTGTGTGTTCTGTGGACTCTGTACATCTTAAAGCTGCTTTTAACACGATGTACTGCCCATAAGTCCTCATAGCAGTAGCGCCCCCCAGGTGTGGAACGGCGAGGCCGCTTCATTCCTGCAGGTAGTCCTGTGCATGTGCGGTATGCAGATGGCTTGCTGCAGAACTGGGGCTTTGGCCTCCATGGGATGCCGTTAGAGTACACGCTTTGCTCACCCAGGGAACAGTCACAAAATTCTTCGGATAAACCCATATTCAAATGGCAAGAAGAGAACAAACATTTGAAAATTCACTAAACTCGGATTCTGGAACTCTGTTTGGGGATGGGACACCGCATGGGGTGCATTCAGAGTTAGGAATGGGCCATTACAGAGCCAGAAGGAAAGATATTCATTGACAAAAGCTTTTTCTTTTTTAAAAAATTGGGGAATTAAAGAAATTCTGCCATAATAGAGGAGCACCAAGCTTGGTAAGTCATTTACATCCCCAATGCGGGCTGTTTAACGACACTGCCAGGAGCTTAGGACTGAACTGTATTTCATGTTTTTCCATGATGAAATCCACTGAGGAATTATATCTGCAAGTTTATCACAGAGAGATGTCCAGATATCTCCAGCAGATTAAAGGCTTTGTGCCACCCTCTGATCTGGGGCCGTGTCCCCTCCTGTCGTTTGTTTGTTTGTGGTTCGATCTTGGCCAAAGCCTGCCTGTTCATCACACAGGCAGGCGTGAGCTGCTCTGACACACATCCCTGCCCATTTGGCAAATTGGCTGGCCCTGGGTGGTTGGGCTATGTGCCGATTGGAGGAATGGCGAGATTTCCAGTACTGGCAGCCAGTGACGCACAGGTGCCGGAGCAGCCAGCAAATCCTGACTGGAGGAGTCGTGAGACCTTTAGTGCTGGCATCCAGTAACATGCAGGTGCAGGAATGACCAATGAATCCTGATTGGAGGAACAGCGAGACCTTCGGGACTGGCAGCCAGTGACGAGCAGGTGCCCAAATGACCACTAAATCTTGATTGGAGGAATGGCAAGACCATCGGTGCTGAAGCAATCACTGAATCCCAATTGGGACTTTGGGGAAATGAGTGACCTTTCCATATTCCCGTGTGCTGGGCATGGAACTACCTGCTGAGTATTATGGAATTCTGGGTCATAAGCTCTCAATTGGGAGCAGCGAAGCCTAGCTGGTGCGAGGTTTCTGGCACCGTGGCAACATTACTATCAGCATGCTATGTATGCAACACACGTGTAGCAGCAGGCTGGCAAGCGGCATCATACCCCACAGGGTGAGCGCCCCCCCATCACTGAGAAATAGCAGATATGTCTCCATACCCACCAGGTTCCATGTTCAGAGCTGAAGTTCAAACCACAGTCATACAAGAGGAGTACCAGCCTTACCGAAAGATTCTCCATGTCTGGGGGGGCGGGGGGGGGGGTACACC
>JAODKC010000036.1:20551535-20574527 GCA_026777985.1 Mormyrops attenuatus
AAAGTCCCGCACACACCCCCGCCCCCGTTCCCGTAGCCAGAAGCCCTGCATGTACCCCTGCCCCAGCCACCCCCTATACCTGAGAATCCTGCATGCCCCCGCCCCGGCCCACCCCCATACCTGAAAGCCCTGAACCCGGGCCAAGTAGTCGAGTTGCTGGGAGGGCCGCACAGACGCGCAGGGCAGGGGGGCTGTCTTGCCTCCCCGAGTACCCCCGGCCTCTGGTGCCGTGCCATTAAGCAGCTCCCGCGCGATGCTCGCTGTGTTGCTGGTGCCGCCGTAGTAGGGGCCGGGGCCCGGGTAGCTAAGCGAGGGGGCGCCGGGGCCGGCCTTGTTTCTGCTGGCCTCCATCTCCTGGTAGACATCGGGGGATAGGTGGAGGATCCCCTTCTGCACTGGAGGGAGTAAAGCAAGAGCAGCGAGGGCGGGGGGGTCATTGTAAGCTTCCCCAGTGATATACACTCACATACGGCTGGCTCTCATCATCCATAAAAATGGTTAAAACCTCAAACAAGTTATTTTTAGCATCACACAGCCTGGATAGTCAACCTTTTCTTATTTAACTCGTTAATCTCCATGGGGTCTGGAAGGCGGCAGAACTCTGCCACTGGGAAAGCATGAGTGACAGGGAGAGGCTCTGTGAGGGTTCAGTGCTCAGGGATCCCATAGGACAAAGCATGGGTTCGATCTGAACTCAACTCTGAAGATGCAGTGACAACAAGCAGCTGAGCACTGGTTTACACTTCCAGGCCTCCAGTGCAGCTCCAGTGCAGAGCCTCCAGCTCCCGGAAATAAAACAGGGAGTGTGCAGAGATGCACGGCTAGCTTCACCTCTACACAGCGATGCCCACTTAGTGATGGGTTGTGTTTTGCATGAGTCACTCTACAGGCTTGTCCCCAAGGCATGCGAACACACTCTGGATACACACACTGGGTACACATTCTGGATGCACACTCTGTATACACACTGCACGCTATGAGTAGCAGAGTGTGTTACTCTTGAGATCACATTTATGAAACATTACAGATAGTTAAGCATGGCACAGTCTGCACATTCACAGTGTGACATAAGTGTATCAGAAAGACCTTCCGCACATGACACATTAAGCACCCGTTGATGGTAAATATAAGCAAAAGAGTAAAAGATCCATTCATCCACCTTCCACCCGCTCGTAGTGTTGCTACAAAATCAAAGGATGATTCAGCCAAGTTCTGTCCACAGCAGCTTTGGCCATCAGAGTAGTTATCATCCTGTTACAGTCACTGTAATACGATGAAAGACAAAGATCCATTTTGCTGATTTCAGCATTAAGTGTCTACCTCAGCTTCTGTAACCTGATATCAGGTCACACTGGCCAGAAGGTTGGCCAGGGGACGTCACTCTGTCCATTCAAGGGTAAGTGACACTCTCCCAAAACCGCTCCATTCCGTTCCAGAGGTCAGGACAAATTTTTTAAAAAATTTGGGAGTAATCTTTTGTTGAATATGGTTAAGTAGATGGTTAAAGAAAAAGAGCACAGCCTCAGCAAAATAATAGTGATTAAAAAGGTTTCAGGATATTTTTATGTCTTTGAAAGCTATCAATTAACATCAAAAAATGCAAACACACAGCTGTTCTAAAATTCTAAGTAAAATCAAACAGTTATATTATAAATGTGTTTGTATTCTTGGATTAGATTAGGCAGAGAGGAACCAGAATAGAACTCCATTACATTTAATAAAAAATTATTTAAAATCAAGTCATACAAATATATAAAATGTTAGTTTAACCTCAAACCAAGATATCTTAACACTCAGCTGAAATGTGGATGTTAATGTACAAAGCATAAATAGAGATTCTTATAAATTTTGTATGAAGATTGACTAGAGTTGTGTGCAAACAGAAAGGAACCGATCTGTCTCTGGCCTCTCCCCCCTCATGGTTTGGTGAACTACAGCATGGTGAAGGACAGTGACAGGAACCAGTATGTGACTGTGAATGATGTTACATTGGACACATAAAGCAGAATAACTGCCATCACAGAACCACAGCAGGCAAGAATCATGTAAGGTCCAACAAAATGAACCAGCACTGCTACCTGTACATGCAGTGATGGTCCAGCACTGCTACCTCTATGGACAGTGCTGATCCAGTAGTGCTATCTGAACTTGCAGTGATATTCCAGAACTGCCACCTGTACCTACAATGATGATCCAACACTGCTACCTCTACATGCAGTGATGGTCCAGCACTGCTATTTGTATAGACAGTTGTGATCCAGCACTGCTACATGTACAAGATGATCCAGTACTGCTAACTGTACATGCAGTGATGATCCAGCACTGCTACCTGTACATGCTGTGCTGATACAGCACTGCTAGCTGTACATGCAGTGAGGATCCACCACTGCTACATGTACAAGATGACCCAGCACTGCTAGAAGCACATGCAGTGATGATCCAGCATGGCTACCGGTACATGCAGTGATGATCCAGCATTGGTACGTGTACCTGCAGTGATGATCCACGGATCTACTAAAAAATTTGGCAGTTCCTTACACCACATGCTTTTCCCATTCAAACTTTCACCAAGCAGCTCAGCTAAGTGACACACACACACACGCATCCCATAATAACATCCCATACACCCCTCGTGACAGAGCACCTGGCAGCAGCAATAAAACCCATTTCTGTTTATACGGGTCGCAGAAATAGCTGCATTCTGCATGGATATCGTAAAGCGGCAAGGTGCGAGCCAACATGATGTCAGGCTTTACAGCACACGCATATGCACGCAGGCCTCCAGCCTCTGCACCCCACCCAAAATAATGGGCTTCACCCTGGAACTGCTTCTGGGTGGACACCCAGACCAAGGCCCCCTCCTTGATTTAAACCAGATAACGATTAAAGTCCAAACTGTAAATCAAAACGATGAAGCAAGATGTCAGAGTCCAATGGAAAAAAAGCACACAGATGAGGAAATGAAATGTGGCAAGGAGGCTGAGCAAAGCCATCTGGAGTGCACACGGCTGGGGCTTCTCCTAAGATGGCCATAATCACGCCTCCTCCCTCGCTCGCTCAACTCTCCAGGGGGGTGTGCCCTAATCACGCCAGCCGGCTGCCTACGGAGGGCACCGCGCATTACCCCAATCGAACGCTGAGGCCGTTCTGCCAAAGGTGAGTGAAAGGCTGGAGGATTGATGCGTGGGGGCAGTGCCTTAATCGCTCTGCAGCACGTCTCTGGCTGTAAAAGCCGGGCCGTGGGAGTTAACGGCAAATTGATGGATAAGCACAGTCCTGTTCGATATGCCACTTACACCCTGAGAGCATGCACAAATCTGGCAATAACTCACGGCAGACTTCATCTCTCAGGATCGATTTCTGCTCTACGTGTTTCCGATCCGCCAACTCCGTCACCTGAACCCGGGCTGGCCTTAATGCTATTGTTTACATTTGCTGTTACCTCTTTTCCACTAGTGTGGTGCTGGTGCCAGTGCTGGTGCAGGCAGGGAGTGGCACGACTTGAGAACCGGCCTGCATTTCCACTGGTTAAAAAAATGTTCCCGTAAGAGAATGTGTTGCAATCATTATGCCACTCATTTGGAGGCTGCCTACCAACAATGAATACAGAGCAATGGGGCACTTTTAAACGTTTTACGTTCTGCAAGTTTTTTGTAGTTTTTAAAAAAATTGTTAATAATGTTTTCAGCAAACGCTAAAATCAAACAAAACATCAAACACTAGAAATAACAAATATGGCTCTGCTGAAGTTTACAGCGCACTGTAACCCCCTCCCCACACACTAACATCACAGGTTCGCAGTTTCAGACCAGCAGTTCCCTGGAGCTGGGCCAGAGCCAGTTTTTCCAGACACGGCACCAGTTGATTGCCAGTGGAAAAGCAGGGAACTGGTTGCAAATTAGGCACTGGCTCGGCACCGGCTGCAACACCGCATTGGGGGGAAAAGGGATGTAAATGACTTATCCAAATGGAGGAGATACATATTTCTTTAAAAGCGGAGCCGTGACTTCTCTCTCTGTCCGAGGGAGTTTGCTATGCTAACGTGTAGAGTGTAGGATGAGCACAGGGTGGGAGAGAGCAGAATTATAAGCAGGAATGGAGTGTAGAGATGAAAAACGAGTCACTTCTTTGGTAGGTTGGGTGGCTCTCGGTGTAACAGCGTCCACTACACACGGATGATGGATGATGATCCTCCCGTCCATGACGACAACCCCCAACTGCCCCCACAAAATGCGGGTTAGCAATCCAGACCATGTCTTGACCTAACCGAGGCTAGAGAGACACAGGACCTGTTTGAATGCATGTGACCAATCGTTTGTCATCATCATATCCTGTGGGAATCGGGGGGCGGGTGTTTGATGGCTGCTGAGGAAATACAATGCTGTGTTTTCAAAGCAAATAAGTACAAGTGTTTTCTTACTGTTCTATCATCAGATTTACAACTGGGGCCCTTCCTCAATACCCAAGAGAATCCAAGCCAGTCAATTGGATGTAGAAGATACGTACATGGAGGCTGTGAGTAAAACAGCTAAATTAACAGCCTGCTAATCAGACAGCGGCGAGACACGTAGGCCATGAGTAAAATGGCTAAATTAACAGCCTGCTAATCAGACAGCAGCGAGACGTGGAGGCTGCAAGTAAAACGGCTAAATTAACGGCCAGTTAATCGGATGGCAGTGATATGCAGAAGCAATGAGTAAAACTAAAGTAACAGTCAGCTATGTGGACAGCGACAAGAAGTGGAGGCCATGAGTAAAATCGCTAAATTAACGGGCAGTTAATCGGATGGCGACGAGATGCAGAGGCTATGAGGAAAATGGCTAAATTAATGGGCAATTAATGGACGGCAGCAATACATGACGGCTGTGAGTAAAACGACTAAATCAGCACCCGGTTACTCAGATGCTGGTGAAACGCAGAGGCCGCGAGTAAAATGGCTAAATTAGTGGCTGATTAATTGTACTGGTAGCAAGACATAGAGGCTGTGAGTAAAACGGCTAAATTGGCCAGTCCATAGATGGCAGTGAGAGGCAGAGGCCACTAGTGAAACGGCTAAATTAGCGGCCACTTAATCGGATGGCGGTGAGATGCAGAGGCTGTGAATTAAATGGTTAAATTACCAGTTGCTAAATGACACAGCAGCGAAACATGCGGGCTGAGAGTAGCCTTTTCTGCTTTCTGACAGCCTGAGGTTACTTGGCAGCCAGTTATCTGCCCACAGCTACTCCTGAATATTTTATTTGTGCTGTAATCAGTGAAGCTGACAGTCAGACAGTCAGTATGCTTGGCTCGGCACAGAGCAGACCGGCGATGATGAGTGAGCTTGGCGTCAGCCGCACCTCTACTGCCATATCCTGAGGAACTGGGCATCCTATAACCATCCTCTTACTTCAAAGCATCAGACCCTTGTTTTTATTCATTTTTGTTTTTTAATTTCCCCTTTCACTGAGTTTCAGCATCTAGGTTCCACATCTTGATTTCTTTTTTTTTGGGGAGGGGGCATCTACGCTCTCTGCATTGCAAGTTCTTCTGTGTCCAGAAACCCGAGTTGTTCAGGATCGAGGCCATGTCCCAAATCCTAAGTGACAGGTCGGACCCGTGCCCAAGAAAGCTGTGGGTCTGGATTCCACAGGCTTGGGGACCCCCCCCCCCCCCCACGCCGCGCATCCTGTACGGAGCATCAGCGTGGGCCGCCTGAATGGATGGCGAATTTGCAGGCCCCCCACGTGGCTGGACCCCCGGCCCCCCAGAGATTAAACAGGAGTGAGGGTCGTATTCAGATGGAAGGGAGAGAGAAAAACAACTTACTGGTGCTGGTGGTTTCTGGATACGGTGGCTTTTGTCCATTCCAGCCTTTGCTGTCTATCTGCTGTAAAATCAAACAGGGTGGGGATTGGTGGGATAAGACTGGGGCTATGGTCCTGCTTCTCATTCACACCCAAAGGCATGCTTTAGGAGAACATCTCTACACCATCTGCACACCTTCCAGCCAGACCACCCAGAGGAAGCCTCAGCCAAAAGCACCTCTGAGAGAGAACGCCCCCCCCCGAGAGGGAGGGGGCCCCCGGCACCTGCCTCTGACGGAGCCTGTGTGAAGGTGGAGGGCTTGTAGCCCAGTTGCAGCAGCATGGCTTCAGCCGCGTTCCTCTTGGACACCTTCTTGTTGGGTCCCGTCCCTGTGGCGACCTCGTCACACACCTTCACCTGGGTCGAGAGAGCACATGACCGTGCCAGGGCTGTCACAAAAACATTTGATGGCAGATCCCCAGTTCAATACATCGCTTGATGAGGTAGAACATCTCTCAAGATGTTATTTAATGACACACATCAAAAAAAAAAAAAAATCACTTAATAAAATACAACACTACCTATCCTGACACATTTCTGACTCCTCTGTTCCGTCAGGAATGGCAGAAAGTCTTGATGAATCTCTGACTACTGGGAATGCTCTTGTAATAAGCACACCACCATGCTCCCAGCTGCTGGGTGCCGTGTGTGACTCAGCAGGATATCTGAAGTGCCTTTTACAGGAACTGAACTCCTTTGTACTGAAGTCCATTGTATGTAGCCAAAGGTTCCCAGTGTACTCTGACGTGAAAGTCACATGCATATTCAACAGCACTTTACAACAATGACCCACGCCGCTCATGTAAACCGAAACAATAATGCCATAATCATAACACTGCGGATTAAAACCCGAATAGACCTTAATGTACGAGGATCCAGTTACACAAACAGCTGAAGCCACTTTACCGAACAGGGTTTGGATGCGGTGCATCTGCTGCTACGAAATAGATAAGCAGTTTTTTTTTTTTTGAATAACGAATGAAAAGCTCTCTGCATGGTTTATTAGCATTTAGCCACAGGTACAGATATATAACAGGGGCTGCATTAAACAGGGCAAAGAACAGAAATCTCATTTATACCTCAGCCGGGACAGGAAAGGTACGGAAATGTTAGAAGTGAAAAGAAATATAGAAACACACAAAACCAAGGCCCAACGCCTCCCTGAAAGAAACCAGTAGAGTCACATGATCACCTAGGAACCTTTGGCATGTAACACTGACATGGTCCACCGGAGTGGCAAAGTACCTTGGAAACTGAAAGAGAAAATGTACCACGCAGGCTTTAGAAAGCACCACTGCGCCGTCCGAATATCAGGAACATGACTCTAATCAGAATTCTCACTTTAATCACTCACTGGAACTGGTGAACGAGTCACAAACAGAAAGCTGTGTAAAACACCGGCTGGTGTTTGTCTTTCCCTTACGGCCTGATCTGGACTTTTCCCCCTATCTAGTTCATAATACTCGGAGTCGGAGCATGACCTCACTGGGGAATTACGCTACTGAGAAATCCCACTGCGCTTTTCTCCTTCGCCTCAAAAACACCAGAGGAAATAAACAAGTACCTACTGACTACCCACAAAATGATGGGGGGCGCCTGGCCCACGCCTGCAAATGAGATCGAGGGCCTGGAATTCTGGTACGGCATCTTGGAAAGGTTTGCTAAGCTGAGAGCGTTGGGCCAAAGACACAGCAACACAATAACACTGCAGTATGAATGTGGCCCCCCAGGGTAGAAAGTGAGAGTATCCTAGCAGAGAGTGAGCAGGAATCCACACATTCCAGGCCTCCCCTCAAATATAAATGACAGCAGTAAAGCACTGTACTGAGTAGCCTGCATATAGAGACCCCTTCCTTCCTGCCTCCCCAAGAGGCGCCCCCCCCACCCGACCCCACCTGCATGACGAACTCCCTCCGCCGTGGCATCCCCCTCTCCGACAGCAGCACATAGTCCGGCTCCTTCTCCTTCTTGGCCTGCTGGATCTGGGCCAGCCGGCTGATGGGGTTCATCCCTTGCCCATATTCTGGCCCCGTCTGTCCTCGGAGGGGAGAAGGGGAGGGTGAGGGGGGGTCAGCTCTGCCGGGGCCAGACGAGGTCACAGTGATGGCGGTTTAAAGCATGCCATGCCCCTGGCCTGGTCCAGCAGGTGTCCAAGTGACTGAGGACGCTGATGTTGTGCTAATGGACCTCTTGAGCGGCTTGAGTAAATGCTGCTGCTGTCCCGCTCAGGTTCTCACCTTTAAAATGGTCTTGGGGCGTTTTTTGCAGCGGATTTTGGGCTTTTCCGCCACGGGGAGGAAGGGCAGTTTCTTAAGGTTCTGCAGCACAGAAAGGGCGGCCCGTTTCTTGGATAGCTTTTTGCTGTTCCCCTCACCCTCAGCTGTGTACTCGCCCACCGTCACTCGCGTCAGGAAGCTCTTCATGTGGGGGGGGCCGCTCTCTTTCAAGACCTGGGGGAGTGTTAAAGAGAGCAGCTGAATTGGGAGACACATCAACATGCAGGTAAAAAAAAAAACCCATCTCAGAGATTCACGATCATGCTCATGGTCAAATGACGACGTGACTCAATTGTGTGAGACACCTTCTCGAGTCACATCAATAAAAGAAACCACTGCCCAAAATGATGACGTGACTCAATCGTGTGAGACACCTTCTCGAGTCACATCAATAAAAGAAACCACTGCCCAAAATGACGACATGACTCAATCATATGAGGCACCTGCTGGAGTCACATCAATAAAAGAAACCACTGCCCAAAATGATGACGTGACTCAATCGTACGAGGCACCTGCTCGAGTCAGATCAATAAGAGAAATTAATGCCCAAAATGACGGAGAAATACACCAAGCGTCTTACAAACATGTTCATACAGGGCAGAGTCTTCAATGGCATCATTTCACTCAGAGTACATTCATCTCATCTTACTCATGCTACTTCATTTAAACATACAAGATATGAATAAACAAACAAACCAACAAGCATCTGACGTTCGGTGCCGAACAGATAAACAAAGATTTCCAGCATTT
Source organism: Mormyrops attenuatus (assembly GCA_026777985.1). NCBI lineage: Eukaryota > Metazoa > Chordata > Actinopteri > Osteoglossiformes > Mormyridae > Mormyrops > Mormyrops attenuatus. Next base: position 20,560,409 of record JAODKC010000036.1, read on the forward strand.
TAAACGAGAGGCATTAATTATTTCTCTTATTGCATGTGTGTAAGTGTTAATTGAGAGACATTATGCAGATCCGACACTCATTAGCATTTGAAGCTGAGCTGGCTGTGTGATGAACTGAGTCACATACACAAAGGCTCCGTAATTTGGAGCACCGAGGCAGTCCAATGAACTTCCATGAGGAGCTTGGATAGGAAGCGGATATTGGATATTTCTGGAAGACCTGGAGCTGCTGGGGGGTGATGGGCGGGGGGCTGGGGGCAGATTGTCACGTCTCCGACGGCGACAATCTCTGTAATCGCAGCCCTATTTTCGTTAAAAGAGCTGGGTCTTCAGTCAGCCGAAGGGCATAAAATGAATCAAAACCAGCACAAGTGATGTCATGCGTTTTCCGAGAGTGCTGAGTGTCTCACACTGCAAGTGGCAGGTGGGATCCCACACTTGGGGGGGGAGGGGTCGCACATGCACACTGGACCGCTGGCTTCCCGTCAGTCAGCGTACCTTTACCCCTGCCCTCCTCAAATCAGAAATGAAAGCCAATGGCCCCTCTCGGTGTTTTCCCATGCCCCCCCTTTCCTAATGACTGCTCTGGCAGCCACACAAACCCTGACTCACCGTTCAGGCTTGCCTGCCCCCCCACACCCACCCAAGGCTGGACCTCACCTACATGGCGGCACCCTCACGCCCCTCCCCTGAGGTGCGGATGTTACGATCCACCCCGCTGAGTAATCGGTGCCAGTTTGGCAGCGCTGGATGCCCGCTTCCCGCACGGTGATGAAATCACAATGTGTTCCTGACAGTGTGGCCGAAAGCCCCCAGGAGCCCCTGGGTGCGGAATAATTAACTTCTACATGACACCCTGTGGGGGGGTGCCACGTAGAAGCACCGGGGTGCGATGTATGCGAGGCGTGTGGCCCTCACACGTGACAGACATGGGGGCACATTCACACGTCTGTTTATTAGCGCACAGCGGGTCACAGGCCACCAGCAGAGTGCCATCTGGGCCATCGGGAACTGTAGCGACCTTGAGCATGGCAGGGCCGCACAGAGGCAGGGTTAGTGGCGGCAAGGGGCCATGTGACATGCAGGGGACAGTTGGGAGGTGAGCACTCTTATCAGATGGACATCAGCTCCAGTGAAACCCACTGAGACCTCTCTCTCTCTCTCTCTCTCTCTTTCAGAGGCAGGCTGATGTCTCCTTAAAAGACTGGAGAAGACTCTCGATTCCTGTAAGCCACTGTTATATCCTCCCTTTCTCCATTCCAATGTCCCCATAATAAACAACATCTATTCTTCCATCTCCTGTATATTTCAATGGATAGTCACATGCTGTACGATCTTTAAATATTACACCAGAATATTGAACTGAATCCAATGTTTGATGTCACAAATTCGATGTTGGGCCTCTTTCAGAAGGATCTCGTTGTCCCTCTGCAAGGCCTTATGAAAGGCAGAGCCAATCAGCAAACGGTCCCAGCCAAAGCTAGCCCACAGGGCAGTGGAGCACAGAAAACAACTTCATGCTGGCCCTTGCAAACCTTTGTGAAATCCCCAGGACTTACCAATATTTACCAAAGCAGGGGCCCTATTGTGGACATGGCAAAACGGATTCTTTTCAAGTAGTGTCATCATTCCCGTGCCCCATTATGAGTTTAACAATTAATTAAGTCCTTTGAAAGACAAACTCTGACTGCTGGACCTAGTTCCTGTGCTAAAAAAGCCCAGTGTCCACATAACCGATCAATGATTCACTGAGCTGAGCTCCATTGTCAAGCAGCAATGGACTGAGGGAAAGCAGGACATTCCCAAGAAGTTCAGGGACGGAATGAACAACAGTCCAAAGTCACGTCCTGTTCATTCAGCGAGGGACTGCTGAGCATGGGCACACTCTCACGGCACCACGGACCAGGTCCGGTTCGTCCTGGAGAGAGAAACGGACTACCCTGTAACCCTATCAGGCTGCATGACAGCACCATGCAGACAAAAAGAACCAGAAAGCACAGTGGATGAGACTGTCAGCCAGAGCGGCTCAGGTTTCTGCACGCCGGCTGCCCAGCGCAGTTTAGGTTCAGTTGCCATGGATGCGGTAACCGCGGTCGCCGCTTCTCCAGGGTGGCTCCGCCGTGGCTTCAGGTGCGCCCCGGGGCAGGTGACAGTCCCTTTGGTGCACGTTAGAAGATACCCCACTGTGTAGGTGACAGGGGGGTCAGTGTCCAGGGTGGGGGGTGTTATATATCACCGAGGAGAAGGGGGAACTTGGCACAGGATGATTGCCGCTCAATGGCGGCAGACGGAGCTCGCAGACGACACAGAATCCGGCGCTGGCTTCTGATGTTTCAGTGCCCCGCTTCCTTTGCAGGCCAGCGCAGCACAGGCTTCTGTCTGGCCATGGCCCCCCGCCTCGTGAACCCAACAGGCCGGGGATGGCGTGCACCGATGGGGGAGGATGGAGGAGAGGCCTGACTGTGCTGTGAGCCTGGGGAGGGCTCGGGGTGTCAGACAATGGGCCGGATTGAAAAGGCCTTTTGTAGACTCTGACGGAAGGATCTCTGAAGGGGAAGCGCCGGGCCCAAGTCTGCTGCCCCCATACTGCGGCATGACAGTCACAGGCACAAACCCGGTGATTCATGTACTGAGTCCTTTGAAGCCAGTGTCTGTTTGATATTACCTGAGAAGGGTCTGCATGTGTGTTTAGCTTTCCTGAAATCCCTGCTTCTCCCTCTGGCAGAAGCGAGCCCAGAACCACCAACATAATTCACATAGAATCATGGTGTTATCATAACCGTCTTAAAGGCTGAAGTCACCACCAGCCTCTCTGTAGCCAAAGCACAGACGCCATTCTGACCTGTATAAATCTGAGCTTTGCAGAAACAGAAAATGCACTGCTCTCTCTCTCTCCCCGAAATGCCAGGGCCCCAAAATTTCTGGAAAGATTTTGAGTCTGGGCAGGGCTTCAGGAAGATCTGAGCATGGTGCAGAAATGTTTAGTGCAAACACTGTTTCTGATTCGGGGGCCCTAGTGGAAGCCAGGGGGAAGGTGTCCATTTTGGATGAGCAGAGAAACAGGATGTGGACAGGACAGGACATGGTTAGGGATAGGGACAGGACAGGGACAGGATGGAGACAAGGTAAGACATGGTCAGGGATAGGGACAGGATATGGACAGGATGGGGACAGGACAGGACATGGTCAGGAATGGGGACAGGATGTGGGCAGGACAGGACATGTTCAGGGATAGGGACAGGACAGGGACAAGACAGGACATGGTCAGGGATAGGGACAGAACAGGGACAGGATGGGGACAGGACAGAACATGGTCAGGGATAGGGACAGGACAGGGACAAGACAGGACATGGTCAGGGATAGGGACAGAACAGGGACAGGATATGGACAGGACAGAACATGGTCAGGGATAGGGACAGGACAGGGACAAGACAGGACATGGTCAGGGATAGGGATAGGACAGGGACATGATGGTGACAAGACAAGATATGGTCAGGATAGGGACAAGACAGGACATGGTCAGGGATAAGGACAGGATAGGGAGAGGATGGGGACAGGACAGAATATGGTCAGGGATAGGGACAGAACAGGGACAGGATGGGGACAGGATAGGACATGGTCAGGAATGGGGACGGGATGTGGACAGGGATAGGAACAAGATAGGACATGGTCAGGGATAGGGACAGGATGTGGACAGGACAGGACATGGTCAGGGATAGGGATAGGGACAGGACATGACATGGTCAGGAATGGGGACAGGATGTGGACAGCACAGAACATGGTCAGGAATGGGGACAGGACAGGGCCATGACTGCGACAACACAGGACATTGCCAGGGATAGGGATAGGACAGGGACATGATGGAGACAACACAGGACATGGTCAGGAATGGGGACAGGACAGGGACATGATGGCGACAACACAGGACATGTTCAGGGATAGGGATAAGACAGGGACAAGAACGGGACCAACATGTCTGACACAGCAGTCAGCGGACAAAGAATGAAGCACCAATTTCCACAAGGCTTATGCAAACCGCAGAAATAATCATGCAAAAACACCTGAACAGTATTAAGAGTTCCAGTAGCTAGTAAAAGATGTGTGAAAAATTAACGAGTGGTATGAGTGGCAGCGGACGGAAGTGAGGGACTTTGGGATGTCACACGGGCAGAGCTGCGGGGACAAAAGAACACGGAAGATTGTCACACCATGTACATCAACACAAGCTTGCAGACAGGGGAGCTGGTGGATATAGCCTAGGTGAAGACCACGCGACATGCAGGGTGAAAGCACCGCAAGCAGCACCGACAGCAACGTGGAAACTTTTGGAGAAGGCCCGGAGAAACCCGAGCCGCTGCTTCCATGGAGACAGCAGGCTGCTGACGCACGTGTTCTCCATTACCTCGAACGTGACGGGAAGGTTCCTCTTGAGCGCGATCTCGTACACCAGGCTGATCTCCGACTTGCTGGCGTCGCTGCTGTCACAGGTCTCGCTCTTCTCCTCCACGCTCTGGAAGGGTTAAAATGGCCAAGGACTGCGAGACGTTTCCGGCTGGAGCCCAATGTCCCCCTCCCCCCCCCCGCCACTGGCCAGCGCATCCTACGATGGTGCAGTCGAAGGGGGAGGCCCATGCAATCCTCACTGTGACACGAAGACCGTCATTAATTGTGCAGGCGGGCTCGCCCACAGCCAGGGCCTGCGTGCCATTATGCTGTGAACCATCTCCTTTTCCTCCAGAGACCTTTTCATAAGTTTCTTTTTTCCTTCCCCTGACAAAGGTATGGTCCCCAGGGGGGCTGAGGGGGTATCCACTGATCAGTACTCTGGTGTCTACATAGCTAGAAAAAAAAGCTAAAAAAGCAAACCAGTATGAAGGCAAGCCATCGCTGCAGTCAGACGGCACTGATTTCCTGAGGTTTCATGGACCCTGGGGGTGGAGGGGGGCAATGGGACCATTGCATTTGAATATTATTACCCAGCTGCCCCATCTGGCTGTCAAACATACCCCTCATTAAAACTAACAGCACCAGGCCAAGAAACTGCAGTTTCCATTTGTTTTGTGATTATAGTCCTATTTTTTACATGAGACACTGAAGGGGAATCAGAAAAACAATGGGAGTGCGCATCGTGGGGGTGTCCCAAGCCCCTGGGCGTGTGTGAGCAGCATGGGCTCCCTCTGAGGATGAGCCACGGTGCTCAGACTCTTCTGGGCTTATGACGTGGTTTTTAATGCCTTTCAAGCTGCATAAAACAATTTAAAGGCAGTAACACTAATAACGGTATTACTTACCGTATAGTTTAACACTCTAAAGAGCTTAAGCCTACAAATATGTGCACTTCTGTGCTAAACCCCGTGTGCCCTAGGAGCGTCAGGCCGCCTTTGAAGGTAGATGACTGCTGTGGGGGGGATGGGTGGGATTTTGGGGAGTGTCACGCAGGCCCTGGTACGCGAGAGTGCCCAGGGCGTGTATGGGGATCGTGTCTTTCAATTTGTAAAGCAATACACAGAAGCAATGGATAACAAAGGGTGTATTATGAAGACAAGTGTCACACAGGATGAGCAAGGAGCCAGAACGGCTCAAATAACCAGCATCCAGTCCAAGCTTTTCGCAAACGCTGAAATCTGATTTCCGGTAGGGGGCTTATATAACTGCGGAAATGCTTCCTGAACGAAGTGTCGAGTAAAGCACAGTAAACTTCCAAAAACCTTCTGTAAAGACTAAATATAGATCATTAACTTTTGCTTAGCCATGGGGAGTATTGAAAAGCACAGGAGAATTTCTGAAAGAGGGATGGGGTCTAACTGTGGGAGCAGGTGTGCTGTAGAAGTCCAATGAAAGGTCACCTGGTGTGTAGGGACCCTAAGCTAGTGTTACCTGGGGCATCAGGGACCCTGAGTTAGGGTCACCTGGGGCGTAAGGGACCCTGAGTTTGGGTCACCTGGGGCATAAGGGACCCTGAGTTAGGGTTACCTGGGGCCGTTTCTCAGGAATGGGTTCGTTGCGGAGGACCTGCAGGGCCTTCATGGCGGCATTGTGGCGTGCGGCCTGGCGTGTGCGCCCCTCCCCAATGAACTCACTGCTCCCCACCATCAGCTGCACGTAGAATATCTTGGGCACGGGGTAATGGTACCTATGATGGAGTGAGGCCAGACAGAGAGAGAGAGAGAGAGAAAGAGAGAGAAAAGGGAAGAGAGAAACAGAGCTTTTGATTTATAAGAGGATTAGGTTATGGAAAACTGGCAGTTTTATCATCACGGCAGAACCCAGACAGGAATAGGCATCTAGGCGACAGGATCAGGTCCTCCGATGTATCTGTGTGTGTGTCTATGTCCTTATTGTATCAATGATATCCTAAGAAAACCACAAAAAGTTAAAGTTTCAGTTTGAGGGCGACAGGGAGAGGCGCACATGCCCGAACTCCTGCTGCAGAAGTCCAATGAAAAGGTACCTGGTGTGTAGGGACCCTAAGCTAGGGTTACCTGGAGCATAAGGGACCCTGAATTAGGGTCACCTGGGGCATAAGAGACCCTGAGTTAGGGTCACCGGGGACTTAAGGGACCGTGAGTTAGGGTCACCTGGGGCTTAAGGGACCCCACTCATGCCAGCAATGGTACATGCCAAAGATGAGTACCCCCAAAAACATGGACCCCACTCATGCCAGCAATGGTACATGCCAAAGATGAGTACCCCCAAAAATATGGACCCCACTCATGCCAGCAATGGTACATGCCAAAGATGAGTACCCCAAAAAACATGGACCCCACTCATGCCAGCAATGGTACATGCAAAAGGTGAGTACCGCCAAAAACATGGACCCCACTAAAACCAGCAATGGTACAGGCCAAAGGGGAACAACCAGCAACGGCTACTCTGGGGCAAGGAATTCCCACTGGAACCAACCAAGACCTCCCAGCACACACTTCCTCATCTTCTGGAACATTCCCATAAGCATTGCAACATATTCTCAGGGTGAGCGTCTTTGACCGCAGCTGACTGGGTTGGGGGTGACCGGCAGCGAGTAGATTTATTTCCAAAGGGGATCCTGCAGCATATTGCTGGCTCGGTTATTAATGTTTGAAGGCAGGGCGATGCGACCGGCTCGCAGCTCTCTGGGGTCAATTATATAACAATGGCTGCTGGGTGATTCCGGGGAGCAGGGCTCTTGCACAGGCCTGATTTAGGCAGCGCTGAACAAAGAGTCCCAGGCTACATTTCTCATGCTTTATTTTAAATCTGCTTCACTCATGCTGGGCTGTCAGGACACTGTTCATTTTGCAGATTTAGTAGACCTGCACACCCCAAACCCCCACCCCACGATGGAAGATCTCATCAGATTGAGGACCACAGAGCTGTGAGATCCAAAGCCACCCCGCCTCCATCCAAAGCTACATCGAGTGGCAAAATGAGCAAACGGCCAATGGTGTATTTTCCCAGGAAAAGTGTGGTGAAGTACCTCAGTAACTCAGGGTTACCTGGTACAAAACAGGGACTCCACCTTCATTCTGATTTATAATGAAAAACAGTGCAAACATATTTCAAGCTAAAACCTCATTGGTTATATTAGGCTTGTTTGAGGATTTTAACATAACTCCCATCGACTGTTTTGAATGAATACATCAGTACTTATTCTGCTTCAAAACGGTATCCATGCAAACAGATACTGAAGCTGTCACATTTGGCTTATATGTCTAATTCAGTGATATGCATTTGCCATGTATCTTCTTAATGATTGATTGTTTTATCCATTATGATGCACACTGAGGCAATAAAAGCCGCAAGTTTAGTTGAGGCAAATGTTCATTTTTAGAATGAACTTTGGATGTTCTCGACATAATAGAAGCTAGTCATTTTTATTGTGATTGACATGGAAGTTGGATTTACTGACCGGCTTACAGAGGATTCATGGTGATTTACAGGGAATGCACGCTGATTTACAGGGCATCCATGCTGATTTACATGAGACACATGCTGTTTACAGAGGGTTCATGCTGTTTACAGGGGATGCATGTGGATTTACATAAGATGCACACTGATTTACAAGGGACACATGCTGATTTACAGGGGATGTATGTGGATTTACATAAGATGCACACTGATTTACAGGGGACACATGCTGATTTACATGAGAGACATGCTGATTTACAGGGGATGCATGTGGATTTACATAAGATGCACACTGATTTACAGGGGACACATGCTGATTTACATGAGATATATGCTGATTTACAGGGGATGCATGTGGATTTACATAAGATGCACACTGATTTGCAGGAGGTCCACGCTGATTTACAGTGGATGGATGTATTGGATGTATCCTGATTTACAGAGAATGCCCACTGATTTAAATAAGACGCATGCTAATTACAGGGAACGTATGCTGATTTACAGAGAAGCCACTCTGTGCTCACTTACAGAAGATGCATGCTGATTTACAGGAAATTAATGCTATTTACGGAGAATGCATGAAGATTTGCAGGGGATGCATGCCAGTTTGCAGAAGATGCATGCCAATTTACAGAGGATGCATGCTGGTTTACAGAGGATGACTTACTGAGGATGATTTACTGTGGATGCACACTGACTTACAGAGGATGACTTTCACGTTCAGCTAAATTTACATTTATTGCAGAGCATTTCTCTGAACATGAAACAAAATGTGGCTATCTAAAGTATACAACCCCAGAAAGCCATGTTTAAAATAAAGACAGCAGTACCTAAATTTCACTACATTTAGCTGTACATGCTTGTGCCCAGGGTTATATGAGCTGGCTGAACGGATGCCACCAAGGCACAGGAACATTCTTGTTCTCCAAAAGAGTTTGAGGTATTTACTTTTGGTTATTATAGACACTTTTATTTATCCCTTGAGACATGTAATATCAGCCCAATTACCAGATTTGATACCAACTGAACACATATGGAAGAAATTAATATGAAGACGCGTGGCAAAACCACCGGGAAAGAAGAAAGAGTAGAGTTACATGGCTAATGAGTAGCAGAAGAGTGTTCCTGCCTGATAAAAGTGGAGTGTGTCCTAATAATCACACTCTGACAGCAAAGAGTGAACAAAGAGAGTTCGGAAGACTGTGCCACTGGGCAGTGCAATGTAACTGACACCCTGTGAGCCTCAATTAACTCTGACTGTCTCAACTACAGCATCTCACTTTGACAAACAGTCCATAGATTTCTGCTAAGCTACAGCATTAGGACACATATAAAACTCATATGGCCAAAATAGGCTGTTACACGTTTGGAGTTTGGGAAGTACAGGCTAGACACGGTCAGTAGTCCACTACATAGTTGCTCTTTATGTATCTTCATTGTGTGTGGTACTGATACTTGGTCATTTAAACAAATAAACTTGAGTTTTATATAAAAAACATGAAGCTGACATGCTTCTGCATTGTCAGGAGCATATAAACTGCGACATATGTGGATTGTAAAGAAGGTTTTGAACATTTACAAAACTCTTATGTGAAAACGTTATCTCAAGATAGTGACATTCATGGGATCACTGTGACTCCACCCTTGTAAAGCAACTTTGGGTTTGTCAAAGGTGATATATATTATTATTAGTATAAGATGCTTATGATGTGACTGCAACATCTGAATGTCTAGACTTGAACTAGGCCTGACCAACCATTTTCTTTCTTATTCCTCATGGATATCAGGATATCTCAGAACATGGTCTTGTTGGTTTACCCAACACCTCCTGGATGGGTGGTCTGAAGTAATCTTCTTGAATCTGTTGATGTTTCCTTCAGTGACAGCAAGTCACCCTGTTTGGAGGCACCAAAATGTTCCCAAACCATGATTTGTTTTGGCATGTTTGCTTAAATGTAAATGTCATGATTTTACACCACTTCGCTTGACTTCTGGTCTGACGTTCTCACTGTGGAACACATACGTCTCATTGTCAGATGCAGTTAGACTCCTGCAGGCCGATGTTCTAAAATATCTTGAGGCACATACAGATCGTTATTAAATTCAGTAGAGCATCCACATCCTTCTTGGCAAGCAGTGGTTCCACCTAGTTACTCCGCCACGTATCGTATTTTTAACTGGGGTCTTACTGGTGGTGAAGTGGAGGAAAGAGTCCTGCAGTTCACTGACAATGTCATGCCTTGTTTTTGGCAGGATGGCCACACAGGGGAACATCTTCTACTCTACAAAACACTCCACTTGCACAGCATGGCTCTGTGCTTCAGTGTACCCTCAGAGATTAGAAATGGCTCTGTGAAACTTTCCATACTGTCAAGCATTGTTGGTGCTCTTTTTATAGAGCACTTCAGGAAGGTTGTATGTTTCAAGAACTTGTGGGATGACTTCACTCTGATGTTAAGGAGTTAGGGTTAGTCCGGTATATATGTTAGCCAGAAGGGGTCTAAATTAGGGCAGATCTACACCAGTCTTTATACAGACGCTTCTCTACTTACAAACTTACTAACGTTTAGACATACGAACAAAGAGGACTGTAAGTCCAAATTGTGTTCCTTGGGCTCCCGTTTCCTGTCCGTAACATCACATTTTTTTTCTGTGCGCCAATTCCGCCTAGTACGACTTCTGGCCGCTACTCCTGCCACGCAGCAGTGCAGCGTGCATACTCCCAGCATTCTAGTTCTTTGTACTTGCGTATGCCCTTAAAATGATGTTGAATAATGACTTCTGAACATTTTGAGTTACGAATGGCCATTAGTAAGTAGACGAGCGTCTGTATATACCTTCTCCACACCTGAAGTTCAAACACCTTATACATCAAACATTAGAAAGAAGGACTAAACCTTGGTGTTCTCTCTCAGTCCAAAAGACCTTAGTACCTACACTGTTAAAAATGTGCTTGAAATTAGACAAGGGGCCTAAGCCTGCCCAAGGTGGCTGGTGCAGAGGAACCTCACAGGTGAGGGGTACATAGGCCAGTGAATGGTTTCCTTTCTTCTGACAGTGGGAGGTCAGAATGGGCCAGGCCAGGAGAAAAGGCTGAAGGCAGGCCTGTACCATTAGGAATGGGGGGTCAGGAGGAAAGGTTGTGGACAGGCCTGTACCATCAAGGATGGGGGGTCAGGAGGAAAGGCTGTGGGCAGGCCTGTACCATCAGGAATGGGGGGTCAGGAGGAAAGGCTGTGGACAGGCCTGTATCATCAGGGATGGGGGGTCAGAAGGAAAGGCTGTGGACAGGCCTGTATCATCAGGAATGGGGGGTCAGGAGGAAAGGCTGTGGACAGGCCTGTATCATCAGGGATGGGGGGTCAGGAGGAAAGGCTATAGGCAGGCCTGTACCATCAGGAATGGGGGGTCAGCAGGGCACATACAGGTGTTTGGAGCCTTGCTATTATGAAGAATGGTTGGGGCTTGTTACACTACTGTAACACTGTAGATGGGGGTCTAGTAAACAATCGCAAAAACACCAGCAAGGCCGCATCTGGTCCCAATTAAAGGGATACACAGTGCAGATTGTGGAGAGGCCCTCTGCACTGAAAACCATGACTGCCTTGTGTGACCTCGCACTCATAAGTGTGTGTGGTGATATCGCACGAGGAAACCGAGGCGCATGGACCTCACCGAGGCTGATTATCACAAATCAGTGCCCCATATTTCCGATGGTGCCGACACTGTGGAGCCACACTTCGGGAGGGGGGGGGCGCTCTTGCTCGGTACCAAGCACCGCTGTCTTCGGACACCGGTCATGGCACCGGACGGCCGATGTGGTGAGAAGTGCCCTCAGAGGCTCGGTAAGGCGCTCCAGGACTGAACATTCCTCAGGCCACGAGTCAGTGTGTTATGTAAGACGGAACCCGGCCCGCTAATCAGCTCCCAATTAAAGTACAAACGAGGCAGAATGAGACGTCCTGTAACCGGCCCTCCCGGCTGTTACCACGGTAAACAGGGGACCTTTGGCGGAGCTGGGGCGGGCTGCCTGTAACCAATCCTTCCGCGCCGTTACCGCGGTAAACAGAGCTGCATGCGGCAACAACACGAGTCTGCTTTCCGTATGAATTATGAAGGGGAAATACATCCAGCTATGTGTTTGTGTCACAAAAGTCATACGCAATTTATTTTTAAATTCAAATGCTCCAATTTCCCGCTCTCTCAGAAAGTGTGAGCTGAACCTATCCGTGGTAACAGACAAGATGAAATTACCTGTGCCAGGTACCTCCTGGTGTCCCAGCCCACTGTAGGGGACACTGAGGGGGCCCTTGATTGATCCAGACCCCACGGGTTGGCTGCCCATCCCCAAAGCCCACTGTCGGCAGTCTGATTTACGCGTCTTGTTCCCTGATAATAACTAAACATATCCATCAGGGGAGGCTTTAATTCTCTGACTCTGGCTCCCTCTCGCTTGGGGGCGGGCATTACCCCCTGACTTTGAAGGACGAGGGTGCTCCTGGCTTTTTCTGAAGCTGTGCCCTCTGGGCGACTACCCCCACCCCCACCTCCTCAGGCGATGCCATCATAGGCGCCGGATTTTTGTTATTGGGCTGGGTGCCAGGTAGGCCCCCGATGGTCACCCAACTCCATCCTCTCGCGAATGCATTAGCGCCCCCCCTGTGGCTGTGTCTGCACAGCCTCACACAGTATCCATCCGTGGGGCCTCAGCACTGCATGAACAAGCCAGCTTGGGGAAGATGAGTGCTCCGCATGCAGCCAGTTCTCCTTCATACACAGCCAAAGATTCGGGCTGTGGAGATCTGGGATGGTATTCGAACCCTCAAACTACCGGTGACCCACCTGGAGCACCTGTCCTGAGCTTCAGAGCTTTCTTAACATGTCACACATTGACTTGCAATGCCAAGCCAGTCTGTGAGTCACTGCTCACAAAAATTTAAAAAAAAAGACAGATATGCTTAACAAGCTGAATGTTAAAGTTTCAAGAACCAGAGTACAGCCCTCTAACAAGATAAACAGCACTTATGCTGCATTCCATTTGAACTCTTTCGAGTTTTGTGAAAGTGGGATTTCTTGCTTAGCTGGATAACTTGTCAGATTTAAGGTAGTCTGGGCTCAATGTAAGTGAATGAAAATAAAGATTATTTAATCTGGGGTACATTAAATCCGACAAGTCATCTGGCTAGTCTTTTTGAAACAGGTCCCTGGTATTGCTAGTATTGCTAAATGGCTTTCTGACTTTTCTGTACTGGAATACGGTTAACTTGGTTGTGATGTCACTCCCAGCTCCAACTTCCAACCTCCAAGGTAAATGTAACACAGCAGTGAATCTCTGTAATTTCCCAAGATTAAAAATACCCCCAGGTCCAAACTGTTTTCATTTCTTTTAAAATATATAATGACCCTCAAAATTTTAACATTGTGGAGAACCCGGATCATTCAGGTGTGTAAGCTAAGAGCTGTGAGGGAATACTGGACTGGGGAGGCTTCCAGTGTTTTAGATGAATCTCAGCCGCCCCTGTTTGACCCGCTGGCCTGGCTGAGGAGCCCGGTGAAGAGCGTATGCCGTTCTCTCTCTCTGCCATGTCCTGGCTTATTCTGCCCACAATTTTTTGTTTTGCAAAATTTGCTGATGGTCAATCCGTGCAGCAGCCACAGAATTTCCATTGCAAAGACAGATGAAATGATGGATATCAAATCAGAGTGATGTTGGAGGGCAGCACTGCCCGGCCTGGGCGCCACCCACTGTCCAGCATGAGTCCTGCCCACTGCCTGACCTGGGTCCTGCCCACTGCCTGACCTGGGTCCTGCCCACTGCCTGACCTGGGTCCTGCCCACTGCCACCCCGCCTGTGAGAGATGGTGGCCACCGCCCATCTGGCACCACCATGGACCCACCCACATCTGAGTACTGGCCCCAGCAACTGCCCTGTATTGGCCCCACCCCCTGTCGGTCCCTGCCTTGAACACTCCCACAGCCTGGTATTGGCCCCACCCCCTGTCTGCCCCTGCCTTGAACACTCCCATAGCCTGGTACTGGACCCACCCACATCCCAGTACGGGACCCACCCACATCCCAGTACGGGGCCCACCCACATCCCAGTACGGGGCCCACCCACTGCCCAGTAATGGCCCCACCTCCTGTCTGCCCCTGCCTTGAACACTCCCACAGCCTGGTACTGGACCCACCCACATCCCAGTACAGGACCCACCCACTGCCCAGTAATGGCCCC
>JAODKC010000036.1:20586225-20598875 GCA_026777985.1 Mormyrops attenuatus
CTGGCAAAAGCACCGAGCTTGCGCACACCCTGGCAAAAACACTGAGCTTGCGCACACCCTGGCAAAAACACTGAGCTTCCGCATACCCTGGCAAAAACACCAAGCTTCCGCACACCACGGCAAAAACACTGAGCTTGCGCACACCCCACCTAAAGCATCGAGCTTCCGCACACCGTTTTCAAAAGCACTGAGCTTCCGCACACCCTGGCAAAAACACTGAGCTTGCGCACACCCCATCTAAAGCATCGAGCTTCCGCACACCGTGGCAAAAGCACCAAGCTTCCGCATACCCTGGCAAAAACACTAAGCTTCCGCACACCCTGGCAAAAACACTGATGTTCCCGCACACCCTGGCAAAAACACTGATGTTCCGCACACCCTGGCAAAAACACTGAGCTTCCACACACCCTGGCAAAACCAGAGGACACCCTCTCCACAGTTTTCTGGAGAATATTTGCTGTTTATGTGGAGTGTCATTATAGATTATTACTTACATATATATTTTCGATGTCAGAGCATGTTAAATCACGTATGAAACTTTATTAACAGTGTTTTTTAAACAATAATTACCTCAAGAAAGCACAAATTACTCTTTGGTACCAGCCACATTACAACTTCACAAACAAAAATGAATGAAGTTCATAAAACCTTTATGCGGTACTCAACTGACTGAAACAGTGTACGCTGGACATCAGCAGAATAACTGCACCGATGACAGTGAACTTGAGTTGACCGTGACCATCACTGATGGACTCTTCCGGAAGTGGCTGGCTACAGGCAGGGACACAAATCTATCAGAGGCCCAGAACTCAAACATGTGAGTTGATGTAATGGGAATCCAAGCGTGGCCAGGGAATTCCACATCCACACGTCAGGTCACTTTATACAGTGATAATTCCCACACAAAAGGTGTAAAACAGACACATAGCCGGGGCTCATACGCAGACACATGGCACTTCACCATGAGCCATGCGTGTCCTACCTGTCACATGAGATGCTGCAGTGTGAATCTTAAATTTCATCATCAGGGGTTTGTGCCTGACTGTGCACGTGAATCCCAGAGTTTCATGTTCGGTGGACACCATGCACATAGGTATGCGTCGACCGCACAAGGAAATTGACTAAGTGTTTCCAGTAGGTGGCAGCAGTGACTTTCACAGAGCAGATGTCAACAAAGAGAGAATGGAAGAAGAATAGTTGTTGTTGTATCTAAATTTTCATACCGTCCAGACATTACACCACAGTATACAATAGTTTCAAAAGCCACACTACTCTGGCACTTTGAAATCTTGTCAATAAAATTTGCCGAGTCTGTAGTGGGGGAGGGATGTCCGGGAATATTTCAAAATATGGCAATATACCGTACCATATCACCTTAATACCACCCAAGCCTAGTAAGAACTTTAAAACTGTTCATAAAAGTTTACCCATTTGTTTATATTTGTTGTATGTTCACAAGATTCTGCACGCGTGACTGTGCGTGGACCGCAACGACATGCAGAAAATTAAAGTATGAACCAGGCTTAACAACGACACAGTACAGCAAGACATGCATTAAACCCAATAGAGAAAAGAGCACTCCCTGTGGGAGGCCACTACCTTGGCGTGAGCCGGCCCGCGCTCGTTCAGGAGCTTGTACTGCGGCTGGATGCGGTTGAAGCGAGCCAGCTCATTCACCAGACACATGGGCGTCTTCTCTTTGGGGTTTGCCATGTTTTCCCGGGGAGAACCTGCAGGAGGACACAGCCATGAGGACACACCTGGCACGGGGGGGCGGGGCCTTGCAGGCCCACGGACGGGGCCGTCCGCTGCTAGCCGTCTGCTAGTGATGGCCAAAATTATGCTTCATGAACCATTTGCTGGCTTCTTTGTCCCTACTAGATCACTGTTTCCCAGTCCAGTCCTCAGGGACCTGCAGATAGTCCACACGTTGTGAGAGCTGGGAGGGAGCAAAAATGTGGACTGTCTGGCAGGGAGCTGGAAGGGAGCAAAAATGTGGACCATCTGTGGGTCCTTGAAGACTGGGTTGGGAAACACTGCACTAGATGGTGCTCATGGTTTGCTTTGGGGAATGCGTTGAGCCCTTTTCTGAACAGGCAGCACCATCTAGTGGTGTCAGAAAATACAGCAAAGTGTTTTGGCCATCACGACCTGGTGAAAAAACCTTTCCAGTTCAGAAGAAGAGCAACTTAATTACAGTCAGTTATTATCCTTTTCAGGTGAGGAGGTATAACCTTACATACTTAAAATAGTCACCACCTAATATTCTTCCACACATTAATCAAATACTGCATTAAATAAAATTACCAACATCTGTCAACATGACAAAGAGTGATCATAAAAGATAAACGCACCAGCAGATGGCAGATGAGATTTAGCATAACGGTTCCTTGAACTCCAAGTAAAACATGAGTGTGCTTTGTACAAATCAGCAGGAAATGAGCAAATCAAATGCCACAGGTCCAGTGTGACTGAGGCAGTTCAGGGTTGCCAGTGATCAGTTTCCCATATTGGAGCCTCCTTGTAAATAATGTAAAATTTGAAATGCATTTTCAAGGTCAGAACATGCCCTGTTCAGCAGCTGGAAGTGTCCTGCTCATCCTCACTGGGTAAACAGACAACCTGAACATGTCAGCGGTGATACCTGCTACACATACTCAGAAACACTTCCAATGCATCTGGGCAAAACCCTACGTCAGAATACAACCATATGTCCCACTAATGCCAAGTGTTTCCTGTCACCCTATTTTAGAGGAATCCACAGTGCTCTGCAAAAGGTAAACTGTAGCTGAGGTGCATGGTGGGAATTATATGTGGGGGGGAAAAAAATTATGCGAAAAGCTGAGCAAGTCACACACAACACAAAACACAGAAACAGAGGCTGTGGGGTGAGAATGCGCTATAAATTAACATGAGATCACCTCACCCACCTGGCGGGTTGGTGGGCACGCTGGAATCCACAAAGCCGGCAGCGGCAGCAGCGCTGGCTGGTGGGGGGCAGCTTGGCGTCGCCGCCTGGGCTGTCCCGTTGATGGAGGGCTGCAGACTCAGGGTGCCTGGGCCAGGCAGGGCCGCAGGGGGCAGGATGGGGGTCAGGCCGGCCCCGCACAGGGGGGCTGCACTCTGCACTTTCACTTGCGCCATCCTCTACGCCTGAAACAACATAGCGGCATCCCAGAAAAACAGCTAAGATGAAGCAGAACAGCAAACATGTCTGATCTCGTGGAAAACAAATACTACAAAAGTGGCAGGAAGGGTAATACATGCATCTCACACAATGCCTAAGTCGCTGTTCAGTATCGATGGCCAAATGAAGCTTCATGAACCATTCACTATATTTTCTGACACCGCTAGAGGGTGCTCTCCGTTCAAAAGAAGGGCTCAAAGTATGCCCCAAAGAAAAACAAGAGCACCATCTGATGGAGAAAATACAGAAAATGGTTCATGTACCATCACTACTATTCAGTGTCCTGAAACACATGCCAGCATCATTAAGGGGGGGGGTGTCTGTAGGAAAGGGTTAAATACGCCCCCCATATACATGTATACAGGTCAACCATACTCAGGCTTGCTGTAAGTCAAACTAATTACCACTGACTGCCATAAGACAGGTGGTGGACAGGTAGCTTTACCAAGTACAGAATGTTAGTAGAGTTTATGAGGGCGGGGAAAATTCATCTTATGATGTACAGAAGTCAGTGGAATGTTCCAGATGCTCATTCCCAGCTGTCTCCTGTGCAGACCATGTGCCTGACATCAGGGCAGCTGGCTGGCTGCATGCTTATGGGTTAATAACCTTGTGGGTCATGTCGAGGGTCGTGACCCCACAACCTGCCGGTGCAAGCATACAGCTAAGCTGCTGCCCTGATGATGACCAGCCCCCTTCCAGCATGACAACACAGAGAGCTAATCTATGAACAGTACCCCGGCCCCCACTTAACACACCACATCTGGAGTGACAGGAGTGAGAGAACATCTGTATCCACTAGCAGTCATGCAGTTTGAGGAGGGGACAGGGATAACACACTGTCCATTTGAAATGCAGCTGATTCCCCTCCAACCCCCAACCCCCAACCCCCAAAAAAGCCCAGTCGCTGGCTGTGTGCCGGCACAGGCCAGCGAGGCTGTCCACATCTACAGCCCGCCGCCGGCCCCGGCCACCCCCTGACGGCTGCCCCCCGGGCCCTGTCACCCCCTGTCCCCTGTCACCCACCGTCCCCTGTCACCCCCATCCCGGCGGCGCATCGGACATCATGGCTGAAAACGAGCGAAGGCGCCCCGCTCGCATCTCGGAGCTGCAGCCCCCCCATCTTCCCCGTAAACCGCCAGGACGGCTGCGGATCGCCTCGATGCCGGGGCACAAGACACGGCGAGCGGACGGCGAGTCGAGCCGGCGATCAGGCGCGTTTTTACCTGCTTTTTCCCAGGGACAGACCCCAGTCACACCTCCGACATCGGCAAACACTAAAGAGAGCTGACTGTCCGCCGGGCGCGACCACCCGAGTCAGCTGGCGGGGGGGAGCTGTCCGCGGCCCAGTAAGGCAGTTACGGAGAAACACTACATCGCGGAGCAATTATACAGTTTGAAAATATTAAAGAAATTTACAAATGTATAGTGCAATTATGGTTATATACATACGAAGACGCCGCTGCGCTCAATATAGATGTAGGAGATGGGTCCCCCCTCTCGCAAATGAAAGGAAAGGTAGGTTCCCGCTTCCGGGTAGGGCTGGGGAGTTAAATGCCGAGCGGACGGGGGGACACCCGACGTCCTTCTGTGGGGGTATAGTCTGCGGTCTGAGTTATGTAATCACACACAGGGTTTTAAAAATAAAATACGATTAATCACGCATGGAGATCAAGGCAATTACAAAAATAGTCGTTATTTGTACTTGTGCACGTACAATTTGTAAAAAAAAAAAGGGAACAGTGAGTTCAGATCCATTATAACAATCAAATAATTCATTCCCCAGTACATATCTTTATTCATTTGATTTTGAAGTCGTGTGTTAAGAATTGTATGAATGCTGGTTATACAAGTCCAAGATCATTAAAAATGAATGTTACTATAAGGTCATTTAGTAATTTAGTATGAAGCTAAGCAAACCTGAAGATCATATTTTTAATTGTATTATTAAAGATGATATTTCATAATTAATATAACAAATACATTAAAAAGCAGATTGGACGTTCTGGGTCTGCAAATACTCAGTTTAAACCAATCACAAATTTAGCAAATATATGAATCTACTTACAGAATGCAGTGTCTCAGTGAGTTTGAAGCCTGGCACGAGGCAGGGGACGCCCTGGACAGGATGCCGGTCCATCACAGGGTACGAGGCAGGGGACGCCCTGGACAGGATGCCAGTCTATCGCAGGGTACGAGGCAGCGGACACCTGGGACCGGATGACAGTCTATCACAGGCATTCCCACAATGCTTTAACAGAGTACTTGAAGGAAACTCTTGTAAGCACAGGGAGGATGTGCAAACCACCCCATATCCACAAAACCCTGCACACTGCATTTAAAATTGAAGAGTGTAACTCAAACTTTTAAGAAAATACACATTATTAAGAACATTTTAAGTATTGCATCTCAGATACCAATACAAATTGCACAGATTCTGACCGAAGAAAATAAACGTTAGTAACCATACATCATATGTCTGTGTATAAGTCAGTGTGTATTATGTGATCTTATGTCTTTTTTCGTATTTGCTGCCATCTTGGCCAGGTCTTCCTGGAAGAAGAGATATTGTATCTCAATGGAACCTTCCTGGTAAAATAAAGGATAGATAAATAAATAAATAAGTAGCTTTCCATCTAAAAAGCCCATTTGTTTCTTTTTGCTGTTCCTCTCATGAAGGTATCAAATGATCCTAAAGCAGCTGAATGTATTTTTACAGCACAATGCTGTAATGTCTGTTCCTAAAGGATGTAGATGAATTAGACGGTTAGGAATTAGGAATTATATACTGCCATTTTTTCTCCAGAGTGACGCTCCAGCATACAGGTGCAGGATGTCCATTACGACATAGCAGGACAGCGCCGGCCATAAGGCTGGGAGGGCCGTGTCAGCAGATCAGTGCTAATGTTCCGGAGATATTTCAGGGCCCCGTGTGACTGGAAGCAAGTTATTAATGAGGCCACTAGATGGCGCCATTGGCATAAAATTTTCCAGAAATTGGCTGCATAGCGCTCAAAACACGGTTAAAAGAGATGATGGGGAAGCTGCAGGAACCATGATACAATAGTATGTATCATTAGCATACGCGAGTGAATTTAAAACGGTCAGATAGGTGGGGCATACAAACCTTGCACTAAAGGCATCGGGAACTGTTTTCTATATCCATACATAAAAAGGGTACATTTCAACACATCCAAGTACAAATACACACTGCACTGAAATACCATTATCACTAGCCCCCTTATCATAGACATAAATGCGAATACAATAAATCAGTATACAACACAACACGACCCACTGGGTATTCCACACATACATAATTTTCACCATATTTAGTACCCCTTGTGGCCACTGTGACCTAGCATGCTGACATTTTGTGATTATTTACTGTACAAACTATGCAGATGCAACAAATATGAAGAGAGACAACAGACACAAATCACCTTAACTATAGCTTTTAAAAATAAGGTATTTTTGCTGCATGTGAAGTCTTAACAGCGTGGGAGATAGCGAACTCAGTGTAGTGTACTTAGTGAACTTAGTGCTTACTGTTGTCACCATATTGGTTTATATATAAAAAAAAAAAAAGACACCGCTCAGGAATTTTTGGTCCTCCTCTGTTGTCTAATGGCATTTTGTGTTCTTTCTTGCCCGTTTCATGCAGCATTTTGTTCAAATGATAGGAACACTGATATTAACGGATTACCACACACTCCCGTCAAGTGCCTTGGGACAACCGTGTTGTGAATGGTCAATGTTCACATCCTGGCTGATTTGGGATTTAGTGAAGTTTCAGTCAGGTTTACTGGAGTCCCAGAATTGCTCGTTGTGTGTGTATGTGCGCTGTGATGGATCCAGGACGTACCTCAGCCTTCGGTCTGGGATAGGTGCCAACCCCCCCCCCCACAGAACACGCACACAGTGGGTGGATGGATCGCTGTCAGAGAGATGCCTCTAGATTCTTCAAATAGGGAATTACAGCCTCTTACTGTGGCCCTTAATCACCCATTAAGCAAGTCCAATCATTACTCCTATAACCCAATTTCACTATAACAAACTTACAAAAATGTAACATTACGGTTTTATATATTTAAGTGGGCTTCATTGTCAGGTACACAGTGGCATGAAAGAGCATCGCCCCAGGACACACACTACAAGAGACAAAGAGAGGGTTTACAGGATTTAAACTGCATTTATTTGAGATGTAAGATAAATGAGAATGTGCACATGCCCCCCGCCAAACAAACCACATCACTACAGTGAGGACACACATGGTACAGCACTGCACCCTTAAGGGCGATGAGGTCTGATCTTCTCACAAAACTCACCTTTCAAAAAAAATTGGTCTCCTTCAACAGCAGGCTGATGGCGGAACCTGAAGGATACCATACCTGCTGCCCCTGTTGAGAATGATCTTCTCTGTCTCAGTGTCTCAAGGCTGTACAGCTCTCAAGCTTCCGTAAATCCCAGATAGCCTCAGAATACATATTTGCAGAATTCTTAGCGATTAGTAGGTTGTTTTCACAAGAGAACAGTTCAGTCTCTGCCTTAACTTGTTCAAACTGTATACTGGTTACTCGTTTAAACCAAGCTGAAGATACAGATTTAATGTGATGAGCAGTTTGTTAAATACACAAGCCTCAACCCTATATGGACTTTGTGTGGAGTTTGCATGCTCTCCTTGTGTTATGTGGGTTTTCGTCTGCAGACATGCAGCCAGGCTAACTGGTGTCTCCAAAGAGCCCATAGCGAGTGACTGCGTGTGTGCCCCATGATGGACTGGCACCCCGCCCGGGCTGTACCCCAGCTGTGTGCCCCGCGATGGACTGGCACCCCGCCCGGGCTGTACCCCAGCTGTATGCCCTGCGATGGGCCAGCATCCCATTCAGGCTGAACCCCTGCCATGTGCCCTGTGTGACCTGGGACAGGCTCCAGCCCCCCCCCCCCCAATCACACAACTGACCACAGGTATAACAATGAGCCAATAAAACGAAATACAGATTAACTTAAAACAATAATCCGAGAAATATGTGGGTAAGAATGATGGGTAAAAGGCCGGGCTTCCTGGGTAACAATGACAAAATGCACAGAATGGGTCTTGCGTTTTATTATTAAATTAAACAGGCACAGTTTATATGTACCTCATACATTACTACAACTAATTCTCAAAATAAACAGTTCCCCCAATTTTGTTTTTTTTTTCTTCTAACAATCCACAACCCAATAGTTCTATCAAAGTAATAAAAAAAAATAATAACAATAAATAAAATGGGTGGGGAGGGGGGATGAAGCATCACCAAGCTTCAACCAAAAACCCATAATATTACGGTGAGGAGGGGGGATGTTAGAGATGCTCAAAGTCAGCATGCAGGACCTGCACACAGATGGTTCCCACTCAAGCAGCGTTTCCCAATCCAGTCCACCTTTTTTCTCCCTCCCAGGTCCCTGCAAGAATGTGGACTGTGACACAAGATCGGGGTGAGCAAAAACATGGACCGGATTGGGAAACACTGCACTAGAGAGACTCACTACTATGTTCCATTTTGAAGGGAGCGGGACCCCCAGTTGGGAGAGGCACCGCCCGCACGCGCTCTGTGCTGCTCTCTCTCAACATTGGCGCCACAAATCCCAACGACGACCATGGAGGGCTGCCCTCGCCGACATGACACCGCAATTGGGTCTGAGCTTGATCCAAGCGACTCCAGTGCCACTCACAGACAGATACCCTTCACTAGAAAGTGAGCAAACGCAGTCTGATCGCCACTTCCGCATATTACTCAGACAAAACGTACAGTAAGTAAAGTGAACATGATGCCGGGAAGGAAGATTCCAGAACTCTGGACGGGTGACACACGTCAGTGGTTCTCCTTCGGATCCAAACATGGCACGCAGAAGGTTGCAACGTCTCCACGAGCTCCGCGGCAGAGTGACACTTCAAAAGGGCTCCTCCTGAGCTACAGCGCATCAAACCCTCCCTGTTACCGCCGCACTAATCATTTCTAATTACCGTGACTGTACAGGTCTTGATGCACCAACGCTGAATGTGCTCCAGGTGATGGACCTCCTATCCCCATGGAGAGCCTTCAAGAAGACCTCCAGAACAAAGAAGCAAGGTACAATCTTTAGAAAACATATCACACACAGGCTTTATATTACAGGCAATATATTAAAATATTTTTTAAAAGAAAAACACATTTATATAAAGTGAGGACTGTCTATTATGACTCTAGCACTCATCACTAACTTAGGTTTTATATATATAACAATTTAAAAACCAAACAGTGTCCTTACACTCGCTGTACTTAACACCGTAACAGTCTTTTTGGTGAAAATATTTCAAATCGAATGCAAAATATTACCTAGGAGTTTTATAGTGGATTTTATTCATTCAAAAAGTACCTGAGCCAGATGAACCACGATGAGCAAAATCTCTACCTAGTCTAATCTTGTGATCTTTACGTCAAACTATTTTACAAGATGCCATGTTGGTGGCGAGGGAGTTCAAAGTGCCCGACCACGCCAAAGACGACCTACAGGCCTCCTCCCATCCATCACTCAAACCACAAATGCATGCGTGCGCGCGCGCACACAGACGGCTTCTAAAATGGGACATTTCAGAAGATTAAATCATGAGCCATAAGATAACATGTACACATAAATGCAACAAAAAGCCCAAGCTGATTTCATTTCAGCTGTGTTCAAATATCGAGAGCTGACAAGCAAGCACTGGTGAAAAATAGGCGAGTTCATTACGTCCGGGCAAGGATGACAGGTCTGGAATACGGTTGATAAATAACCCCTTCAGCTCACGACTCAACGCCTCAGAAGATAAGGAAAGAAAATATAAAGTGTGGTGCTGTAGCTGAATAACTAAATGTTAAAAAGTTGTTCACGTACCTCCATAATTATTGTCACAGTGCATATTTTTAAAGTTAAAAACAAAAAGATGATGTTCTTGGGGTTACGATTCTTAAATCCCTTACACTCAACCTATGTGATTTGGAGTTTCTCTTGTATAGGCCCAAGCAGGATTCAGTTATTGCACAATACTGAAGAACCATAAAATCATAAAAAAATAATAAAGGAATAATTTCAAACAAGTTCTCCCTGCCAACTCTGAATCGATCCACGTTGGGTGCATTACATTCGGTCATCTTCACAACTGCTAAACATGCATCCAACAACAGGCCTGGAGGTCTTCAGCATATCGGGTCCATCGTTCCAGTCAGAGGTCAAAGTTCAAAGACTGAATCATTAAAAGTGCTTGTATACTCTGTAGGACTTTCTTCAGGAGTATGACGAAGTTACTCATTAGCAGGTATCGTCTGTTAAAAAGAAAACCGTCCGTTGGTTAATGACAAATATTCATTGTTAACTATACTTATTACCATAATATTCAAGATTTTTACTTGGGTTGCTTTTCATGTATATGTACGTGTAAATCAGGGCAAATGGAAAAACTGCAGGAATGAGAGCAGAAACTCACCGTGATACCACCATTTTGTTTTCTTTGGGTTCTTATTGCACGTTCTTACATAGAAGGAGTTATCAGGGGGGCGTCGCTGTCAAACACCAAGGAGAAGAGGAGAAAGAGGACATTAATAGCAGAGCAGACAGGGCGGGGCGTCGCTAAGGGGGACAGAGAGAGGGCGGGGCGTCGCTAAGGGGGACAGAGAGAGGGCAGGGCGTCGCTAAGGGGACAGAGAGTGGGCAAATTATTTAAGGGGACAGACAGAGAGAGCAGGGTGTTGGTTTATGGTCATTTTATGGTCCAGGGGTTTCGGGGCATGTCGCCCAGGGGCCTCAAGGGTCAAACGGCAACTGCCTGTCATTAAATAGCAGACGGACCGTGACTAGAGCAGTAATTTCTTAATGCCAAAGCAGAAGGCTGCACACCGCACATGACTGCAGTATTTATGAGGCAAGGATCCATCTGCACATACACATGCACAGGCAGAGAGACACCCACAGACACACAGACAGGGTTTTGGAACCCTTCCTCTGCTCTGTCACAGTCCCTTCGTTACCTTCTCTTTACAGCTGGACAGCATGCTGATAATGCTAAGGCAGACCGACTGCACGGACAACGCTGGGGACCAGTCCTCCGTCAGGATAGACAGGCAGATGTGGCCATTGCTGTAGACATGGGGATGCACAGGGATGTTCTCTCCAGTGAACATGACCTGCATGGCAGAAAGGCAGAGAACATGTGAGCACCTCCATAAACGGCTTAGGAAATCAAACAATCCAGCAGGGGGCGTAGTCATCTAAGGCAGGAAGAGCAGAAAACTCACTGTAACAGCTGAAACAACATGCAGCTGGACTACAGTCTGTACCCTAATCCAGACGGCATATGCTGTGTTACCGGCCTGTAGCTGGACTACAGTTTACCTAACCTAGACTAGGGTGGCAGAGAAAGCCCAATGCAATTCAAAATAAAGAAACACACATCGAATAGAAAAACGCGCTGCAAAGCAACAAAGCATATTATTCAAGTTCATAAAGAACCTGCAAACAGGAACCTGCAAACAAACTACAAATTCATAGACGCTACACAAATTCAGAAAATACTTTAATCAAAATGACAACACATGCAAACCACATTTTGCAAATGCACTGCACATTCACAGACACGATGCAAATACAGAAAACAACTGCCACTTTGGAAACACGCTGCAAATAGCCACAACACAATGGAAGTGCTTCCGTAGGACACTTTTTTGGGTGGTCACATGCTTGTAATAATGTTTATATCAGTCACATCAAATATACCACACAGCACCTTGATTATTTCCTAATATAATAAAATTGTTCTAGACATCTGTTCAAATAGAAGATACAGTGGAAACCGCTTATAGTGATCAAGTCTGTCTGGGTAAAGTTAATCACTATAAGTGGATGACTATAACAACAGATTTTTTACTTCTTCATTATGTCTCAGGCAGATCACCATCTAATTGACATGTGTATATTTATTACATGAAAGTAAGGTAATAAAATGGACAATATTGGTATTTATTTATACTGATGATTTCAAAATACAGTGCAGCCGTTTCAAATGTTTTTCAAATATCAGTACTGTTCAAATTAAATTACTGAACTGTGTATAATTCAAATGTGCATAATAATACAGTACTGTACATAAAATATAGTTTATTGTAGTATTGTAATATGTGTATTGGTGGCTTGTTTTTGGCAGTTGATCATCAGCTGTGATGAGTCGATATTTGTCATTGAGAGAGATGACTTTCATTTTCCCCGTCATGTTTTCTGTGCACGTTGCATTACACTCAGGCAGCTAGCCAGACGCAGATGGGTTACCGCAAGGCAAAGTAGGACGATCAAATTGTGCAATTTATATATACACTCACCTAAAGGATTATTACGAACACCATACTAATACGGTGTTTGACCCCCTTTCGCCTTCAGAACTGCCTTAATTCTACGTGGCATTGATTCAACA
>JAODKC010000036.1:20609923-20629362 GCA_026777985.1 Mormyrops attenuatus
TTTAGGTCAGCTGTTCAAATCCAGGTGTGAGGACTCTTCAGCCAATCAGTCCTCTAATTAGTAATCTAATTAGGGAGCTGCAGTGAAAACCTGCACACACTGTGGCCCTTTCTGGATAAGATTGGCCACCCCTGGCCTAAATACCTCACTACTTATTCAAATGAACAAATTAAAGCTTAAACTCCACTGAAGTATGACTGCAAACAAAAGCGCATAGTATTGTTATTCAACAACTTAGATTCTGCTCCCTATATTACACTACAGAAAACTCGAATAAACCACACTGCTGGCATGTTGAATGTCAGAGGAAACCGGGCAGATGTCAGCTGTGTCACGTCATCGTCTCAAAATGCCTCTCTCTCACTTTTAGGCTTTGGAATTCTCAAGCAGCTAACATCTTTCCACAGATAAAGGCTCTGGGTTTCTGGCATAGGGGTGGACAGTGTTCTCCTCCTTGGTGCCCTCACGTGTCCTTCTAATGTCCTCAGATCAGCACAATGGGCGTACATGCTGAGGCTGTCAGAGGCCCAGCAGCAGACGCCCACTGACATCCGGCCCGTTAATGCTGAATGAGCAGGATGCTGCCCACAGATCACAGCACAGCAGATCGACTTGACAGACATCCCCGTTGCTGGTGCACTTGACATTTCTCACCATGTAAGATCATTCAGGACTATTCAATTAATGTTTACAGGTGAGCACTACAAGCAGGGAACAGCATTAATGACGGTCCAGGGGCCACAGAAGAACAGCCACTGCCAAGTGACGGAACAGCGCTTTGAGCAGGGAGTAGCATTAATGATGATCTGGGGGCCACAGAAGAACAGCCACTGCCAAGTGACGGAACAGCACTATGAGCAGGGAGCAGCATTAATTACAGTCTGGGGGCCACAGAAGAACAGCCACTGCCAAGTGACGGAACAGCGCTATGAGCAGGGAGCAACATTAATGACGGTCCAGGGGCCACAGAAGAACAGCCACTGCCAAACGATGGAACAGCGCTATGAGCAGGGAGCAGCATTAATTACAGTCCGGGGCCACAGAAGAACAGCCACTGCCAAGTGACGGAACAGTGCTACGAGCAGGGAGGAGCATTAATTACGGTCTGGGGGCCACAGAAGAACAGCCACTGCCAAATGATGGAACAGCGCTATGAGCAGGGAGCAGCATTAAACCAGTTAACCCTGTAAAACAGGCAGAGCTGAAAGCATCTGAAAAACAGTGGCACAGAGCTCCGTGCCAGCGTGTTTTCACAGGTCTCCACGAGCCGCCCGGGACACTCACTGTGTGATCGTGTTCTGCACGCTCTTCTCGTTCAGGGTCATTCCGGGGGGAGGATCGTTCTGCAGCGCTAACAGCTCCTTCTGCAGCCTTTTCTACGAGAGGAAAAAAAGTCAGAAAAGATGCCGTTTAGTTCATGTGGGACACGTGGAATTAACAGAACAGGGGATAGTTCAGTGATCAGGCTGCACCTGTCAGGCCACATTAACTGGAACAGAACATAAGAAAAACAGAACGCCAGAGAAACAGCCCAGTTTGTAAACAAACACTCCTGTACTCCATCAAATTAAACATTTTCACCTGCCCAAACTTGATTTAAGGGCACAAGGCTATTGCTAAAATGTACCTTGACCCATAATAACACCCAGTTAAATTTTAACCCATCCAAACCAATTTGTGATCCATAAAACAGCAAGGCTACAGTTGTGAACCACTGGAAAGAAAAGGTTTTAATTAGAAGCATGAAAATAATCTGTACAAGTGTGAGAAAGCAAACACAGGGGGTCTCTTCTGGGGATCTCATTTCAACTGGGAAGAGAATAAAAAAGCAGAAAGGTCACACAGCTATTCATGTTTTCATCCCCTTTTAGCTGGAAATCGCATGCTACACCTCCAAGGTCTGCATCTGACTCTCATTAATCTTATTTAGCACACAGTAGTCTTATTATTAACATCTATAGCAAAGCATTAGAGATACAAAACACGGTGTGGTGGAACAGGCGTGACAGTCTGTGATCGTGATGTTATGCCGTAAAATCAAATAATTACTAGAGGAAATTTTAACATTAAGAAAACCCCACTGCTTGGACACACTGCCCCTGCAAAAATCACAACAATTGGTACTGCATTCAAATGTTAATACAGATGTAAACGGAGCAGTTCCACCTCTGTTGAGACGGTGGGGGACCTGGGCTGCCCCTGGTGAATGTGCCGCGGCATCTCAGCAATCATCTTAATACGCCGAGTTGCTGCGATTTATTAAACGGGGCGATTGGGACAAGCAAACACTCAAGTTATACCAGTATTAAAAACGAGTGCAATGACAGCAACCTGAATCAGCTTGAATCATAACCCAGCCCTGCAGCTGCACATCACACACGAGCCTCTCCCCTGAAGACGGTGTCAAGCTGAACCGCGGAAACCACCCGCCGCCTAGTGACCTGGGATCCGTACGGACCCAAACAGACAGCCTCCTCTTAAGTGCATGTCACGGCCCCTAAGGAAGGAGAATCGTGGGCTTGATTCAGGCAAGTTAAGATGCCACACAAAATGTGCCGTTAAGGGTCACGGGGCTTCCACCGTATTTCAGGAACTGAGTAGTGAGGCGTCGCCAAATAAAAATGAGAAATAACCTTAAATGCATGAACAACATCTGTACTGTAGATAGTTCCGGTTTCATTTAAACACCGCCGATACAAAGAGTAAAGCAGGCGGACTTGTAAAAAGGCAGGCAACCGCAGGTGACCTGGACGGGTTGTTTACAAGGCAGGCCATTTCTGATGGGGAAGAGCACCTGTCATGATCTGGTACGTGCGTAGCAATAACACCAAGCCTCCAAGTGCATCCAGACACAGCGGGACTGGCAAATGGCCTTTCCGTAGAACGCAATTTAATCCCCCCGCCGACCTGGACTGGCCGCCTGCTCCCTCCATCCGCCGCTCGGGAGCCGCGGCAACCGCCTGTCCTGCTAGACAACAGCAGAGCAAACGTGGCTGCACCTCCTTGCAGGGCCGGCGGACTAGTCACGGGGTGATCCCGGCTCGGTTCGGTCGGGCACGCCATCGCTCGGCTAAGCCCGTGTCGCCTCCGGCCGATCAGCTGTCCCTTTCCGGATCATCCCTCGCCGTTGGTCGCCTGCCGCGGGACCTCCTCGAGCGCCTGCGTGTAGCAACACCGCACGGACGCGGGACTTCCCTCCCGCAGTGGGATTCCACAAACAGGCCCGCAGTGACCAGTCACGGCCGCGTACGGAAAGCACGGCGGAGCGCTTTCGGGTTCGCTTCGACACTCACCTGCATGGACGCCATGATGGAAACCCCCCTGCAGCAGGCTGGCTAGCGGAACGCAGACTGAAGCTGCGTCCTGCGTCACTGTGTCATGTGGTCTTTACGTCATACGTACGGGGGACGGACTGGCCCCTAATATTGAAGCAGGAATGACCGCTGTTGTTTACGCTTAATGCGCCCCATGTGGTGGTCGGAAGTACTAAAGCGCCAGCGCAGTCCGTCGAGAGAAAACTTTACCGATTAATTATCATAATGGTCATTGTACAGTTTAACTTTTGAGGAGATTCTAAGATTAGAATCTACGGAATGGCAGGTATTAAGGCAACTGTGACACTATGGAGGGTTCCCTTAATTAATGATTGACTGATTATTCCAAAAAAGCTCTACGATAGTATAGGAATTTTGAGATCGGGAGTGTTTGTATAATATATATTATTTAATGACCTCCTATACTGAACAAAATTATAAATGCAACAATTGGTTTTGCTCCCATTTTGAAGCAGTTTGAAAAAACAATCCAGGAAAACAAAGAGCATGTATTTCAAATTTTGCCAAATAAGAGTTTTTAATTGTATTGATGTACAGGTGCATATCAAGTTGATATCAGCAAGTTGATGAACGCTACGCAGATGTTCCTTATTATGGGAACAATAAATGGGCACAATGAAAGAAACACAATGCTCCGGATGCCAGAAGATTTGCAGGACCATGCCATTGGCATGCTTGGTGCAGTGATATCCACTAGTGATGTTCCCATGAATGAGTCATGAGCATCCATTTCTCCACCATAAGAGGCCTCTGCTTTTGGCAATGTGTCCAACTGGTTTCACAATGACAGACCATGTGGCTGTATACTCAGCAGACGTGTGAGCATTTTTGGGATGTTCAAGATCAGTGCATAGGACAGCATGTTCCCACCAATATCAGACATTTTCACAAAGAAATTGAACAGTGGGACAGCATTCCACAGGCCACAGTCAAACCCTAAGGAGATGTGTCAGACTGCTACCAACAAATGGTGGTCACGACTCAAAATGTGGGAATTCATTTACAAGATCCACCTTGTTTTTCAGGATATCAGTGTTCAAGACAGCTTGATGATTCCCTTTCCGAAGCTTGAAAGTCCATTTATTATTTTCTTTCCAAAAATTGTTATATGTTCCTTTTATATTTTTGTTCAGTATAGATATTACTGTACTTAATGAAGTTAAACAGCTGGATAGCTATGTCTCCGCATGACCAGGCATGGTAAACTGTCATTCACATCATCTCTGAAGATATGTCTCATAAATATCCAAGCAAATTTCTTTGGAATAAACCGCAGAACTGAAGTTGTTATTGCTGCCCGTAATTTAAAAGAGTTCCACGGAATTTATACTCCTACTTGCCAAATAAAGGCTATTAGTTTTATATATTGGTTCATGTCCTTGCTATCATTACACAATTATTTTCTCTTTTTACTGGATCATTTTATTTCTGTTACCTATTTTCACTTGTTTCTCACCATAAAAGTCGTGGAAACCACCTTTGCCAAAGCAAGTTCTCAAGACCATTGTGTAATGGCCATTCATTGTTTAATAGTCACTCATTTTTAAGGAAGCAGTGTGAATTAAGATAAAACTACATTTGAATATATAGGATTCATAGGTATTATCTTCAACACCGTTAAAAGCTTGTTCCAATTCAAACTTATTTTTGAAAAACAATTGGACTGTTTTCACACTTCACGCTTATAAAAACAGAATTTGTAAGTTGTTTTTTCCCCAGATCTGACTCATAACTGTTTTTTTCTTTATGTTTGTAACTTGAAGTGACAGGTTATTGAACATAATGGAGCCCCGAATGTTTAAAACGATTCCTACTCCAGTGCAAACTGAAAGACAACAGA
The DNA here is from genome assembly GCA_026777985.1 of Mormyrops attenuatus. Lineage (NCBI taxonomy): Eukaryota > Metazoa > Chordata > Actinopteri > Osteoglossiformes > Mormyridae > Mormyrops > Mormyrops attenuatus. The sequence goes on from JAODKC010000036.1 coordinate 20,615,099, forward strand.
ACCAGATTTTCCAGAGAGAAGGAATTGCTACTTTCAAAACAGAAGTGGTATGTTTGGATGCCGGGCTGCAGTACATCCCACTCCTGAACAGGTCTGACCACTTTCAAAGCACCTTTAAACTTTTAACGCGAACTTGCAAAATCCAGGAGTATTTCCGGGAAAGACAAACACATTGTGTAACACTCAGCAGAGAGTGAATTAAGAGTAAACACATCTTTCACACATATTGCCTTATAAGAGCGGCAGTGAACACATTCAGATTAAGTTAGCCGCTCTCATGTTTCAAAAGGGGTGGAGTAAAAAACAGTCTGTGTCATTCTGCTAAAAATAACACCCTGTCACTGTCACTGTGTGTGGCTACCGACTGAAGAAGCCTGCATCAAACACAGTGAAAGAGTATATTTATATCGGTTTCTCAGTGAGACCCATAAACCCTCTGTTCCTCTGTTAACAACTGTTATACCACCCAAGAAAAATGAGCTATACTGATAGAATGGATGAATGAATGAAGTGATTGTTTGACTGATTCATTTCCTTCCTTCCAGCCACTATCCATCCATCCATCCATCCATCCATCCATCCATCACCACATGTCTAGTACAGCATTTTAGTGTAAGTTATTCAAGAGCATAAGAAATTTACAAACGAGAGGAGGCCATTCAGCCCATCAAGCTCGTTTGGGGAGAACTTAATAGCTCAGGGTTGTTAAAATCTTACCTAGCTCTGATTTAAAGGAACCCAGGGTTTTAGCCTGCGCTACTTCTGAATTTAGATTTGTTTTGCTGCCAAGCAGGAAAGGGTCTGAGGACTCACAACAAGGTCACAGACAAGAGGGTGAATGTAAACAGAATGGCACCCTGACTGCTAATATTCAGGTGGAATTTTGAGTGTTTCATCTCATCCTAATCAATTCTGTTAATAACGGTGACGAATTCAAAAAATCAACCCCCGATTTCAAACCACTTCCTGTGATACATTCAATGTCTCTTAACGTCTGCTTTTATGCTCACTTTGACTCTTGGCTTCTGCTGACAAAAGCACAAAGGATAATGCTGGTAAGTTTTTTTTCTTTAATCTGTCCAGGGCCAGCCACCATTTACTTACTTTATAGAGTGAATACTGCAGACAATATACAGAAATGAGCATTGCTTAAGTCAGACATACAGCACTCAGAGTCTTGGGACACTTGCTTAATGCTGTAAAAACGTTGCATATTTATTGGTTTCACAACAGAAATCCATTGACAAGCAACGCTTAACATATCTGCACATATCATCTGCACTGACATTTTTTTTATCATCTTATTTTTTTTTTTGACTCATTCAGTTCCGTTCTTGCCATTTTGCTATTAATTACAATTGTAGTCATTTGCTATTAAACACAAATGTTTGATATTCTATGTCATTGCAAAGGTGTTATTAATTAAAAAGCACCCAAGGAGAATGTTTGTTGAACAATTTTTAATTTAGAACAGCTTTTTAAGGCTATAATTTTGGTTTCAATCTATTACTTCTTGAAATTAATGTTGTACTTAAAACTACTGGTTGTTTCTACTGTGATATATATCGCAAACAAATGAATAAAGCAATGATTTTTGTTATAAAACCAACAAACTTGCAATATTTAACTGAACTAAGGGTTCCAAAGTCTGTGGACAACTGTCACAAGTACTCATTACAAGGTATGTGAGTATCACGAGTAATTTTCGAACTACTCCTTTCATTGGATTCTTTACCCTTATCCTTTTAATAAGTACGAAGACAGTTAAACACTTGAAATGTGCTATTTGTCTGACATGTACACTGCTTTGCACAAAAGCGTTTGCTAAAAGAAAATGCAAAATAATTCTAACAGACCAGCAGATTTTCCTCAGGTAGCATTCTTCATATGAATCTATGACCTGAAATTGTAATAGGCAGTCAGATGTTAACTTTTTACAATTATTTACCTGATCATTTAATCCACAGCTCAACATGTATTTCTTTTTGCTCTGATCTATCCTGACTTTTAATGTGAAACCTGGCACCAATCTGACAGCATGGGCAGATCTGAGGACAAAACAGCTGGACCCATCCATGCATTTATTACACGCCACCCACACCGAGCAAGCAGCGTCGGAGTTTTTACAACAGACCTTAAAAAAGCACAACCCTAAAATCAAACTTCTAAAGGAAAAACAATAGCTCAATTCTCCTAAATATTCTCTCAGGCTTAATCAAGGTAAGCGGATGTCCAGCTGGATCTCCGGGAAACTTCTTACAAATGTTCTGCAGCTATGTGCTCTCAATCCACACTTCTTGTCACATTTTGAACCAGACCCATTGATGTAAAAGGCCAAAAATGAACAATACAACAGTGACATCGCTGCAGTTTACCAGCGTCCCAGAAAATCCTGCAAAATCGTACGGGGCAACAAACACCAATAGAAGGATGAGAAGCCAGAAAACAAGAGGAGAAACAGTGTGAAGAACATACCCCACTTTCTGCAAATTGACAGCAGGCAGACTCAGGCCCGAGACACCTTGGAGGGTACAGGAATTTAGTAGTACTTTAATGGACATCTGCAGCAGCCATCTCATAAGGGGTAACAGAAAGCATCCCTGAAAGCTGAAGTCCAATGAAACCACAGAAAAGGCAAAAATGCAGACTCTTTCAACCGATGTATATATACACAATGACACATGCCTCCATGTTTAATTAGATAAAGCATATTTATATACAGGACAAAATTAAAGTCCGCATTAACAGGTGTTCATAACCTTTAGATTACGCATCATTTTAACTGAAGTAAAAAGCTGGTCAAATGGCATGAGTCATTATTTTATACATGAAACTGTAAAGTATTTAAAGTATGTAACTCATTCTAAAACGGGTGAAACATTCTGATATATTCAGTGAATAAATTAGTAAAACAAGGAACATAAAAGCAAAGAAATATCCTCCGATCAGCACTTTTCTCTTAACAATCTAAGAAATTTGCAGCCATGAGGAGCTCCAGTGCGATCTCGGGGGCGATGGGGAATTCCGGGATTTCCGTCGAGCTGTTGGTGTATCGGACCTTGTAGGTGAAGTACATGCACACTTTGGAGAGAACGTGAGATGGGATCTCCCTGAAGTTGACTTCGTTGGTTTCATTTTCCGCAAACTGACCTGAAAGGGAAGCGGGCGGCAAGACTGAACACAGGGACCTACAGCAGTTCCTCGCACAAGGCGATGCCAGTGCCTCTGTGCCATTTCCCCACGAGGGAATACAGCCACCACAGCCACACATTCTACCACTCCTTTCTATAGAATCAAATAAAAATGTAGCCTTTAAACATTAGAATCCAATACATTAGTGTCTTCACCATACCTAGATGTGCAAGTACAATGACCCATAGAACCTACATAAAACACATTATAAACCCGATCTGGCTGAAATTCTCAGACACAAAAATGCCTTACGGGCAGGAGAAAAATGCATGAAAGCACACAGTACCCATCAAATCTCTGGACACATCCGCTTTTATCAAATTTCTCTTTTTTAGCTGTTATTCACATTATGGTAAAAGGCTTAGAGAAAATTAAGTAATACATATCAAATATTGCAACGACCAAGTGAAGTATTCAGCAGCTCGACTTTTCTCAAAATTTTAGACTCTTCAAATTTGCCCCCAAAATGGCATTGCAGACTCTTGGCATTCTTTCAAGATGTAGGCACCTGGAATGCTTCTCCAACAGTCCTAGAGGAGTTTCCAGGCATTGTAGGCAGGCTACCATGCTTTTATTCTTTGATCCAACTCATCCCAAACCAGCTCTATAGGGTTTAGACTCGGGTGGGGGCGGGGCACTCCATCTCTTTCCCTTTTCACAAGATAATACTTACTGCATAACTTCAATGCGTGCTTAGGGGTGTTAAACAAATGATGGTTGAAAAACAAATGATTTTCAGTAGGTATGTCCCAACTTCTGACCGGTACTGTACATTCATATTTTACCCAAGTTTCATAGCAATAATACTGCTAAATTGGTTAAGGAAAGTAGGTGCAGCTCTGACACAGGCGAGCTTAGGGTGCTTTTCCACCACATCAGGCACTGCACTTTTGGTTCTTCAGAAAAGAATCGAATATACGGTACTTTAAGGTGGTGGTTTTATAGCACGGGAGGTTTAAGTTTCATGAAAAGAGTTTTACTTTATCATAGGAAACAAAAGTTAATTTAATTTCAATGATCGTTTAAAAAAACTGTTTAAAGTTTACCTTCGCTGCTTCTGAAGTGAGCTCCGCATGCACTTTCCAGTCATTTTCATCTTTGCAGTTAAAATAACTCATAGATGGGTTTCTAAGAAATGCATTTAAACTCCTTTTTTGCTTTATAAATATCCCAGTATTTTTCACAACAAAATCACATCACAATATTTGATTTTTTTCCAATAGTGTGCATCCCTAGTATTTAATAGCAAATACTTTTTTTTTATTTCTTATGCCGATCTGATCACAGTTAAAGTCAGGGTCTCTCCATTTGTCAGTGCATACGTGATTTTTTTTTGTTACTTCGTTTATCGCTGTTTTCTGAGTTTGTAACTTTTTTCCAAGACTATGGTTGTATTGTGTTTAGAGGCAGGCTATTTGCATAATCGATCAATAATGAACATTTTTGCAAGTCCCACCCCAAACCACCAAAGTAACATAAAAAGTACCTTGGTTACTTTGGTACTTTGAGTACTGGAGCTTTCGGTACTGGTACTCAACCAGAAGTCATTGAAAAAGGGAAAGTACTGAAAGTACGGTACCTGGCGCAGTGGAAAAGCGCCCTTAGAGCAAGTGGATTTTAAGGCGCTGGCTTCCTTGCATTTGACTGGCTAGCACCTATAGGACCGAATGTGTCTGTAACACTAAATGTTTTATGGCTCCCGCAGTCGCAAAAGCTCACCTGGCCCACTCAGCATGGCTTTGATCGTGCCAGAGGTCAGGGCATGCTCACGCTTGACGATGAATTCATGTCCATCTGAAGAGATGAGTTTCACGTACATAGCATCTGGGCCCTCACAGCCACCATAGATCTTTTCTTCTCCATCTACATTGAGTTTGCAAGAACATGGATTAGAGGCAGTGTTGGGAGTATGGTGCTCTTTCTCTGACTTTAACAACTACAAAAACAACACACATGGGAATATATTACAAATATCTATTATTAAAAAGTGAAAATGAAATGGCAATAGAAGTTCAGCGAAAAGTTCTGCATTCATAGCAGTAGTCAAGTAGCAACTTTCACTAACCCATTGCTTCTTGTGTGATGGATGACCACTGTCTTCCTAAAAATATAAACGCAAATGATTAACCACGCCAAACACGAATTCAAGGAAAGGTTAGAACAGTATCTCTTGGAACTAAGTAAAAGGCTACTAAATTGTTTTAATGTACTAATTTCTCCATATCAGATCTTAATTACACAAACAAAAGAGGAGTAAATGCCACTGGAATATATGAAATGAAATTGGGCATATGCAACACAGCAGATATTATTTCCGTTTTAGGAGTCCTATAAGCCTGTGCTACATTCCTTTCCACCATCTTTCGTTCGCCAGAATGTCTCATTAAGGGACTGAGTACAGGGCACCTCCCCCAAAGAGAACATAACACATACAAACCAGAAGGCCAACAAGAATGACATTTTCCTGGCACCACATAAGACCATGAACTGTACAAAATTACGTACAGATGACCATGCAGCAACAACAGCAATATCCACCTGGGGCAGGACATTCAGGCTGCACAATATGACCCAACACCCAGTCTTTCTCTGTGCTTTATGGGTTCAGTATTTAGAGCATAAAAAAGCAGGCCTCAATGAATCTTAAATGTAAGAACAAAGCAACAACGTGGTGAACTAATACTTATCGCTGTACTTCTGATCCATTTTCGGTGCCAATTGTGTAACTTGGTTTCAGTAATTATTAAATAGTGCGGCTGAATTTCTACAAACATCAAGTTACGGACCAGATGTCCAACCAACTGTCTTAACATACCACGGCAACAAGAAAGAGGAAAATCAGATTTAAAGGCGAGAAGTTTCCCTGAAACGTGTACACAGCAGGTTATAGGTAACGACTGCCTCCGCAACATGGGGTACCAGGGTGCATCGATTAAAATGCCACCGGTAGCTAGATTCAACCTAATTATAAAAGACAGGCTTTGTACGACGGTGGAAATGGGGACATCGGAAATACGACGAGGCACAGTCTGTCTTTCCAACGAAGCACGTACAGTACAGAATGCACTACACCGTATGTGACTTTAACACTGGCCTGTAAAGTTACAGTAGTACATTATATTTAAATATCACTTTTTATATAAACACAGGCAGAAGTCTGGTGGCGAGGTTCTATCTTGGGGTCCAACCATGATTACGGTTAATATGCTGGGAGACTTAAAAAAAAGCTTCAAATATATATTATTCAAGAACCTACTGTTAAAATACAAAACAACAATAAACTCAGTGAAATACGAGAAGTATAATTACAGAACAGTTTAAAGGAAAATACCTCGCTGCCAGAATTACCAAAAACGACGGCTTCTTATCTGTCGGCCCGAGCTACCCGGAAGACCATCCGAGCGGTACGTCACTATTTACTTCCGTGTACAAAGACTTGAAAGGTTTGGTTCCCTGTTATTGCAAGATGCACGGTTGTTTTCTGTGCTTGTTTCCCATAACAAACTATCCATCAAATTATGATAAGAATTAGCAGTGGTTTAGTTACCATACGCATCCATCCAGACTTTCGACCTTCATAATCTATCTATCTATCTATCTATCTATCTATCTATCTATCTATCTATCTATCTAATGTAATCTAATCAAATCCAAAGTATTTTGTTGTGTATCATGTAAATTGTTTCATGCTCGGAACTAAAATTACACTATCTTTTTCCCCTTGCAGCGGAGATTAGGGGGAGCCGTCTTCAATTCGCAGGCGCACTAGCGCACACTCGCGTCCAGCCTAGTCACTCTAGTTGGTCTAATTTGGATTTTAATGTATGTTGAGTGTACATTAATGGTTCATCGTGTCGTCATTGCAACTTGGTCTCTATTCAAGCTGAATTCCCTGCCTCATTTAATTAAAGAACTTATTGTTGTCATTCTAGCAGTTATTGCAAATAACCTGACATCTGCTGTTAAAAATTAAAGAGATTTATTTTCGTAATTAAAATAACAGTACAAATGATGCCACAAAAGTTTGATGTCTTAAGATGCATTCCTCAAACAGATCAAATCAATATTTCCTTCTATCTTGAGTCTGAAAGCATTGACTCACGGACACTCATCCCACGTTTGACAATGCAGCGATAGGTTATAGGTTACATTTATATTTATCTGGGAAAGTATTATGACTAACGGCCATGTGCTGCTATTCTAAGGGATTGAGGTGTGGGTGGGCAATGATGTCAGCAGAACATACAGTACCTCATGTGATGTCCACGCTTTTTGTGGTTTCATTAGCTGGTGAGAAAACTGTGTAAAAATAAATAAAAACAAGCTTCGTTAACTACAAGTTTAGTGATATGCGGCATTAGAATAAAAGGATTACACACAAAAAGAGAAACACTTAGGTGAGGTAAAACAAAGGTGTATTTAGATTATCCTGCAGGCATGTGTAGTATGTGATTTACGGTCCATCACTGGTCTGTGCAGCTGTAATGACAGGAATGGCGGTGTGGTGTTGGCCCATAGCTACCACAGGGGGGCGGTATGAGCCAAGGAACTTGTGCTGGGTAACCTTCAATCCCTCGCAAAGTTCAGGCGTATTTCAGAACGTTTGCTTTGGTTTGTTTGATTTCAAGCAGAGTAAGTGAGCAAAGAGTCTTTGATGATATTGTGATTTTCAGCTCTGCACAAGGCAGCCAGGCATTTTGCTGAAATAGTAGCTTGACACCAGAGGAAACAAATGACTGTATTGTTATTATTCTATTCGTCTTCCGTTTTCTGGATCAGTGTTGCGAAAAGCCTGGAGGCTGTCCAGTTCAGCACATTGCACGTGACTTTGGAACACCTCACTGGGCACACTCGCCCTCTATAACAATTTACAGACATCAGTTATGATGTTCACTCATTAAGGTGTTTTAAAATGTTGACCATCAATGTCACGTTTCTTTGGCAGAGGTCCTTGCGTCAAAATGTCCCTGCTCTATCTCTGAGTAAGAGACCATTGACAAAAATTGTCTTTTGAACAACTTTCTGGAAGATTTTGGCCAAACTAGTCTGCAGTACTAATCTTAGCCGATGTTCAGCATCAGCGCTGGCACCCCCGATACAAGGCAAGGTGAAACTGGCTTGTAAGTCAGTTGCCCCTCAGCATTCGACACCCTAGACAGCCACCAATATCGCCTATAGGATTGACCTGCCCTGGACATCAGTGCTAAGAGGCGTCATCGTTATTGGCTCCCATCAGCCTCGGTGGTGTCCCTAATCGTGGAAGTTTCTGGCTAAGTGCAGACTTGAGACTGTACTGATCAGACGGCTGCTAGCCGGCTGCGCCCCCCCCCCCACCCCTTTTGCTGATGGACAGGGGCAGGTGCCGTCGGACAGGATGATTCCGGAGCACTGACCCTGCCGTGTTATCGTTGTGTCCATAATGGCCTTGGGGGGGGGGTGGGGGGCTGGGAGCTGGGTTAATTAAGGAAGCACCCCCCCCAGGTGAAAGGTGAGGGAAGGAAACCTGCTGAGCCCATGTGGCAGCCAGCAGCTGCTGTGTCATGTTAAACGGGGGCCTGACAGCCTGGCATGATAGCCAGCTCTGTCTATAGTGCATTGGCTCGCCGTGGGGGGGCATGACATGGGCTTCCTCCTATTGGCTAGGGTGGCATCATACAGTGTTGGTGGGGTACTATCACATCAACCAGAACCGACTCAAACCCCCAACACTGCAGGTGTTAGACAGCAATGGTACCCACTAACTGCAATGCAGCACAAGAAAATACCAAGAATATAAACGTGAAATAAGCATTTTCTTTTTAATTAATATCACCCTGGATATAACTCGTCATTTTATGATCACAATCGCTCTTAAAATAACCTGCATAAAAATAAAGTTTTATGGGACTTCTATTGTTTGCTTTTTAATGGCTACATTTATTTTAATTCATAGTGATTTCAATTATCATTTTTATATCAGCGTCCCCTGTAGGTAAGGATTAAATGTCATGATTAGGTTTGATCAGCAAAAATTTTCTGTTCTGAGCAATAAAGATGTAGAAGAAAAAATATTCTGCCAAATCACTGTGCTCATGTTATGCAAGTAACATGCTGTGACATGTGTCCTATTTGCTGTGTGACCACTTTTGTAGTTTGACCATTACATCACTCCCATGCTCACTTGCATGCCCCCAGACTCACAGGCTCAAAGACACATGGAATTATAGACTCACAGGCTTATGGACTCACATGCTCAAGACACATAAACTCACAGGCTTGCATGTTCCCCGACTCACAGGCTCACAAGCACACAGGCTCACAGAAACACAGGCTTGCATGCTCCCAGACTCACAGTCTCACAAGCACACAGGATCACAGACATACAGACTCAGAAGCAGGCCTTTTATAAGACAGAACTGATGACTGGTGAAACATGACCCACACGTGTAGTCTGACACGGCCATGGCCTGTCTCTCTGTCAGTCTCTCTCTCTCTGGTTGGTGCAATGTAGCTTCTTTTTTTTCTTTTTTTCTCATGACTCCTTTTCAAATCCGTTTTTAGCTGGAATGTTATCCTGGCGGCAGTTTCTCGCCAGATCTGTGGGACGGAAACACACTCGGAGGGGCTGGAGTCGACTTCACAGACTCTTATAGCGACCCAAGGGATCTGTGTCTCATCTGTTCCAAGCACACGATCCTCAGAAAAGGCTGGAAATAAAAATGAAACTGTGAAAAGGGACTCTTGTACGAATGGCTGGTGTAGAGTGACATTACTGCACTCGTATCTTGACAATCTCAGGCGTGACCTTTCAGCCAGGGACTGTGACGGTCATAAACTTCTTTACACTCTACTCATTGTTCAGTTTATTTTTTACTTTTCATTTATAAACAGGTAGCAGGACAATCACACAGCAGACAGATAAAAAAATAAACATCTAATCTGAATTTGACAGAAAAGACGTCTCCAGTTTGCCTTCCAATACAAAGTGCATAATGGTGACAGCAGACAAGTTCTACCATTAAAACTACCTATAAACTGCTGGTTTACTTTCAGATATGAAAAATAATCTATTTTTAATTTTAATATTAATAGGTAGTAGTTTAATATTAATAGTTTAATATTAATGTTAATAATCTCAGATCTCATTTGGTTACAGCTGTACTATATATTAAGTATCAGTATGACTGTTTCATTTCTCCTGTGTGCTGTTAATATTTATTGGTTCATTTATGTACTTTGTGTAAGTATATGCCGTTAGTCTGACCCCTGTCCACAAACACCTATCATTCCACAGCCTGCCACAGGAAATTAATCTTCATCTTTTCATCTGTCAGCTTTATCCTTCGGATATAAACATTAATCCCATGGTCTCTCAGTAAAGCCAAAATCATGGCACTCTCCTCTCCCTGGATGGGGGGGGCCTTTTTCTCCAATGTGGAATGGTCCTATGCTGGCAAGGGGGGGACTGTAGGGGGTATGAGCTGGCCTTCCCTACAAAGTGCACAGTCCGGACGCCCTCTTGGCCTGCCTAAGCAGGGTGTCACTATCACATGTGGCCTAAAATACGGGAATTTTGAATCACCTGCCAGGTTTATTCACAGCGCGAGTTGACCACCCCCTTGGTTTGCGCCGCGCTAAGGACGTAAAGCGTGAACATAAACACATAGCTGATATATCACGCCAAACAGTGACTCGCCTGCGTGATTCATGATGTCTGTCATGGCAGTGTCTCGGATATACACACAGAGAACTGCCATCTCATCCTGGGAAACTGCTTACGGCACCAGAACGGGGGGGACGTTAGCACTCTCATTTCTGGCTGGCCTCAGTTTGCCTTTCCTTCGGCTATTTCGCAATATATCAAAGACCAGCAGCGCTCCTCTCTCACCACAACTTCCAGTTCTCCCAGTGCTCACTCCATCACAGAGTCTGATACGGTCACTTTTCCCATTGAGCTAATCAAAGAGATCAATTAAGATGAATAATTACATAACTGCAATTATTATATTGAATATTGAACAAATAGTTCTGGATGATGCAGATTACATTTTGCTACATTCAGTTAATTGTTAATTGGCCAATGCTCCTTAAGGAGTGAATTTAGGAGTCCTGAAGTAGAATTATCTAATCTTTCTTGGATATATTAATAAAAAGTAACGTTTAGACAAAAATGTTTTTAAAATGAGGTGTTAATATTTCCCTCTTAAACATGTCAGAGTCCCACATCTAGGGGGTGTACTACTACTGTATAATCTGGGGGATAAATTCTCCTAAAGCATGAAATTAATTTTGGTTTATTATTAAAATCCATCTTCTATCCACTTCTCCTGGTCAGGGTTACCTGTAGGACAGGGCACAAGGGAGAGCAGACCGCAGATGGGAGGCCAGTGTCACAGGGCGCACATAAAGGTCAGTTTAGAGTCACTAGATAGCCCAACAGCATGTCTGCAGACTGCAGGAGGAAAGTCAAGTAACACAGGGATATCATACAGACCCCGCACATGGAGAGCGGTGGTTCAAACTGACGGTGTTGGAGCTGTTCGGTGCCAGCACCTCCCACTGAGCCAGCCAGCTTGAAATGCAATATTTATGAGCATAAGCATTTACATAAATACCGCACTGATCAAAGGTCTGAGGAAACAAAGGCTGTTCCTCTATTCCCTTTTTCATCAAAGGAGCATCAATCTGCTGGCCCCAGCTTTACTGTTAGTGACACCAAAACCAAAAATAAAGCTGTCTCATCAGTTAAAACACTAAAGCGGGCAGCGGTGTGTTCGATGTGTATCCTCGCATGTGCTGGGTGTGATCGGAAAGACACTTTATTTAAGGCCCTCGCAGAAGAGGAAGGAGCTCACTGTGTGAATGGGTTCAGGAATATGCAGTACTGCCCTTCTGTGATTGGCTCAGAGGAGAGTCAGGGTCATCATTGCCCAGATAGGTCCTATCTCCCGCTGTGGCTCGTACACCAAACAGAAATAAATCAGAATTTCGCATCACTAGGGCAAAGATCTGCAGACTCAGATTCCACTGTGAGATTTTTTTATTTTTTCTACGTGTTTATATGCAACCGAAATGCAAAATAGTAGAATTTCACTGGAAACCCCAAATCTCATTCTTGTCCAGCCTCAGGAGTGGCAGTGAAGTAACCTAGGAGTAAGGTCTGCAATTACATCTAGAAGTTTCCAAAACTTCTGGAACACCTGAAGCACTATGAAGATCCAGTTTACAGGCTATTAGCCATAACATGATACAACATGTTTATCTTCAATGCAGATAGGTGTGTGCAATCATTGAGTCGACCAAACTGCAGAAAGAGTGCTGGTGGTTTGTAAGCTTTTAAAAAACTGGATAATTTAAATGTAGTATCCTCAATCAGCTCCTTGTCCCCTGACCTTCCAGATTCTTCTACGTGTGTGTGAAAATGATGCTGAGAGACCACCTCTGTCTGAGGCTCACCACTGCTCACTATTTTAGTGCAAAGTGGAGCCGTAGCAATCCTTCTTAGCTGGCTCCTTTTCCACACTTGGGGGGGTTAAGTAGCTAAATCAAGGTGATCTCCCCAGTCACGGCAAACCGACTCCTCCGGGGTGGGGGGGGGGATGGGTTAGGCTGTATAACCAGCTTACTAACCCACCAAAATAAATCCTAATTATTAATAATGATACATGCAGAGAAGCTGTTCTTTATGAAAGGAGTAACTCTATTCATTGCAGGATTTACTGAGTAAGTGCTCAGTGATTTCCAGGGTCCAATGCTGTAATCTTGCCTGTCGCATTGATAAATAAAACCCCCCTCCTGTCTATAACAGGAGTCCCCAGTTATTTCCATCAACAACAGCAACACAAAGTCAAGGTCCACTGTCCCATGACGCCAAATTTTGCTAAGTGGTGAGGGGCCCTGACAATACAATGAACCAAGTTGAGTGGGGGACAGTTGGTCTATAATATCAGTTTGAGAATTTGACAAAATGGCAAAAAGGAAAGACGTGATCAGATTTTGAGTAAAATAAACAGTAGGATAAATGCAATGCAGTAAGTGCGGAAATCAGTAGTGTGGCTGGTTCTTTTGTTCACAAGGCACAGCCCTGACATCAGCTAGGAGAGGGGCAGTATTGCTGAGCATACTTGGGGCATGCTCGGGCTGTTTGCGGAGCCCCGGAAGGGCAGCACCTCACCATGAACTCATCACCATGATCTGAGAGCAGTGCCACAGGAGTTCCATGCTTTCCCATCCTGAAATCCCCCCCCCCCCCCGCATGTACACTGAAACATAATAATGCATGAGGGAAGGATTCCAATGTCTCTTTCTAATTGAAATGTTGAGTATTTTAGCCAGCTAATCTCGTTCTCTTAGACACAAACTTTTCCATACAGCTAAAGTGAGTAGATTGCTCATTCTGATTCTGATGCAAGGTCAAACTTCTGTATCAATTCACACTTTCTCCACCCATCGGGTGGTTAAATGTATCTTTACATCTTAATGTCATGTCTTAAAATTTCATGTCTGTATTATGTTAGTATGTCTTAATACTTATGTTCTATTTATTACTTTATTACTTTCCTTTGCTCTGCGACCAACGAGAACCACATTTCAGCTCAGTTTATGATTCCTATCATATATCTGAGCCAGACAATAAAATATACTTTGACTTTTGATTAGCTTGGAACACAACACCCCCTGCTGGAGTATTAATTATTACTCCAAATGGTGTAAGAGAACACTACATCCGCTGCTGGAATATTAACTGTTACTCCACATGGTGTAAGAGATCCATACACCTCCTTCTGAAGTATTAATTATTACTCTACATAGTGTAAGAGAACACTACATGCCCTGCTGGAGTATTAATAGTCACTGTACACTATATCCACATTACATCTCCTGCTGGAGTATTATTAATGGTTACTTCACCTGGTGCAAGAATGTTTTACATAAGTTGTGCAGTCTTATACTGTGTTAGCATTGCAAACAGGAATGACAGAAATGACACTCACTTGACAATTTATCACAACAGTGTTTATATTAGTGCTGTCAAACGATTAAAATTTTTAATCAGATTAATCACAGGGTTGCTGTGGATTAATTTCGATTAA
>JAODKC010000036.1:20657710-20673852 GCA_026777985.1 Mormyrops attenuatus
TGACTGGTTCTATTTTATTCTTTTTCAAAATATTCTGACTACCAACCCCAGGGGGGGGGGGGGCCGCCACCCCCCCCCGCCTCCCCCCCCCGCCCCCCATTCCCGCCCCCCCCCCCCCCCCCCCCAGCAAGGACTCAGGGAGGAGGATGGTTTTAAAAACACTAATTGCCTCGGATGTGTAATTACAGTGTAACATTGGATTCTGATATCCGGTAAAAAATTCCAGACTGTGAACAGGTAAATAAGCAATTAAATGGTTCATTTAAATGTTGGAATAAAACACAATTATTGTTATTCTTTATACATGCATTTCAGGAAATGTTAATTTTTGTCCATATTCAATGAGTTGTAGGGTTTGGTATCTGCCTGGATGACTTGCCTATTGATACACCAATAATCCTTTAATTATTACTCCTAAAGTAATTCTGCTTCAAAAGGCAGCTGCAGGTTTGTGGACCCTATCTGCTTCTGCTTCTGTCGGCATTCAGTGACAACTTTGTTTTAAAAAACAGATCCTGGCTTCGCAGGTTTCCTCAGAACAATGCTGTCACTATTTTAGGAAGCCTCCAACCTTAACTCGGGACTTAAAATTAGAAGGTATTCATCAATTCTTCTCCATAAGGTATCGCAGGCAGAAATATCTCCATCTCCTTTTACGGGGGCGTATTGATTTAATTTGTGGAGGCCTCAGCTCAGGGAATGGAATTGATGATGATAACCTCCAGGCCAAATTTAACACTAGTGCAGCAGAAACAATGAGTCAGATGGGATTGCCGGCTGTACTAGAGCTGAACTCTGTAGGTGAGGCACTGCATCCTGATGGCACTATCAGGACTGGAGTTAAATGTCTGTCCTACAGATCACCCCCGATGTTGACTGTATCTCGGTGACACTTACTGCAGTATTTGCTCTCAGTTTGGTCTTGTGGGGGGAGGACAGGTACTATTCTAATTAATGCCTGTGTGAGTAGGGATCAAGGGAATTAATAGGATAGAGAATTCCTACAAATCACACCAACGAGCTTCGCAAGCAGCCAACAGTGATGACATGACTGAGGACAGCTGCTAATGTGACTCGTGACTGTGGACAGTCGGTGTCACTGTCACATGTCTGAGGACAGTCGACAATGCTGACACGTGACCGAGGACAGCAGGCAATGTGACATGCGACTGAAGGACAAGCGCCAATGTGACACCTGACTGAGAACAGCCGGCGCCGCTGTCACATGACTGAGGGCAGCCAGTGCCACTAACATGTGACTGAGGACAGCCGGCACCACTGTCTCATGTGACTGAGGACAACTGGTACTGCTGACATGTTACTGCAGACAGCTGGCAATGCTGACACGTTACTGAGGAGAGTCAGTGCCACTAACATGTAACTGAGGATATCTAATACCTCTGACACGTCACTGAGGACAGCTGGAAATGTGATAGATGACTGAGGGCAGCCAGCAACTGAGGACGTCCGGTGCCTCCGACATGTGACTGAGGACAGCCAGTGCCAACGTCGTGCCACTCAGGACCCAAGTCCCGTAGCGCCTACCTTGAGGAGGCGATCTCCACTTTGGTTCTGGCGATGGCTGCTGCTCGCTGTGCCCCTTCCACGGCCCGGTCCACCTTGCCTTTGGTTTTGGGATTCTTCAACGGGATGAGTTGCTTCCTCACGCCACGCACTAACACATTGTTTTTGTACTTCCCCTCCTCCTTGGTGCCGTCCGGAAAGGTGGTGCAGCCGTAGCCATGGCGCCGGTTGTTGATCCACTCGCCCTCGTACTTCATGCCGTTGGAGCGCTCGCTGACGCCAAAGCCGTTGCGCTTGTCATTCTTCCACTCACCCATGTAGGACTCGGTGGTGGTGGCGTCCACGTGATCCTCCTGGGGGTAGTAGTCATCAGGCAGGTCGCCGTCACCCAGGCTGATGGTGGAGTTGGCGTCGCTGGAGCTGATGCGGCTCATGGTGGCGTCGCTGCGCGCCGAGCTGCGCTTGCTCGATATCGACGTCCTCGAGTCGGACTTGCGCAGCTGCCGCAGGCTGCCGAAAAGCGAGCCGCGCCGGAAGAGGCCCTTCCGCTTGCCCGTCACCACCTCGCTGTCGCTGTGGAAGTTGAGGACGAAGCCCCCCCGGCTGCCGGCGGGGGCGTCAGCTGAGGCCGCATCGTGCAGGACGGTGCCGTTACTTTGTTCACTGCGCAGGGAGGCCAGCGAGGTGCGGAGGGGCGAGCGGATGACGGTGGCCATGCCGTACGGCACGCTTTGCCGCACGCCATAGCCATGCCGCATGCCTCCCATCCACTGGCCCTGGTAGGTACCTGCCACAGGGACAGAGAGAGGACAGCTTTATCAAAAACACACGCAGGTATCTCCCTCTATTACCTGCTCATGCTCCCTATCAGTATAGTACAGTATAGTGCCGCATAGTACAATATACTACAGCATAGTACAGCTCTGTACTCTTACTGAACATCCATCTCTGGCAGCGGTAGGAGAGTGTAACTAATATACTCTCCCTGCAGGTGTTTCTCTGTAACCTACAAGACTTAATCAACCAGAACATCACACAACCTAAATAAAGCTCTTCCACACAAAGTATTTCATAGAACATAGAGGGTCTTATATTGTTTTTATATTATACAAGCTGAGCTAAAATCCTAAAGCTCCTTCTTAGGGAATCACTTTGCTTGATACCATTTGGTGTTTCTTTCTTTAGGACACTGACTCACGCAGTCAGATTTTAACTGCTCAAACCGTCAAAGTCCTGGCAATGAGTAGCACTCTCAATGGTCCTTACTCCAAATCCAGCGTCTGGTAATCACAGCCAGTAACAAGAACCGGTGACCCCAGAAAACCTAGTTTCTGCGACTTTACTTGCACTTTTAGTGATAAGTAATGCTGGAGCCTAAGTGTGTTTGAACCACAAACGGTAAACAGGACAGGCTACTGATCTACAATGCGATAGATGGTGAAAGTGAAGACAAAGGACCGCACCGCACTTGTTAGTGTTCCGCATGATCAGTGCGCTCCTGCCCACACCCTAACGACTTTCTCTCATGCATAAGTATTAGATAGAAGTTAGATTTCAGATGTTACTAACCACTTTACAATAAGGCTCCCTTTTGCTACATGCCAATAAGTCATTAATTAAAAAAAAACTGTTATATCTTGTTTATAATGGTCTTTTAATGGTTTACAAAGTGCTACAACATAATTAATAACCAGATTATAATCCATTTATAAAAGCTTTATAAGAGTACTCTTAGTGTAAAGTGGTCCCATTAAACCAGATTAACATATACCATTTACTTGTAAACTTTTCAACATAGTAATATTTGTAAAAGTTTTTAAAATTACTAAATAGGGACTCTACACGGGAATCAACTCTACACGGATCATCTAGGCAAGATGAATGGAGGACGAGGCTTGATTCACCATGGTTACCCGACACAGAAGTCTCAGTGGAGTTCATGGTCACATTAAAGTATCTGGTGATCAAGAAGTAAGACGATCGATATCTATCTCATTCAGCTGGGCTTAAAGTGGGGGCTCACATCCAGGGTCATGAGACATAATGGTGGGACAAGCATTGGACAGTCATGGAGGGATGAGGGACAAAATCATGCAGAATGCATTACGTCACTGTGCAGTGATACAGCTGTGTGGACCTTCCATGTCCGATCCATCTTCAGTCATATGGTGACAAAGGTCGGCAATATCAGAAATGATAATATACGCCAGCTTGCAGGTGTGTGTATGTCTGCATTCTGTCAATCAAACTGGTTCTTTAAATTAATGTTAAAAATGAGTAGTTGTCCTTAATAAATTAAATATATGACATGATTTATTGGAAAAACTTCATATGGTCGACAGGACTGTGGTTATGGCTTATAGACTGTGGTTAAAGGTTTGTCATGTCCCTGTCTAGGGTCAGGGCAGGTGACAAAAGATGTTGACCTATATCAGCTTTTACTGACCTGCTACAACGTCACAAATGACAACAATGCCCAAACGCTCAGGTCAGCGCACACATGAAATCACTACAGAGCCGTTATATTACCTGAGTCTGTGTAATCAGTGCAATGGCTTCCAGTTATGTTACTGGACCATGAATGCTATCATCAAAGACAGGGAGGGATGTTTTTAGACCAGTGTTTCTAAAGCCAGTCCTCGGGGACCCCCAGACACACCACATTTTGCTTCATCCCAGCTCTGAACACAACTGAACCAAGCAAAAAACGTGGACTGTCTGATGAACATCTAGGATTGGAGTGACTGAGAAACATTGTTTTAGATACTTTATTCTCAGCTCTCTGAAAGTAGATGAACATGTTTCCATCTAAGAGCACAGACATTTTTCAGTTTTTTCACAGAATTTCAACTATGTCTTCCGAAATTCAGGTTCTTATCTCTTTAATACAAGGAAACGAGCCAAAGTGTTACAGCTGTGTGGTTATACAATGGTCGCTTACAGTACAGCGTTACAGCATGATGTTGCACCATCACACGAGTGTTTATTTAGATGCAAACGAAAAATAAATTGTATGTATAACAATCCCTGTGTGAAGTATACATAAACTCACATAGCATTCCAGATATATTGTTTCTTAGAATATACGCATTTATTTTAAATAACACTTTAGTAGCGAAGTAAAATGAATACGAAGCACATTAAGATGCCCGAATGTAAACGTGGCCGATGCTGGTAGAAAACACTGATTGCCTCCTTTGAACTCATCCCTCTGTTTGTGATAAACACACCTTAGAGTTTAGTAAACACACCAAAATAAAACATCCCTATTCCACTAAAGAAAGGATGGAAATATGACGCCTTTCCCCTCAACTGCGCTGGTTACAGCGGCTCTGGTTACACGTGTAACTATTATTAACCATCCCTGACCTCCGCGGACCTGTACGACCGGCCGGGCGTCCGTACCCCGTAGTACCCGACTCTCCTTTCCGAAATCACGCTCACATCAAGCAGCCGGGACCGACTGGCTTTTAAAACTTTCCGGGTCTGTTCACGACAGATCCGATCTACAACAGCGAAACAGTGTATGCTTGCTCTTAACACCATTTAGTGTGTTTTACGCTTGGCCGCCTAATGACAGCGTCTGCAGATGCATGACATGAATGCAGCATTTAAAATGCATCCCGAAATGCCTGGAAAGCCGAGTGCGCGCAACGGGGCGCGTTCCCCGGAGACTGACTTACCCCCGTCCGCATAGGTTTCCACGCCGTATCCATCCTGCAGTCCGTTACTCCACGTCCCGTCGTATCTGGCAGGTGTCGTGTGGCTCAGACGGACCCCGTAGCGACCCTTAAAGCCGTGCGTCCACTCTCCACGGTAGGTCCACTTCCCCTTGGTCTCCACACCGAGCCCATGGCGCTTGCCCTGCGACCAGTAGCCCTGGTAGGTGTTCCCGCTGGGCCAGGTGTATACCCCCACTACCTCGAAGCCGTGGGACCAGGAGCCGGAGTACTCCCCCTGACCCTTGGGTCCCGTGCAGATGCCGTGTCCGTGGGCTTTGCCGTCATCCCATCCACCACAGTACGTGCCTCCATCGTCGAAGTCGAAGCGGCCACCCGTCATTCAGGAGGAGTGATGTAGCGGAGAGAAGCGGAGGTTCGGGCTTCTATCTTCTTAGCGGATCGGGGCCAAAAAGATGTCAGGGAGGTGGAGAGTGAAGTCTGGTGGCTCTGGAAAACAGCGGGGGTCCTTCAGCGGCGTTATTTTTTCATACATCTATGCAATGACAGTATGCATGTTTCCGTGTGTGCATACGCGTGTACGCGTGTGCATGTGCGACTACGCGTGTGCATGTGAATGGTAACGGTGAGCGCTGGTTATGAACGGTTACCAGAGGCGCGCGCCGCTCCTGCAGCCGGTCGCTGATTTTTGCCGCCCCCCTCGTACTGGCTGCAGAGGAAGCGACAGAGACGCGGAGTCTCCTAAACTGGGGGGGGGGGGGGCAGCGCCGACTCCTGACGTCAGTGCAATCGCGCCTCCCATACGGGTGCCAATCTCATATACCCGCACCGCTAAGCTGGGGGCTTTCTTTACATCCTTAATGTTTCACGTTATTCATTGCTTTAATGTATATTTGAATACCCATATTTGCCAAATATAAGCCTAACTTGGCAGGCAATTTAAGCTGCTTAATTATAGGACTGTCAGAGCTATAGACTGATTTGTCTCCCAGCTCTGTAAATTTTGGGTTTGCCCCTGAAGTGGCAGGTAATGATGACGAGTTAACTTCGTTAAGCCCCGGCTGCACCTCACAACAAAAATCCCAGCAAGAAGGATCTCTCATATCACCAAATACATTTAATATGAGTGGCTATACATACAAAACATTACACATGGCTACACAGGCGGTTTTAGCATGGAGGCCTAATCTTTTATCTTTATGACCTGCACAATTTGGTAAATCTGGTAAATGTCCAGAAGAGAGAGATACACAGTACCAGTGAAAAGACTGCAAACATTTATAGAAACTTGTTTGGTAAAAGTTTATTATTATTATTATTATTATTATTATTATTAATAATAATAATAATAATAATAATAATTGATACTTTTACTGATCCGAGTACAAAAAATATTTTTTCTTGCTTGAAAAATGAAAAACACACATTACTGCATAAAAAAACACAAGGAGTACTAAAATAGTGTTCAAGAAAACTGAAAATCCTCTCTAAACCCTGGATACCTGAAAAGAGCCACCATCTTCTTTGATGACACAGTGGCAGGCACTTGGTGAACAGGTTTTCGCAGGAAATCACCCGACATGTCCGTCCAGCTCTTGTGCAGGGATATCGTAGGCTGACTGCAGGTTTCTTCGCTATAGCTTTCCTTGCCGTCGCAAACAAATTTATGGGAGTGAGGTCTGATCGAGCAGATCAGACATTCCAACTCAGGATGGACTGAAACACTTCAGTACCTTTGCTTGTCATTGGGGCTGTACCCTCTAGGATGTGCCAGTTGTACCCTTATCTGTAGGTAATTGTACCTTTTAAGGTACAGAAATGGACTCTGAGGAACATTTTTGTACCCCTGGGGGTCATCGACGTTGTTTGTATCTTGGGGAGTCAATTTCTGTATCTTGAAAGGTACAGAATCGTAAGGTACAGTCCCAGTGACAAGCAAAGGTACAAACTGGTACCATTTTTTTCTGAGAGAACTGTTAGAAAAAAATGGTACAGTCCTGGTAGTTTTGCTCCCCAAGGTACAAACAACATTATTGTTCCCCCAATGGTACAAAAATGTTCCTTAGAGTCTATTTCTCTACCTTAAATTTGACTAAAAGGTACATTTACCTACAACTAGGATGCAATCAGGAGGCCCTTAAGGGTACAGCCCCAGTGACAAGTAACAAACTGGTACTTTCCTACTGATAGTGCAGTGTTACTTACAAACAAGCGCATGCACAGTTAATTACTTCAACCAAGTATCATTTGACTGACACTACGTATATGTATATTTACATGGAGTGGACAAAATAAGTGCATTAACAGAGGTAACCTGGTACTGGGGAGACCATACAAACTCCACACGAGGGGTATTCAAATAGGATTTATTGTACTCGTGGCGTACCGTCTGTATCCTAAACCAACTCAAAGCGCTATTTTAGGGTTAGATTGACCTCTACTGGCCACCTTCAGAAATACCCAGTCTTGCGGTAATTATTGTTTTTTTATTTTTTTATTTTGCTGTTTACGCTGCTGATTTTCCCGAATTATCTGTCCATTTAATAGGATTCCGGAGTCACAAAAACGACTGCATGACTACATGGGGGAAAAAGTCATCCTGATCATTTGCCCTGGATATAAACTGCTTATGGACGTTAACTGCTTTGAGCGCCTGTCCGTGCCTGAAAAGCGCTCCTTGTCCCTTTAACATAACATCCCCACACGCCCTGGTCCTGCAGCTCCACCCGAAGAAGCGACAACATGGCGTCGGGCAGCATCGCGGAGGTCGGCGCTGAGAAGCTGGAGGATGCGGCACCGCTGCTGGGATGCGCGTCAGACAAAGAGCCCAGATTAGTGCTGTACCACTGGACGCAGTCCTTCAGTTCCCAGAAGGTGAAAAACGCCTTTCCGCATCTCCTCTGCCTGGAGAGGTTTTGAGGACGTCATGATGAGGCTTTAGGAGACGAAGCATCATGTTTGGATTAAGTGCGTGATACCGTTAACAAATAAGCGCGATCCAACTGTTTCATTAAGCTCGTGTTGCTATTATTGTTATTGTGAGCCACCTTACCGCCCTGTCATTATTATTATTATTATTATTATTATTATTATTATCATCATCGTTGTTGTTGTTATTGTTAGTATCAGTAGTAGTAGTACTAGTAGTAGTAGTATTCGTAATAAGAAAAATGCAATAGCAAAAGCTAAATAACTAGTTGTAGAACGTGCAGGCCTTTCCAGGTGATCAGTGCTGTCTTTGCTTACTAGCCTAGAGGGACATTTACATTCACCGGAAGCCCACTTAATGTCACTGTCCTTATGGGGACCAAATATGCAGTCTTTGGCAAAAGCAGTTAGGATCGTTGTTCCTGTAACGTTTGGCAGCAGAGCCTGACCTCAGCCTTGTCCCGCTTCACAGTGTGGCTGAGGTCGCATTTCTGGGTTTCTAAGGTGATGGGAGGGGAAATGCAGAAGGCCAGCTGGATGCAGCGTCCCCCATGAACTGCCGTGTCTGCATCAGGATCATTTTTACACTCTTACAGTGTAAACATTTAGAGTTGTTTAGAGTGTTACTGTGGGGTAACAGACAAAATTCCACACGAACAAAGGCTGAAAACACACATTGAAACTAACACAGGTTCGCAAAAGTGAACCCCTCCTTAACAGCTGAAATGTAAGAACTGTGATGGTCAAATTACAATATACTGAGGAAAAAATTTACAAAGTTGGGAATGTGTGTAAAATGTAAGTAAAAACAGAATGCAATGATTTGCAAATCATATACACCCATATTAAATTTCAAATAGAACAAAGACAACATATCACATGTTGAAACTGCAAAATGTTATTGTTTTATAACAAATATACTCTCAATTTGAATTTCATGCCAGCAAAATTTTTCAAAAAAGTTGGGACAGGGGCATGTTTACCTCTGTGTTGCATCACCTCTTCTTTTAACAACATACTGTAACTGTTTGGGAACTGAGGAGACCCGCTTCTGGAGTTTTAAAAGTGAAATGTTGTCCCATTCTTGCTTAATGGATCAGGTAGGGTATTATGGAGATCTTTTTGCCCATGTGATGCACACAGAGGAACAGGCACATTATATTTATATGTTAGACAATACTGAAGTGGGTGACACTGTCCAGGGTCTGGGGTTCAGGTCCCACCTCCGCTGTGTGTGTCTGCAGTTTGCATGTTCTCCCTGTACCCTGCAGGTTCTCTGATTTCGTCCCATAATCCGAGACGTGCAGTCAGGTGAGCTGCCTTCTCTGTCATGTTTGCGTGTTTGCTCAGCGATGGCCTGGTATCTGTCCGAGGTGTTCTCCTGGTACCCTGGAGAAACTGGGACAGGCTCCAGGCCACGTTTCCCTGCTACCCTGCACTGGATCAGTGACTGTAAGACTGTAATATTGGAAGAATGCCAGCTGGTGCCCAGTCAAGGATTTCATGCCGACGGAAATATAAAAAAGATACAGTACCAGTCAAAAGTATGAACTCACCTACCCATATAAAGGTTTATTTACGAGAGAGAGTTTTATTGTCATATGCACAGAAAACAAACTTTCGCTGTACAATGAAATTCTTACTCTGCACATCCTTTCACCACAGAAAATAGAATAAGAATATAAATGAACATGAGTATGAGTAATATAAACTAGTAAGGTGTCTCTGCGTTTTCAGAGGTAGAATTGGTTGGTATTGTTATAGTGCAAGGTCATTCATAAGTCTGATTGCATGTGGGTACAAACTGTTTAACAGTGTTGTTTTCTGGTTCTTCACACTTCTGTAGCACTTTCCTGAGGGTAGAAAGTATGTATTGTCCCAGATGATGTCCTATGTCCCCCTGATGACTCTGGTGTGGTAAATGTCCTGTAGTTGGGAGAAGGCTGCTCCTGCGATGGACTCTGCAGTTTTAATCACCCGCTGGAGAGCTTTCCAGTCCTAGGCAGTGCAGTTTCCATACCAGACTGTGATGGAGCTGGTGAGGACACTCTCAACAGTACTCCTGTAGAAGTGTCTTAGAATTTTGGCTGGCATGCCAAACTTCCTTAAACTTCTCAGAAAGAATGTTCTTGTTGTGACTGAGCCGTTGTTGGGACTTCCTGATGATGTACTGTGTGTTTTGAGTCCGGCTGAGATCCTCACTGATGTGTGCGCCGAGGAGTTTGAAGATTTCCACCCTTTCCACCTCCGCCTCGCCTATGTGCAGTGATGCGTGCAACTCCCCCCTCCTCCTTGGGTCAACAGTCATCTCCTTGGTTTTATCTGTATTGAGGGAGAGATTGTTTTCATGACCAGATCCTCCACCTCTCTCCTGTACGCTGTGTCGTCTGCACCAGTGATCAGGCCCAGGGCTGTTATATCGTCCGCGAACTTGATGATGCGGGTGTTGCTTTGAGAGGCCACGCAATCGTGAGTGTAAAGCATGTACAGAAAAGGGCTCCGCACACAGTCCTGGGGGGTTCCTGTGCTTATAGTTCTTATTTGTACTATTCTCTTTATTACAGAATAATTACAAAGCCATGAGAGGTGGCATGGTGATGCAGTGGTTAGCACTGTTGTCTCATGCCCCTGGGAACCAGGGTTCAAGTCTTTCCTGTGAGTTTGCATATTCACCCTGTGTTATCATGGGATTTCCTCTGTGTACTCTGGTGTCTCCTCTACAATCCTAACTTAAGCTTAAGTGAGTGGGAGTTACTGAATTGCCTGTAGGTGTGAGTGTGCCCTGTGATGGGTTTTTCCCTGCCTTGTGCCCATAGGCTCTGGACCCCTTGTGACCCTGAATAGGGCAGCTACAGATAATGGATGAATAAAGACATTAAAGCTATAAAATAACATACATGTAATTCTGCACTGACCAAAAAAAAATATTAAACTAAAATATATTCAGGGGGTGCAGTTCTATGGGTTGGGACTGAGAAGGCTGACCGTTCAATCCTGTGATTGGCAGCATGATGCCACCATTGGGCCCTTAGCCCCAATTGCTCCAGGGACTGGCTGATCCTACTGTCTCCTCTACAACAGTTCCATGAGGTGGCCTCCTGAGATGCTTTTCCAGATGTCCTGAAGGAGGTCCCGCATGCAGTATATGCTGAGCACTCATTGGCTGCTTCTCCTTCACTCTTTGGTCAAACTCCTTCAAAACCATTTCTGCTGTGTTTAGGTTAGGTAGCCTGGTCATATGATGTGACACTCTATCACTCTTCTTTGTTGGCGGCTTGGCATGTCCAAACTCTTGACTGCACTGTAGTGTTGACATCTGCACTGACTTTCATAACCTCCTGCCCATTCTGTGTGCTCTTTCTTCTCCTTCTTCTTCAGGTGCGGCTTGCCATCGCTGAGAAGGGCCTGAAATGTGAGGAATATGATGTCAGCCTTCCCCTGAGTGAGCACAATGAGCCCTGGTTCATGAGGCTGAACCCGGCCGGCGAGGTGCCCGTCCTGGTGCACGGCGACCGGGTCCTCTGTGACCCCACCCAGATCATGGATTACTTGGAGGAGCACTTCACAGATGGTGCGTCTGCAAATGCCTCCACTTGCCTTACTTTGCTGGCGTGTAGAAAACGGCCGCTATTTCTTTTCTTCTTGAATGGTCACTTCCTCAGACATGGCCACACGTGGGAGCTCGTGTTTCATTCGGTTGTTTCATTTGTCACACAATTCATTTATTCATTATTGTTTCTTTTTCTTTTTGTGGCATCTTTGTCTTACGCTAGCTTGTCTAGTTGCAAATTCCTGTCACAGGAATATGTTTAAAAGACAGTGAAAGCCGAAGGTATGCTTGCCAAAACGCTAATTAAGGCATTATTCACCGCACAGAGGGCATGTCACATGACGAGTGACACCATCGCTGCTGATGCGCTGGTTCCTAGCTGTCTCTGTCATTTATATCGTGAAGAACAGTGCTTTATCTGGATGGTGTTTTACTGCTTAAGGCTTGATGATCTGGGCAATAAAAGGCCATTTTTCCAGACCACAAGTGGCACCCTGGATGGCTGCTATTCTTATAATCCGAATCCAGCTTCTGACCTCTGCAAATGACCCACGTCCGTGTTTCACAGGTTTACCGAAGCCAACATGTCTGTTCTGTGTTTCAGTAGAAGTGCTCTGGATAATGTATTGTCAGCATAAACATCATATAGACATGTATGAACGGTCGTGAAAAACCATAACAATCAGCGATTTGGCACAGGTCTGCCAGAGCCACTGAGCGTTCAGGTTAGAGGAGTGTGACGGTATTGTGTACATAGCGGCTGATTTACTGTGGCATGGTCATGGAATACGTCCAGTTTAAACTGCTTCTTAGATAGAAGGAAAAAAAACAAAGAGGGAAAAAGTGGCTTCACACTTAATTGGCAGATCACTCCTTCTCTGAATGAAGGACACTCAGCTGTACTGGCTGAAACTGAGCAACCGCTACCAAGGTCAAACAGATTAAAAGCTGACCTCTCACCTCTGACCTCTGTTTTTATTAAAAAGGAAATGAATGTAGAATAATGTCAGTGACATTAATTCAGGAGAATGTTTATCTAACTCATTATCTGAAGTACGTCCTCTTCAGATCCAATAGTAACAGTATTTTTTTCATTATAATGTTTAATTTGAGAATATCATTTATTTATTAGTTCACCTCAGAGCTGCTGTGATTTTTCAAAAATTTGAGCTCTGTCACATCTGCAAGTGAGGTGATCAGGAGGGAGATCATTGTGGTTGAAGGAATC
Source organism: Mormyrops attenuatus (assembly GCA_026777985.1). Taxonomy (NCBI): domain Eukaryota; kingdom Metazoa; phylum Chordata; class Actinopteri; order Osteoglossiformes; family Mormyridae; genus Mormyrops; species Mormyrops attenuatus. Next base: position 20,670,621 of record JAODKC010000036.1, read on the forward strand.
CTTTCAGGAGATCGAGTCCTGCTGGCTCCATGACAGCATAATGCTTTACCTCTCAGCCCTTTTCCTTTACTTGTTCCCCAGAAAACACACCTCGCCTCATGCCAGCAGAAGGCAGTATGTTCCTTCCCAGGGTGCAGCACTACCGGGAACTCCTGGACTCCTTGCAGATGGATGCTTACACACACGGCTGCATTCTGCACCCGGAGATCACGGTGGACTCCCACATCCCCGCTTACGCCTCCGCCAGGATACGCGGTGAGCTGTACCCCTCTGCATCCACCCCCCACCTCAGAGTGAGCTGGACAAAGTCAGTCTACCATAATGATGTAGCAAAAGGGAATTCAAGCAAAAGGGAATTCAACAACTACAGCACAAATTGGAGATGAGACCCTTTTAAGAAGAGCTGACCCTTATCTGAGCACTAACATCCTTCACCACTAGGGGGCGGTGTGTGGCTCAGTGGGTTAGGATGCTTAGCCCCAAATCACCTTAACCCAAACTGCAAAATAAAAATGAAAAAAAAGAATAACAGCTGTGACGTGCCCCCAGGCTCCCATGCTGACGTCGATGCCGCCGATGGGATGTCGAGTGACAGTGGTCATTTGTGCTGAGTCTCTATCACACATGTCCCCATCCGCAGCACAGATTGGAAACACGGAGTCCGAGCTGAAGAAGCTGGCAGCAGAGAATCCAGAGCTCCAGGATGCCTACATCGCCAAACAGAGGCGCCTGAAGGTAAGCAAGCCCCACTACAGCGTGACGGCCAATTGGACGGCCATGAAGCTCCAGTGAGGAATGCAAGTGAGAGAGCGTGAGCATACAGTAAAAACAAAATTCCAGAAAAAAAAAACTTCTGACAGATTTGACAAACAGTGATGTCATAGGAAAAGAGCCACACATTAAAATACATGCAGCAGACGCTTTTATCCAAAGTGACATCCATTTTTAAGAAAGTGGGGTCAGAGTGTCCCTGGAGGAACTGGGGGTGCAGGGCCTTTCTCAGGGCCAAACAGTGACATCACTCTCACACATGTGAGGGTTTATTAACTGATCACAGACCAGTGAAGAAGGCAGAGGAATCCATGCCAATCCGCTTTCGGGTAAAACTTAAAAAAGCTGTCCTACTGAAAATTAGTGTCTGTTTATTTCTTTCATTTCTTTGTCTTCCTTTTTCCATGTTTTTGAATTATTCTGTATAAATGATGCAGGGATGTATTACAACCTGGGGTGACTCTTGTGGAAGGTGCTATATACAAATAAACTGAATTGAATTGATTTCAGTCCAAGCTCCTGGAGCACGACAATATGAAGTACCTGAAGAAGATCCTGGATGAACTGGAAAACATCATGGACCAAGTGGAGACAGAGCTTCAGAGGAGAAGTGAGGAGACCCCAGGTAGGAGTGGAGTGGTGAACGAAGTGTAAACAATGTAAAAAAGCCACACCTGTTTGCTGATGCTGAAAGACTGTGTGCATCAGGCCTGTTCTCTGTTTCACCCTCCCCTCCACGTGTGAGAAAGAGGAGGGAAAGCAGGCCTGGCTCTGCGGTGACTTCTTCAGCATGGCCGACGTGTGCCTCGCTGTCACGCTGCATCGCCTCAAGTTTCTGGGCCTTTCCCGTCGCTACTGGGGCAACGGGACCCGACCCAACATGGAGGCGTATTACGAGCGCGTCCTTGCCCGCCCGGCCTTCTGCAGGGTCCTCGGGAATGTCAACAACATCCTAATATCCGCGGTGCTGCCTGCAGCATTCCGAGTGGCCAGGAAAAGGGCCCCGTCCTTCATCGGCATCGCTCTGCTAGCTGGGGTTTTGGGGGGGGGCGGCTACCTCGCCTTCCTCTTCCTCAGGAAGCGACTCTCAATTTCACACTGAAGATCCAGCAGCTCTTTCCTTACCCGAGTTACGTTTGCTCGTCGCTGATGTGTAAATGCGCTACCGTAACATATAACTGCACTTTCATTTGTTTCACATTTTGTTGCATTTTTCAAAGACCAAATGCAGAACTTTCTAGATGACTTGCAGGATTGAAAGCCACTGGAACCACTGTCTAACAGAAGCGAGATTTCAAACGACAAGTTGGGTCCACCTTCTGACCTGTGGGAATTACGCATGACTGTATTTCACAGGTTTACCAAAGCTGACATGTCTGTTCTGTGTTTCAGTAGAAGTGCTCTGGATAATGTATTGTCAGCATAAACATCATATAGACATGTATGAACGGTCGTGAAAAACCATAACAATCAGCGATTTGGCACAGGTCTGCCGGAGCAACTGAGCACCGAATGTTCAGGTCAGAGGAGTGTGACGGTATTGTGTACATAGTGGCTGATTTACTGTGGCGTGGTCATGGAATACGTCCAGTTTAAACTGCTTCTTAGATAGAAGGAAAAAAATACAAAGAGGGAAAAAGTGGCTTCACAGTTAATTGGCAGATCACTCCTTCTCTGAATGCTGGACACTCAGCTGTACTGGCTGAAACTGAGCAATCGCTACCAAGGTCAAACAGCTTAAAAATAATACGTAATCCTATGGTGAATAAGAACCAGGGCTTCAGTTCAAGCAGTGAAAAGTAAATGTAGGTCACTTTATGCAGAAATCCTGATTGTTGTGCAAGAGATGCACCTCAATGCTAAACTGTACAGCCAAGTTATAGTAACATTTGTCTATATTGTGAGTAAATTTTATTTACAAACTTTAATAAAGGAAGAAAATCTGTCGGTTTTTCTTTCAATAAATGCAGACATTTTTTTCCAGTATGAGACAGAAGCACCACTTACAGTTGCCTCTAGGTGGCAGTATATAACCATTATAAAGTGATCAGGCTCCTTGCGCTGGGCTGGAAGAAACACTGACGTAGTGGAGCAGAGCTGTAGATCAGTGGTCAGCAGCCCTGTTCCTGGAGATCCACCACCCTGCAGAGCTTAGATGCAGCCCTGATACAGTTAAAAAAAACATTGATGTTGACCACTGGTTTAGATGATTCCTGGCCATGTGTTTATGTGTGTGAGCAAACGATCACAAGACCACCTCACTAAAATGTTGAAATAAACATCTGGTCAAGCCCCACAAGATTTCAGGTTGCTGCTCTGATTGTCCTGACATGCTGATGTTTGGTTGGAACAGGTGCATCCAAATTATTTGCATAACATTATAAATAATCCTGAATTATCACAGGTGGCTTCGTGGCCCCTCTCATAAGGCCACACCCCCTACTGGGTTGTAGAGTGATGT
>JAODKC010000036.1:20685910-20727634 GCA_026777985.1 Mormyrops attenuatus
ACTGGCAGACCCTTGAGGGTACAGCCCCAGTGACAAGCAAAGGTACAAATTTGTACCCTTTTTTCTGAGAGTGTAGGGTTAATGTTGTCACTTGGGCTAAGGTTGACCAGGAGGCATTCAAAACATTATATGGGTTGAAACGTGAATTCTATGATTTTTTTTTGGCATTGAAAGATAAATTAATTCATGTGAGAGAGGACACTGAGCTAGGACAGGATTTGTAAACTACCATTTAACATTAAAATGACCTGGATTTCATTTAAGCACTTGCTGTTCGCTGATTGGCCAGTCTTCTATAACTGTGCACGTGTCACCAAAGTTCATGTGAAACATTTAGCTTTTCAGGTTTAAAGTAGCATGTAAAACCAGAAGTAGCCCAAAGTTCCCCCTTGACATGGATTATCTGGTCACCTGACTTATTATATATCTGATTCATTTGTTGTGATGTGAGTCTAACTGGCAGAGTGCCTGTGTTTTACAGCCCCAAATATGAATTCAGTTGCTTTATCTTCCAACCTCCCTCCAAAAAGTGTACTTCTGATATAGAAAGGAGATGGCTGTTACCTGATATCCTGTAGCTGCAGGCTGCTTTTACACCTCAGTCTTCTGTCACTTTCAATAACTATATGAACTTGTTAACAAGATTATGGCTGACATATAATACATATAAGTTTATTCTATTTAATAATCTAATTAAGTGGTTAAGTAATTAAACCAAATTAAACCAAAGCAACATTTTTATCTCTCTAACCACTTAAACGTTCTTCAAAGTTTCAGTCTGAACCAGAGTAATTCTTTACAGAAAAAATGAGGCCGGCTCACTTTACCCGCAACAGCACTTAGGCATGAGACCAAAATAATTACCAGTGAAGTATGGAGCCATTCGGCGGAGAGACGATTCCCACAGATCTGCTCTTTATCAGCCTAAAGCATGCTTGGGTAAACATAATGTTAGCAGCGGTAACCTGCGAGATGACATCATCCGCTTTAGCTGCATACAGTGATTTCATCCGCGGGGACAACGACTGTTACGTCAGATATTATTGTTTAAGCTGAAATGGCATTTAGCCCAAACCATACCCTGGTTTGTCCAAAACAAACCCAATCCATATCTGCAAAACTGTTCCTCAGTTTAGTTCTAGCAGGACCTTAATTGAAAAAGCCAGTTTTAATTTAGCAACATGCCACTGGGACTTCATGCTACGTGCCATATATGGGCTGATTCCTGAAAAACAGCTATGGGAAGACCATGACTCATCTGATGAAGCAGAGTAATAAATCGCAGATGATGCAATTAGTCTTCTGCTCAGTTACATTAACAAAAGGGTTTCCAAAAAGACAATCAGTTTGTTTCTGAGCTTGAGTCAGGCCTGCCAATGTGTAAACCTACAGGCTATGGTTCACGGTTTGAACCTGGACTGTGTTGTCCTCTGACCATTTAGGAGCCCCCAGCAGCCAAACGCAAACTGTGAAGTAAAAAGGGTCATGCACATCAGCCTTTGCCTGCTGAAAATCTGAGATGCTAGCAGACAATCAAGCCCCTTCTCCAACTGGTGTTCTGCTCTCCAGACCAGCGCTGGATGGTTTGCAGACAAGCAGGTGGCCCATGTAGGGCTGTGAACATGAGCCACTGCTTGACTTCAACCTCAGGTGTTGCAGCTGTTTAAGCCACACCCAGTGCCGCCCCAGGCCAAATTGGGGCCCTAAGCAGAATTTTATTTTGAGGCCCCCCCTCATTACAAAAAAAATGAGTAAAAAAATCCACTAACTATCTTTTCCTTTTCCTGTGCACTCTTTCCTAACAACTTTTATACAACGTTCTTAGCGGTAAATTGATCCTGACAGATGTTGATTTTACGTCTAACTCATAAGTTAAGAACAGTCATAGACTACTAAGCACTTGTAAGTCGCTCTGGAAAAGAGCGTCTGCTAAATCCGGTAAATGTAAATGTAAAATGACTGTATCACAAAATGCGATTTAGGTTTACAACCTTGCGGTGTCAGATTACTCGTTTCTTTTTTTCTCTCTCCTGCCTTGGGCTGACTCGGTGCTCTACGCGCGCCTCACGACAGCGATGCGCATCCTTTGCGCATTTGCAGAGAATGCATGCATCCCCTTGCGGAAAATGAGGCCCCCCCATGGATCGTGGGGCCCTACGCACAGCGCGTGTTCAGCGTGTAGGGAGGGGCGGCACTGGCCGCACCCATAGCACTCCAGTTTCATCATGTTGAAGTGCTTGGGTGACTGTAACTATGAAAAAGCTGAAAAACGGCAGCGACTGGATCTGATTTATTATCCCTGGCAAATCCAGTTAATTAAAAATGAAACAAACACAAACTTTCTACAGTGGAATACAATCAGTTTGCTCCAAAAACACAGAATCTAGCCAGAAGTAGAAGTGATGTCTTGCACAAGTCTGGCTTCGGCTACTCCCATAATATCTCAGTTCTTGGATGTTTGTTTCCATTTAGGCATTTTAACAAGTTAAATTATAGGTAACACTTTATTTAAAGCAGTTGTGTATAAGGCTCATCTATAATGTACTATAGATACCATCATAATGCAGTACAAACGTAATTCTTATACTGACTATTATAATGCATTATGAATCTATAGTGCATTATAGATGAGGCCTTCATAGAGCATTCATAATGCATAATACACGTGGCTATAATGTGTTATGCCCTTTTACAAATAGTTCTAGCTGTGTTTATAATGCATTATGAAGGTATATGTAATGCATTATGATGACCACTTTAAGTGTTACCAAATTATATATTTACATTACATTTGACATACGTATTTAGCAGATGCTTTGTCTGCATAGCACATTGCAAGCATGCATGCTGCCAAGGAGATAACTAAGCATTAGTGCAGCTAGGCTGAGCTTCCATTGAATGCCCAGGTTCAAGGGTAACCCGTATTGGAGCAGAAGAGACGCAACAACTTCTAACAAGCAAGAAGTTAAAAATATTATTCAAAACCAGAAATGCAACATATGAATAATCAGGAAACATAAAGAGGCATCAGAGTAGTAGAGAAATTCATGGGACAGATAGATTTTGAGGCGTTTCTTGAAGGTAGAGAGGGAGTCTGATGACCGGACGTGGATTGGCAGCTCATTCATCCAGAATGGATTTCATGGATTGAATCTATTACAGAATACAGTAGCTGATAGCCTTCATAACACCATTTCAAAGTTCATGAATATCAGACACGCTGCCACATTCTGAAACTTCAGCAATGGTCTGATATCAGAAGCTTGTACACCTGCTAGTAGAGTTGTAGTAGTCTAACTGTGAGGTAACACATGCTTGGACTAGAAGTTGAGCTGTATACTCAGACAGAAAAGGCCTGATCCTCCTGATGTTATTCAGGGTAAACCTGCAAGATCGAGAGTGCGCTCTTATGTGGCCAATAAACGAACTGCTTATTGTCCATCGTTACCCCTTGGCTCCTGTGAGACCTTGATGGAAACAGCAAGGAATGTCCAAGCTGAACAGTTATGCCATGGTGGATGGTGGGGCTGGCAGGGAAGACAAGAAGCTCACTCTTGGAGAGATTAAGCTGGAGGTGATGGTTTCTCTTCCAGGCTGCAATGTCAGCCAGGCCTACAGATATCTGAGGGGAGACCATGGTGTCGTCAGGAGAGAAGGTCAAATAGATCTGGATGTCATTAGTATAGAAGTGGTAGGAGAAGCCATGAGACTGGATGATATGACCTAGGAAGGTAATGTAAAGAGAGATGGGGAAGGGGCCAAGAACAGAGCCTTGGTTGACACTGGTTGTTACCTGAAGTGATGTAGACACCTCTGTGCCCCAGAACTCTTGGAAAGATCTGTCTGATAGGTGTGAGTTAAACCAATGCAGAACAGTCCCTGTTATGAAGGCTGCAGGGAGGTCTAGCAGGATCAGGACACTTGAGTGGGATCTTGTGGCTCTAAGAGTACCCACAACAGCGAAGAGGGCAGTCTCAATCAAGCGTCCAGGTCTGAAGCCAGATTGAAGAGGGTGCTGGAGGTTATAATGTTAAATCTCTGCTCTGCGTGCGGTGATTACATGTTCTCCCTGTCTTCTTCAGGTTTCTTCTGCGTACTCCGGTTTCCTTTGGCAGTCCAAAGGCAAAAACTTAGTCTGATTGGCATCCTGTCCCGGATGTTGTCCATGCTTGTGCTCTATGCCACTCCAGGTTCCCCTGTGACCCTGGCCAGCACAAGCAGCGTAGAAGATTTATGTATAGATAGATGCATGTTATATATTCATTCATCTTCCAGCTGCTTACCTGCTACTGGGATGTAGAAATGTTATGTTTCTCCTGGGATTTTATTTTTGAATCCGCAAACAATCCTCTGTTTTAATCCAGATTTAATCCAGATTTAATCCAGATTTTAACCATACTGTGTTATCCATCATGTTGAATGGATGGCTAAACAGCATGTGTTTTGTGATCTTGGTTCCCAAAAAAGGAAAAGCACAGCAAAGTCATGATGGAATGCGAGACCTGAACTCACTCTCCTGCATTTGAAATACTGATTGTTTGCCATTTAAAAAAATAACTTGCATGTTAGCAACGCGCTCAAATTACTCATTTGGAGCAGTGATGTGCATTTGTAGGTCTGGCATTTTTGTTCAATAACTGATTGCTTTCATCACAATTTGCCCGGAGACCCTCTTATTCTCCCATGTGAAGCCTATGTGTGAATGATGTTCTGGATAATGAGAACGAATCTGTATAGAACAGGGTGAGTCTTAGACTCTGCACATGATTGATGAGCAAGACCTTGTATGCAGATCCCCAACTGCAGCTGAGGGCCCATTGAAGGGAGATCATCGAGAAGAATAATTTATATAAAAGAGGTTGCCTCGTGCCCCTGGAAACCAGGGTGTTGTGGGGTTTCCTTTTGGGTACTCCAGTTTCCCCCCAAAGTCCAAAAACATGCTAAAGTCAACTGGAGGTGTGTGTGTGTGTGTGTGTGTGTGTGTGTGTGTGTGTGTGTGGATTAGGTTTATATTACATTGTGGGGGACCAAATGTAAAATGAATTAAGTTTGCTTTTTATCTGAAAAACAAAATCAGGATGACGTCAAAGGGATTAAATTACATAAGAATCAAGTGAAGAATTACGTCCAAACTCTTTGTGTTTGCTGTGAAACGACACCAACAGTGCATCAGCGGACTGGCCCTTGCAGTGCTGCCCACTGCAGATGACGGCAAATAATGGGATAGCAGGTGGAAGGTCTGTATGGTGCAGTCAGAGGCACTTCATGACTGGCCAGATAAAACAGAACAAAACCGCAAACACAATTCAAATCAAGCAGCTTAAACAGTCATAGTGCAAATGTAACCTGACCTTAGAGGAATGGCACCGTGGCTTCTGTGTGTGTGCATGTCTGTGTGTATGTGTGTTTTAATGATGTTTCTTCAGTTTCACCTGCCAAATAGCACATTCCATCTATCCAGTTACACCACTGACTACCCCTGCCACCCTGACCAGGGTAAATAGTTAGAAGATAGATGGATTATTTATATTATTCCTTATGGGTTCTTTCCCGTCTCTGTATGACCAGCTTTGAAATACGAAGTGCCATCCATAAGTTACTGATAGTTGTATTACACGTCTTAAAATATACAACACATTGTTTTACACAGAAATAAGAATACCCCATCTCTAAAATTCTTGTATGTTTTGTGACATGCATCTCTCTATTTGTGTTTAATCCCCACATGCCCCATTCAGCTGGCCTCACACTTAACAACCCCCCTGCACCTGCCTTTATGGTAGACCTTCACAGTAGACCTTCAGGTCCCTCTGAGTCAACATCACCCTCTTCTATACCACAGTTGATGTAGATAAATGGGAAGGTTTATTTAATAGCCTTGTTCCTTCCAAGGCAGAACATGAAGCCTGCTAATGTTCTTTGGAACCATTTCTTCTGATACTTCTTCTTGCTCACATCTTTATGTGGGAAAGCACCCTAGGATCCTCCAGCATCTCTAAAACAGGCCCCATCTTTTATCATCTTTTACTAGCCATGAGCTAAGAGACCCCATTCTAAAGGTGCACTAGAACAACCCTCGCTGAAGGTGCGCAGAGTTCCCACCTTGTCTCTCCTCTCTCCCTGATTCAGCTGCATTGCGATCACGTATACAATAATAGCAGGGGTGGACTAACTTCTCTGGGGGCCCTAGGCTGACATGGGTAGAGGGCCCATAAAGGGGGGTGGGGCGTTGAGCTATTCTTTGGCATTGAAAGAGAAACGAGAGGGAGTTAAAAACAATGCAAATCAATAATATGTTAAAGTGCAGGATGTCAGTGGTAATTACCAGTTAGGGCAGAGGCGGGAGTGCTTTCAGTCTGCTGATCGGGGCAAGAAGGTATCACACTAGCAGATCCAAATATAAGAAGTTTAATTGATCCCTCTTTCGCTGTGGCCCTAGGCTGTAGCCTCGGTTAGCCTATACCTTACTCTGCTCCTGAAGCTAAGGTTATTCTTGAATTTTTGCATATTTTCGTGTAGTTGTATTCTCTTCACATCTGTTCACAGTTTTTGTCTACCACTCTGGCGGGAGAGTTAGTCTTGTATCTTTGCACCGTTTTCTTTTCTGTTAGGCTACTTTGTGCCGCTCAGGTAGAGAGTGAAACAACCAGTAGAATCCAGCGTGAAAAAAGTGGGAATAGCCCGGCTGTCACTAAAATACAAATAATAGACATTCCTGCTATAACTTACATGATCATTTACGCGAGGTTAGGTTCCAGAACCCGTCGCGAATGAGGAGGATTCGCGGATGTTTGGTAGAGTCACTAAAATGGTAATATATGCTTATAGTTTAAACCCTAAATATGACCCCAGGCATGGTCCCAAAAGTCTGATTTCATTTAAAAGTTAGGTTTATAGCTTTATACATTACCTTTAAAAAAACAATTGTTTGATGTAAAAAGTACAGTATCGCCTAACGGACATTTGTCACACTAGCAAATTTGCAGTACAGTATACTAATGTTACCCCTACTAATTCATAGAACACGGCGTTGGCTGCCGTTTTCTTTTGCATTCACAGTAAGGTAAAATGAGTAAACAAACCCTTTCCCTCTCGAAACACATTTGCTATGTACGTAAACATTAGCACCTTTCAAGAAATGTATAATTTTTGTGCGTTGAATTTACGTTAACGTGTACTTACTATTACAAAATAGTAAATTTAACTATTTTCTAATATTTATGTAACCATTAGCATTCCAAAGGTAATAAACTTTGCGAATGGGATTCGCACCTTGTAAAGGTACAGCACAGTATGTACATAAAAAGGAACGTTTCCATAGGAAAGCCACGTTTTTTAAGGGATTTTTTAACTGATTAATATTGTATGTCTTGAACGTTCTCCAAAAACACAGTAAAATCTTCACTGACTAAATTTTTCTTACCAGTTTTCATCAACTGAATTTTTCTTACCACACTTAAAAGCATGAAGGCTTAATGATAATGATAATGATAATATGAATGATAAATTAATACGAAAATTAAACATAAACACTTCTGTAGGGTTTTTCGAGGATTTCGCAGATGTGCGAAAAATTCGCGGATGAAAATAAATTCGGTTCCAATTAAATTTTCGCAGATCTGTGAATCACAAAGCGTGAATGCACGAGGGCTGACTGTGTCTTACATTTATGAATATAACTTGTGTAAATTCTGTCTTCATGGGGCCCCTAGTTTCCGGGGGCCCATGTGGCTGCCTACCCCTGCCTTGTGGTAAGTCCGCACCCTGAATAAGGGCAGCTCTGTCCCAGCAACAGCATCAGGACTGGGTGGCAAGCTTCTTGCATCTGGTTTTTAAAGTCTCTCTATTCTTTCTTTCATTGGCACCCCAGGAGGCACTGCTTTTCGGAGAGATTTCATACGGTGTGGTGAAGACCATGAAATAGGAAAAAGAGAGGTTTTACCAGCCAAGACATACATTGTTTTGCCCATTATAATGTTTTTAAGATAAAGTTTAAATGAACCAAGGGAAAGACATGTATTTTTGCAAAACTGCAAAGATAGCTTTGGTATGGAACAACAATGAAATATAGTCATGATGTTTCTCTGGAATTATTCTTGTGGTCCTACACATATTCACTATAACTTTGAAGTATTAAATGATGTGAGAAGTGCTTTTTATTGGCATTTTTGCAGTGGAACAGAATACTCTTTGGTTAAAATAGACTAGATCCATAAACTTAGGGCAGGTGGACACAAAGTTCTTCCATGCCAAGAAATTATTTAAGAAAATATCACTTTTTTGGCATTTTGTATGAAACCAATAAAAATGGAAATCAAGACACAGTACATATTTATTAATATATTATTTGCGAATACAATCCCAAAAAGCTGTATTATATAATATAGCATTGAATAACTATAGTGGGCCAATAGGAGGCAGATTAATGGCAGAGGGGAGGGGTTTGGCTATGGTCTTCTGTTTCAATGGCGAGTGATTAGCAGGCTGGGCCTACGGGTAAGTTGATCAATTATTAACAAGTGTCTTGTCTAGGTTATCGAGAGGGTCATCTGAGCAGGAGGAAGTCTTCCCTGTGGGTTTTCGTAGCTTGAACTTCAGTGATTTTTCACTGTAGCTTTCATAGAGAGCCTCTGTGCCTTGTGGGGGAGTTTTTTGATTAGTGAAGCCTTAATGTTCATTTTAACCCTATTGTACAAAGGGCGAAAAAGGGCTACAGTTCTGTCTGCATTTAAAAAAGCTTCACATGTGTGCTAAGCAGCCTGAAAAGATGCATGTTCAATTTTGAGCCTTGGGTAGCTGCTGTTTTTTCAGCATTTCCTCCATTCCTCCATATTGTCTTCAGAAAATGAGATGCCGGTTATACAGAGGGAACACTGACTCATGTTTAGCATTTAGCATTTTGTATTATGTTTTTTAATTGTGATCCGGAATATTGCTTGGAGCGTTTTTGGTCGTCTGCTCAGAACGCCTCATCAGGTGTTTCATGGTCTTATGTATTTGAGAAGGTCTACAGAAGACAGGTTTAGCTCATGTCCACTTTTTTATCATATATCTGTTGTTAGCAGTCAAACTGCCACATAGATTAAAACCTAATGAGCAGCAACAAGACAATTTGAGGATTTCGAGGAGTGAGTGAAGTCCTACTGGATGTAGCGACTGGGAGCTGCATCTGTAGCAAATCACAAGAGGCATTTTTAATCTATTTAATCGGGTTATGCTGTAGGCGGCGCTGCCAGTGAAGGTACGGAACAAAACAGATCTCTGAATGCTTAAATAGTGTCACACAGGCTATATTCTTTTGTTCATTTGTTTTTGCTGTTTAAATCCTTTTAAAAACACCAATAGGATATTTAATGCTTTTGTTAACAGGAACAGCACCATCGTTCCGATGCTCGACAGCATGCTCTACATATCTCCCTGATCACATGACCTGTGGTCTCTGCAAGCTGGATCAAGTCCTCCTTATGTCTTTGGTCAGATGTGGGTTTTGTTTTCTGGGCGGGGGCTGGCGTCTATGTCGTGCTGGTGGTCCGAGCTGTCGACTCTTGCTTGGGCACGTGCTTTTCATTCAGCCTCTGTTTGTGTGCAGTAGGCAGGCCCTGTGATCTGTGATCGCACTGCCCATCTTGTGATGTTCCAGCGCTCCACTTCTGAGCCACATTCTCAGTCCCATTTTAGGCCTATCCCTTTCATCAGGAGACTAACTGCTAAGTAACACGCGCAGTGGTTTTCCTGTGGGAATATCTCGATAGACCGCTCAGAGGTCTTTGGAAGTTGCTTGTTTCAATAGCCTGCCTTCATTTCAGCTGCTGCTTGGCCTTGAGTGTTAAACTGAAACACTCTTGTGTTAAACTGGAACACTATTGTGTCGCTCAGTTATATTCTCAAAACGGACAGTAGGGGGCGCACCTGGAAATACAGAGCGTGAACTCAAAAACATTAAGGAACCTAAAGATATGGATGGAGCGCCACATAAAACAAAGCAACAGCAAAAGAAAATATTAAGAAATGAATAACATAGAACAGGTGGCGCAGTGGCACTGTGGTTAGCAGTGGTTAGCAACCTGCTAAGGTGAATTGGGGTTACCAAATTGTCCATGTATGTGAATGGTGTGTGACTGTGCCCTGCAATGGGTTTGCACAACATCCTGGGTTATTCCCTGCCTTGTGCTTGTAGCTTCTGGGATAGACTCTGGACCCCTGCGACCCTGAATTGGACAAGTGGGTATTGACAATGGCTGGATGGAATAACATCAAAGAAAGGAGCTGATTCAAACTGTGAGCTATAAGCTATTTCACAGTTTTTAGTTTAAACTTCAGGTACCATTAGCTGGCCAAGGACAGAAGATATCTACCAAATTTTTATATATGGCTAGCAGCCAATCTTTTCCTCTTTGTTACCAACAAGAATGATTCACGTCTTTTTTTTAAATGAAGGAAGTTTAGCTGCTTCCAGTTGCTTATGTTCTCCACAGCCAGCCAGTAAGACCTTAGGCATTTGGTGGAAGAACCACATAGATCTGGGTGCTGTCTGCATAGCTTTGATTGGAAACAAAAGAAGAAAGATAAGAACATAAGAAATTTACAAACGAGAGGAGGCCATTCAGCCCATCAAGCTCGTTTGGGGAGAACCTAACTAGTAGCTCACTGTCTTGCAGAATTAGACCAAGTGGAAGCATATATAGGTTGAATGAAAGACCAAGAACTGATCCCTGAAGAATGCATTCAAAATCATTATGCCAAAAGTGATCAAATAACCACTACCTTTTAAGTAGGGTCGGTGCATGACTCAGTGGGTTACATGCTGTGTCTGTCACTGGAAGGTTGTCAGTGTAAATCCCATGGACTGCAGAGTGATGTTACCACTGGGCCCCTGAGCGAGGCCCTTAACACCAGGGACTGTGTGACCATGACTCTCAAAATGATGTGGCACTTCAGATAAGAGTGTCTACTGAATAAATATGATGAATAAAATGAAGCTGGCAACATTAGGCTGTTATTATACCTGCATCAGTGCTCACGTGAGTGTTAGACAAATACTGTTATGAAATCAGTCACGGTGCTGCTGCGATTTGGTCAGAAGGCACACTGAGAGTCGCCAAGAGACCCATTCATGTTTAAAATGTTGTTTGATTAATCAAAAACAACTGTCCCATGCAGTTACCCTGCATACAAAGTCTTTAATTGTTTTGCATGGAAGGATCGGTGCTTTTCTGTATCAGGAGGAAAATCTCCTGATCGAATGAGTTATTCAGTATTTGTAATATGTTTGCTGCTAAGCAACTAAAAGCATTTTTTTAAAGCTGGATGATTTGAGGTGCTTCCTCCAAGAGATTTTTGGTGAATGGCACTAAATGCAGACCTGATAACCATATCCTATGCAGTGATCCAGATGTCAAATCGTCCATGCCTGGTAGGATGGTACTGATGGCAAACTAATATTACCAGTTTAACCCAGCAAGAGATGGACACTCTTTTTTTGTTAATAAATGCTCAGTGACTGACTGTGTGCGAGGGGTTACCAACCTCTCAACAACAGCAGATAAGGTGCAGGTACTGTTCAGTATATTCACATTAATTAGATTTAGAATCAAGGGCGGATCTATCAATTCAGATTAATGAAAATAAATATTCTTTATAATACAACTTTTAAAAATATAATTTTCTCATTACAGCTGAATGTGAATTGTTTCGTTTTTGAAATTATTATTATTATTATTATCATTATTAATAATAATTCAGCTTTGCGTTGTTCGTGCTAATAGCTATCATTGACCCATTTTTTTAAAATTCACATCTGGAGGAAGATGCCCTGTAGGTAGGGCTGTGTTATTGTTGCGGTCACCATATTGTAAATATCTATGGTTGTTTAAGAAAATGTGTGGTAATGAGATTCATTCAGGTGCACCCAGATTTAATCCAACCCACCCATTAGCCATTTTCTGAATTCACCACTGCTTGAAATGTCTTAAAAATCCTGTGTAGCTTCAATGAATTCCGAGCCGTAGGTAGTAAGTTTGCCTCAGTAGGCATTCCTTCCTGTGAATACCCAGAAGGATTACGCTATTGTATCACACACCATGTTCCTTTACCCCAAATGCACCACCCCGATGGGAAACCTGAAGAGATTCAGGGGTGATAACTCGGTAGGTTAAAAATCAGAGCAATGTAGCGCAGCGCAAGAACGATGATGGGCAGCATAAACTGACTTGTTCACAAGGCACTGGTGTTTTGAGGGTCAGAGAATATCCCAGAAACCAGCCCAGAAACCTTCATGCATCGTAACACAACCAAAGCAACTGTAAAAGTCACTGTAAAATGTGAATGGGTGTTTCGCTAAAAAACTGGCCTGGCTCCCCCCCATCTCCCAAGGCGGAGGGCCACCTGATACTGATTGGCTGTTACTGAGGATCTTGCACCAGGTATGCTGAAAAGTTCAATTGACAAGAATTAACTGTACTATTGTGCTCTAAAACTGGTCAAGTAAAATATCCAACTGTATGAAATAGGTAGCAGTGTCACCCAGGAATTCAAGATAATCATGTATTAAAGTCATGCAATTAATTAACTCAAAGAAATGATAGCGATAAATTTAACATCTCAATGTGTGTGTTGTAGCTAATCTAACCATAACCCTACCTACTCCCAACGCTACCTAGCTGTACCCCTAACAGCGCTCCTCCCCATGATTATGCAGGCAGACGTCATGATTCAATGATTGGTTAAAATTTTAATAACATTGTTATAAACATGAAAAGATTTGAAGGTAGGAGTGATGATAGTTTGATGAATACAGTGTGAAAAAAAGAACCATAACCCCCCAAGGCCATGTTTTTAGTAAGTTAATGCATTCATAAAGCATTATGAACATGGCTATAAACATTTATAATAAAGTATAACACATTATAGCCATGTGTATTATGCATTATGACTGCCTTATGAAGCTCTCATCTGTAATGCACTACAGATAGGTGTTTATAAATTACAAAAAACATGGCCTTAAGTAAAATGTCACCCAAAGGACTACGTAAGTTCATGCCAAACTTTTTTAACAGCAAACTAATGCCAGTATGTCATCAGAACCCAGCTGGCAAACATGTAAACTGTAAGAAATTAGTGTAAGGTAATATTTGTTATTTAATCTCCACAAAAATGTTATTTGGTACATCTAATAATATGATTCTCCATTTTAAGTAAAGATTAAGATTTAATTTCTCTTCCTCTGTTTCCTGGTTATACCTGGAAGTGAACTGAACTGACTCTGAACACAAAGGGTTCGTTTTCTCTTCCTTGTGTGACTTGGCACAATCCATCTGCTTTAAGGGATTATACCTTTTCTGCATGAGTTTGCAGGAGCTATACCTGGGTAAAGGGAGTTCAAAGGGGTCCAGTCGAATAGGAAAACTTCCTTTAGCTGTAAGAAGGCTTCCAAACATCACCAGAGCACTTTTAAGGTTTCAGTAAACATCGCTGAAGCTACTTCACATTCCAAGCTCGGGTTCAATTCTTGGCTAATGTGTGTGCAGCAAAGTGGATGTCACCCACAGGTGCTGCAGGAACAATGCGACTGTATTGATTCACCCACTTGATCTGACGATGCCTTTTTCTCATGTGCTACAGTGTGATGGTGCAAGGTTGCAGTTTTCATGGACTGGAAAGTTTACGAGCCCAGTAACTGCTGCCTTCCAGAGGGAGGATTTAATATGAGAACCTGGGAAGGATAATCTTTGCCTAAAAGTGTATAAAAATGAATCTATTGATTCCGTCCTTTTCTCCCGAACTGTACAGTGCAGTATGGTATCTGTGCAGTGCAGTGCAGTATTATATCTGCAGGCTACATTTTATCTTGCATACTCTTCAGAAAACACCATGCCATACGTTCAAATATATTTAGTGGTTTAGAAGCCAGATAATTTATTTACATGCCTTTGCGTGCAGTCTGGAAGGAGTGGTTGTGCCTTATTAATGCAGGAATGAAATTATTACCAAATGCATGTGAAATATTAGCAGAATGGTAGCAGAGCAGCCCTGACCTCCCCATAAAACCAGTGAAACACGTGCTTTGCAAAGCCGCCAAAAATCCAACCTGGACCATTTCTTTGTCAGCCTTGGGTCGTAACATGACTCGGACTGTCCAGCTGTTGCTGCAGTCCGTTGCCATAGACCTTCCCAATATCCAGTGGAGGAATTTTAACGGTACCCCCATGAGACCTTAGGAAAACACGGGCCAGCCAGTGAGGTGCAGGCCGCCAAGCTGAGCCACGCCGACCCAGAGGTATCTGTGGAGATGTGGTTAAATCTCCCTCATCTCTGCGCTAAACAAGCCCAGCTTTATCAAAAAAAAAGCTGGACCCCAGCTGGCAGTAATTCATGCATTACAAAAGTGAAAAATAAGCCCATGCCCCAGCACTCCGTCACACCAACATGAACCCGACGGCCCCCTCAGCTGTCCCCAGCTACCCCTGCTGAAAGGAAGTCTTGGAAGGCTTGCTCTCACCCCGCTAAGTGACATTTTGCTGTCTCAGGCTGCGGATGCATATCAGCTGTTTAAAGTAACCGCAGGGGGAACGACAACAACAGCCTGTGGTTCCTTTGAACATAGAGGATTCTGGGAGATTCTGCTCTCATCCGCTGCCTGCTAAATGAAGGCATGCAGGTCAGTACCCTCAGTGGAGTACCACTACTCAAACCATGCAATTGCATGGGACCCCTGAGGTTGGGGGTCTGCTGTTGGCTACAAACAATCACTGAACTAAATAATAACCAAATGCATTCCTTATTTAGGAGATGCTGAAGCAGCGTGTCTTTCCTTCCAGCTAACTACGATCTTCTGACTCTGTTTGCTAGCCAGGGTTAACGATATATGCAACTGTGAAACGTTCATTCCCTGAAGCGACTTTTTGAATGGGGCCCCAGAAAGGACAAAGCTGCCCCTCAGAGGATCCCCAGCCGAATGACCCCAGAAATCCTTGGAAGTTCAGTGTTTTTTGTGTGAAAGTCTTGTGTAATTATTGTTGCATAGGACTACATTAAAATGGTGTAACAGAACCCCAATTATCAACACAGGATGAAACGGCATGAGAGGAGGCCGCAAAACTTGTGCCTTATAATGATAACACTGAGTGTTTGCAAGTGTCGCTGCCAGACCCATTTTCAGCAAACAATGGCAGGGTTATGCCAGGACAGGGGAGAAAGGTTTTCAAGTGTGGCTCTGGTAAAGAACATCAACAACCATGATACGAAGGAAAAAACATGAATATGCAGAGGAATGCGATCAGGAGTTTGGATGTGTGAGTGCACACTTGCACTCTCAAATTCACAAACGCTCATACCCTCACACTCATGCTTTCACACACGTCGACACGCTCACATGACACTTTCACAATCTCACGCTCTCACACTCACACATGCTCACACTCTCACCTGCTCCCACTCTCACACACTCTCACTCACACTCTCACATGCTCACTCTCTCACACCCTCACACTCTCACTCTTTCACAGGCTCAAATTCTCACATGGTCACACTCTTGCATTCACAGTCTTACACACTCACACACTCATGCTGTTTCACATGCTCAAACTCACACGCTCACCCTTTTTCACACTCTCTCACGCTCATTTGCGTACTCACATGCTCATAAATTCTCATGCACACACCCTTACTCTTTCATACTTTCACATCTCAGACGCTCACTCTCACATGCTCACACTCTCACACACTCACACTCTTACACACTCGTACCCTTACATTTCCACACTGTCATGCTTTCGGGGGTTTACTTCTTTTACTATGCCTCTGTGTACTCCATCATTTGTTTAGGTCTGTTTACTCACTAGAATATCCTATGAATTCTAATGACGGAGATACACTATACAGTCTTTGGTCTTCCCTGGGAAAATGGAAAGGGTTAAACGTGTGGAAAGTGCACAGGTCTCAGATTCTCAGTGACTCTCTGTCCTCTCCAGATGCCCATTTCAAACAGGTCATTGTTCTTCAGTGCCTGAGTGCGGCTTTCATCCACCCTCCCGCAATGACAGCGGCACACACAAGTGGGATGACAGACAAACAGTCGGCCGTCTTCTCCATCCATCATCCCCCCTTTCACCACAGATGAACTGCGGCTCGGACCCCTTTGTGCCCCCCTGCCAGGGCATGTGGCCTGGACTACGGCCCAACAGAAGCATCTGTATGGAGAACCAAAAATAAACAAATTAACTTGCAATGCCATAAAAATGATAATGTTGCCTATATTGTTTTTATTTTTTTGATTTTGCTGTTGCGCACATGAAAACCTCAAAAGTGCATAAAACTTCAGAAGATAAATCAACTGCTAACATGATGACCTTTCCTAGAGAGGGTCAGAAGCAAAAGTAGTACAATGCGTCTTGTTTTACAGTGTCACACCGAGGAGGGACGTGCAACATGACAGGAAGCTGCCAGGTAGAAGACAGATTACAGAAGGCGTTACCCTGTTCTCACTGTGACAGCATCTACCACTCATTCTTGTAAATGTCAAACACATTTTCAAATTGCATAATGGCAATTGAGGGGGTAAAAATGAGCAAACTGGGGTGCATAAAAAAGGGGGAACAGTAATTTGCTGATAGCTCACTGTTGCGCCCTGCTCCCTACCCCATCGGCCCCGTGCTTGGTTTCTGGTCATCTGCCACTGCTTTTGAGTTTGCTACGAGATCGCCATCTTCTCCAGCTTAGCTGCCCTGATCCTTTGCCAGGTTGTTTGAATCAGTCTCCATTCATACCGGTCCACACCTTGGCAATGCCGAAGCCCTGTGGCTCTGTGTTCATCTAATGAATGATGCTCTTAAGGAAAGGTATAGGAGCAGAGGTCTCACTTTCATAGTGCTAAATAAAGGCTCAACATAAAAATCCTTTGTATTTTTAGTAGAATTTCTTTGCATGCCACTTCATACATGGATTAACACTGCTGTGTGGATGCTGACTTAGGGAACATCAAGCATGTGCTGTGTGATCAAGGATGATGCATAGACATGCTCTTCATCATGGATAACTGAAGCGGCACCTTGAGTGGCTCCCTCTACAGTCACCCTGATGGCATTACACACAGACACTTACACTGATCTTTAGCAGGAGATTCTATGGGACGACACCCAACATAAGTTAAGATAAGATATGACTTTATCGATGCCTGTTTTCAATAGCATTTACAGGTGCATTACTGCATCGCTGCAGCTGGCTTGCTGGGGCCCCCAAACGGTTTCAGTAGAGGATCCCTTGGGTTTGTGCCAAGTGTCACATTTTATGTTTCCTTATTGTGAATGAACATGTCCGAAATGAAACATTAAAACTGCAAGCATAATCCCCGCAGTGCGACTCTCCTCTATCTGGAGACCCTCCCAGCCAGGATCTGTTGCGAAAATGATCACTTGGCACCAAGGGGATGAATAGTGACGCACACAGAAAGCTCAAAGACACTGAAAGGTTTTTGTGACTGTGAGAACAGGCTCTTATTTCAGAATGAACCCAAGATTTAATCCACATCCTTTCAAAACTTTAAGGAAAACTACTAGATTTTATGCAAACATTTTTAGTCTGCTTGCAAAATTTATAACTACGGGATACAGTTTTAATGATGAAAAATTTATGTAAAAAAACCTACTACCTCGACCAGGTGGTGGAACCACCAAGAGTCCCGGAACACTGAACTAAAGTCTGCATAGAGGTACCCGTAGTGTAAACAGTCTGTTTCATATAACATCAACATTATGGTGATATCTACTCACAGCCAATATCTCACCGTGCCTGCAGTAAATGCCATCTACGGTATAAGATGAACTGTCATCTCAAGCTGGTTTTATATTCGCAGGAAAAGTCATAAAGCTTTATTACTGATCTTGCCTGACTGAGAATAAAATATCTGCACATTTACATTCCATCTCGACAGATAAAGCACATTAGGGAGTTTAGGGATTTATTAAACAGGAGGGGCTTTATTGACAGGTGTCGTTTGATGAAGCCCCCAGTAAGTCCCATGGATGAATGGATGTATTTATCAGGAGCTGGATATGACGTTTTTGCAGACTCTTATTGTCTGCAATTTCTGTTAAGGAAAATCGATCATCCCGTAATTGGGAGGTGTAATAGAAACATATCACATTACGGGTAAAAAGTAAAACGTTAATTTTTCACTCCCAGTTCTCCTGCTCCAAAAGCAGTTTCGTAAAATGAAAACTGGTCAGAATGCTGAAATGTGATGCTTGTATGCTGGGGCTCCAAGGAAATGCGAGTCTCGTGTGATCAGGTCACTTGTCCCCAGGGTCTCCGTCACTGGGCGAATTAAAATCCAATTTGATCTATGTTCACCTGGCCTTTTTCTGTTGTTTTGGTTACAGTGGGAGTTGAGGGTTGTGTGGGGGGGGGGGAGTCAAGGCCGAAAAGTTCCCAGATGTGACAGTTCAAATCACACATTCGTCATTACTGCAAAATATATGGAAAACTGCAAACTGTACAGATCAAATCCCATGTTTGAGAACTGAAACTAAATTGACATTGCAGCTGATATGATGACAAAACTGGTGAAAATTAAGTTACATCCAACTAAAGTCATAATGAAAAGAACAGACATTCGTTCCCATTCTGTCTGCACTGTAGTGTCTTTAGCTACGATCACCCTTTGAATGTAGTTCGAGTATTAACCATGTAAGCAACGACAATTCCTGATTAATCATTTTTTTGGCAAAATGATTTGTTTGCTGGAGAATTTTGTGGCTCAGGATGAAACATCATCAGTTATTTGCCTGATGGTTCACTTCACAAAATATGTGTAGTTTTGTCATGTCTTTCATTTTTTTTCTGGTATGTTCACTGCAGTGTAGATGAATACCAACAACAGTAACTGAAGGGTCACACCAGTCACACCCCCCCCCCCCCATTCGTATGGGACATCACACCTATGCAGGTACAGTACAGGAACATTGGGTGTCACTGTTTTATATACAACGATCATTAATGTTATCCTTTTTGTTTTGACATTAATATGCATGTGTGACATGAAACAAACCAAATAAACTTCTGCGTTTGAGCTTACACTGGCAGCAGAGCGTCTGAGAGACCAGAATCATTCAAATGTGACCCCAGATCAGTGTGGGGACGCCTTGGTCCCCTGCTCTTCCTGTGACTTTCCACCTCTCATGCAATTCTAAGATGCCTTGGCATGTGAACATTCACCCAAACTGGATAAGTGGGTATTAGCAATGGATGAAGAACTGGCTTCCATTATATTCCACTGATGCTAGTGGAAGACTAAAATTCACTTGCTTTATGGTTCGTGAGAAAATTATTGATATTGACTAAAATCTCATATAACATCATTAATATTCTAATATAATTGAAATCCAGATACAGATTGGCAGATAATTTGTGAATTTAAAAAAATGAGTAAATGGTACTGGTTTTTGTTCTTCTGACCTTTTATTTTAGCGAAAACAACAGTTTAACCTGTGAGGGAAACGTAGCGACTGGGAATGACAGGAATGTTGTTTCTAGGCTCGACAGTGAGGTCTTTCACCTTGTTTTACGTCATTACCACCCACAGCTTCGGCCGCACATGTGCTGCTAATGGCAATGTGTGTAGCAGCTTACCTCCAGAAGACACGGGTCAGTGCATGGGGACACTTTACACTCAGGAGGTTCATTTTCCCGGGCGGCTGACCACCACCGTGCCCTGAGAAAGGAGAGAGAAGAACATGCACATTACTATTATTACCTCATGCTGCTTACCACTGGAAAAGCAAAAATTAACACAGAGTGTTGCAGGTTAATTGTTTACACATTCAGATTCAGAGATTTTTTTAACACGGCAGCATTTCAGTTGAATAAAATTGTGACATGTAAACTAAATGTTTAAACATCCCTGAAATAGAAACTTTGACAGGCTGGTATAATCTATAAAGTGGTTTTTGGTAGGTCCAGGTAGTTTGCAGTGTGAGATACATCCAGTTTTTCCCTGGATAGAATGTGGTTCTGGAAAAATCCAGCACGCTAAGAGGGCGGCAGTGAACGGAGAACGGCATTGCTATACTATCAGCTGGCTAAAGATGTTACAATCAAAACAAGAAGAACAAAACCTCAAAAGGAACATCCTCCAAGTTGAGCGCAGATCTTTGTGAAATGATTAATTTTATGCATGGTGGAATTCTCAATTAGGCATGAACTGTCAGGGTGATGTACAGCTGGCGCCGACATCACCCAAGTGCAGGTTTTACCAGCTTTTGCTGCCAGTAAAAATAAAAGACATGCCCAGTGATGTATTTTTACCTAATGCCAATCGGGTGGAGGGTAAGAGAGAGTGGTACTGTTCCCTTTATTTTGCTTTGAACTTGCTGACATCAGTTTAAATACATGTTGTATCTCTTTTGGCTTCTCATATCCCCCAGATATAAGATATTTTTGTTGTTGTTATGATGAATTGCTCGTGCAATTGCTCCTATTCTATTTAAAGACGTCAGAGATGGTAAAACTGGGTTTGGAAAATGGCGTTCTTTGAGACATGCACCTTTTGCTTTTATTTAATTTCCAGGCCATGTGTTAAGTGGTGCTGAATCCCGGTTCTGGCAGTGCCCAGCGCCGGCTGCTCCGCAATCCGGTTCAGCTCTTAATTCAGCTTGGCTGCTCCTACCCTGATCTACTTATCAAAGGGCTAACACTGCGCTCTCATTTTAAAATGCTTTTTTGAGTTGCTGTAATGTTTGAAACATTGATTGATGCTCCTGAATCGACTCAAATTCCTATTCAATATACTTTTTGTTTTTTTACTTATAGATGGGCTTAGCAATGAAGCCAAGTTCATGAAGACAACACGTGATTCTGCTTTTCTTGAAGGACTGAAGCATATTGCTGCTGTCTTGTGCCTTCAGGGCTCAGACTCTACCCCCAAGTCAGGAATGCACTGCCACCATGAACTTTTCTAGACCAGTGTTTCTCAATATGGGCCTTGGGGACCCACAGACAGTCCAGATTTTTGCTCCCTCCCAGCTCCCAGTGGACTGTATGGCAGGGAGCTCTGAGGGAGCAAAACCATAGACCAACTATGAGTCCCTGAGGACCAGATTGGGAGACTCTGTTCTAGACGTTACAAAGAGGGGCTATATGTATGAATACAAATGTCCAAATCAGCCATATTGGACATTAAATGGACTTTACTCTGCTGGCCTCCTGGCACAAAGTCTGACTAATTTCTGATTGACCCCCATGTGTAAATGGAGCAGGAATTTGTCCAGAGAATTCACCTCGAGCAAGTTGGGGTGTTGATGACATTTCCATCATGTAACTGGCATGAAAACAGAGGAATACAAACACAACAAGAAGAGTCATGTGCATGGAGGAGATGCCAACAAATATGGCTAACTGGAGAGATGACAAGATTTGGGAACTCTTGCCAGTAGTGCTATAAACAAAACTCTGCTAGCATACTTTTTTTATGGCAAGTTCTGCCACCTGCATGCTCTATTCAAGTACCACCCCCTCGTCGAAACTAACCACAGTATTTCCTGTAGGTGTGAACGCATCTGACACAGGCCATCTCCAGATGTGTGCCATATCAGGTTTGCTAACTTTAGTCTGCGCACACATGCACACACATTTACATGCATGTAACAGTTTTATTACCCTATAAACAGTCTGTAGGGTTTGAAGACTACCCCTATGCTTTTGATGTAGCTAATTTTAGGTTTATAATGAAATAATATAGATTTGCTGTAAGATTTCTTGCATGAGCGTGAGAGTCTGAAAGCGTGAGTGACACGCTTTGAGTTGGCAACCCTGCAGCTTCAGAAAATGCGTGGACCTGATTAAACCAGACAATGTCCAGAGTTTATGTGTGAAAACTGCTGTAGTGTGTGAGGGGCTTGCACAATCTCCTTGTCTCACTCCGATGGTCCAAAGACATCATCATCAAAGAAAAACCACAGACGGTCACATGGGTAAGTCGGAGGTTGTCCATCAACGGACCAGATCACTGAAAAGCAGGCTACTGAGAACTCCAGGAACTATAATGGTACAGATGAGTCACATGGCAAAAAATCATCATATCACAGATGTTTCTCTGGGATAGTCCCCAGCACCAGAGGAACGTAATCAGATAAATCCCTCTCCTCCTTGACAAGTGACTGTATTTATGAAATGGCTACAATGAGCTGTTCGTTCTTGATCATCTCGTTTTTTTAAATATATTGCATTTACATTATCCATAGATTTTATAGGTGAAGTATTGGATTCAAAGGGTTTCAATCAAAAGTGAGACATGCGGTTCTAATCAATACAGAGGCACCATCTGGGATAAAAATCTGTAGAGGAAAACCTTCACTTGGCTTTCAGGATGGCCGGACAGCTTAGAGAGATTGCTGTTCCGAGTTTGATCTTGCATGGTCAGTAAGGAGACTGTTTATTCAATGACTAACGCTTTTTGAAAATGGCTCTCTGCGTGATCAAGGTCACAGAGGTCATCTTCAGATGTCTGCAGTGGATGTGTAAATTGTGTGAGTGTTGGGGGAGGGAGTGGGCGGGACTGTCTTCAATCATGAGATCCCTGAGTAGTTTTGCTACGAGCTTGTTTTCCTGAGTAGTTAATTAGCCTACAGAATTAGAGGAATGATGCAGGATCTGGAGGGCTTTGCAGGACATTGAGCTGCACCCTTCAGCCAGATTGTGGTTCTGCTTGTTTCAGCCATTCTCGACCTGGGGCAGCAGTAGAAACAGGTGACCAGCGAAGTTCTGAGGTAGCTTTGCTCTCCACATTCCTTCTGCTAATGTAATTCCTGTGGATTGATTCTCCAGAGTCTCCTTCTGCCCAGTATCTAGGATACACAAAAAAGCTCAGACGCAAAAAAACAGTGCCGTTTTCACCCTGTGCCACAAATTAAAATGAGGCAATACTTTCAAACCCCTTAATGTAAAAAAGTTAAAAAAGTGCCATGGAGATAAACACGCATACTTTATAATAAATATCCACGTTACCATGTGAGAGAAATGAGTCACAAAGTCAGCCTATTAATCACTTTTGGAGGTGATGTATGAGCACATATAATATCCAGGGTGTGTCGCTCTGAAAGTCCTTTATCATCTTCGGCTTGGAGCTCATCTGGTATCACTCAGCTACTGTGTGTCAGGAAACTGATGTTATGGGGTCAAAGGTCACCTTTATCATTACAGTGGCCCACAGTGGCTCTCCTCTCCAAGTGTGAACTTTCTGTACAGCAGAAATAAATGTTAAATGTGATTTCCTGAAAAAAAAAACAGGCCGAGGGACAAGCTGTTTCAGTAAAAAAATAAATAAATAATAGTCATAACACATTGGTGTTAAAATACTAATTAATTTTTTTGAACGGCTTCTCTTCTGAGGTTATTTTTGTGTATTCACCTCTCAGGAACGGCATTCCCAGTTTCCACCTTCGAGATCCATCCAAGGTGTCACCTTACTGCTGATGTTCGGAGATGTTACCTGTGAGCATGAGCCAAGTGAGGACAGACATGAGTGAGGCCTCCCACTAACTGCTACCTTGTGCTGTCTGACTTTCTCCGCTGGACCCTTAAGCAAGGCCCTTAACCCCCCGGATAATGATCCAGGGGCTCTGGATGGACAGCTGACCGCAAGCCTGCGCTCACCTTGTTGTGTGTGTGTGTCAAAGGAGAGCAAGATAGGATATGTGAAGAAAACACATTCTGATGCCCGTGCTTGTACAAATGCCAAATAAGCATTATGTCCCGCTGGTATTTATGAAATCCTGGACAGCTCTGATATTCAGCAGCACGACACTGGAGTCTGGTAAATCCACTGATCTGAGATCAGCATGGGCCTCACATATGTGTGATAATAGCACAGGGCCCAGTTTAGCATGAGATGGCTTAGAATTTCCTACATAAGCAGATGTGTCTGCTTATAAAGTGACTCTTGTAAAAAAAGATTATAAATTGGCACGAAGCATAACTGCTACAGGTGCAGTAGTGACATTATTATCACATTGTAATCTGCAAATGTAAAATGGCACTTGAGTTATCAGAAGAAACTTTAGTAGAGACCCCAAAACGGATGCGCTATGAAACGGATTGAAAGCTGAAAGCAGCTGGCCTTAAAATTAAATGACAGCATTATGTATGCTGACATGTGACATGGCGAGATCTTTGCAGAAACCTTGGCAGAAGTAAAGCTTTAGATGGACGCCTATGGGTAACAGCAGCTCATCAAACGCCTACTTGCTGCCCCTTGTTTGCTGCACGGTGCCTCTTCATGGCAGGAAAATAAGCAGTGTGTTGTCATGTGAAAGTATTTGGCGCAAAGCTTCACAGTGAGGAGTGAGGCCAAGAGAAAGAAACAGCAGGAATGAGGCCAGCTGTGGGGAAAATGAGAGAAGCAAGTACTTATAGTGTGATACTCTCAGAGTAACTCTGGTACATTAGGGAAAACGGGGAGAAAAGAATACTTTGAATCTGAGAGTAACTCTGGTACATTAGGAAAAAGGGGAGAAGTGAGTACTTATACTGTGATACTCTGAGAATAACTCTAATACAATAGGGAAAATGGGGAGAACTGAATACTTATACTATGAATCTGAGAGTAAATCTGGTACATTAGGAAAAAGGGGAGAAGCAAGTACTTATTCTATGATTCTGGGAGTAACTGTGGTACATTATGGAAAATGGGGAGAACCGAGTACTTATACTCTGATACTCTGAGAGTAACTCTGGTACATTAGGGAAAATGGGGATAAGAGATTACGTTGTGAATCTGAGAGTAACTCTGGTACATTAGGAAAATGGGGAGAACCAAGTACTTATACTCTGAGAGTAACTCTGGTATATTAGGAAAAAGGGGAGAAACGAGTACTTATTCTGTGAATCTGGGAGTAACTCTGGTACATTAGGGAAAATGGGGAGAAGAGAGTACTTTGTAAATCTGATACTAACTATGGTACATTTGGGAAAATGGGGAGAAGCTAACCCTTATCCTGTAAATCTGAGAGTAACTCTGAGTAATATTGGTACATTATCGACTAGAACACATCCTGCCGAACCCAGTTGGTGTTTAAGGGCTGAAGGATGCAAGTAAGTGGAATAAACAAGTTAGTCATTCCATATAAACCTGAAATTTGCAGTCTTCACTAGAAGAAAAACAGGCTTTTGCTGTTTTGAATCATGTGCCTAAATACTTCAAGGATTTAAATATTTTTTCAATAATCAAGTTAGAACCCACTGAACTTTCATGGAATTAATGTTGATTATCAAAAGAATAGTACCAGATGATTGCAGTATATACTTCAGGAAACACTAATTTATTGATTTATTTTGATTAATTATTACTAAATTATTACAAAGGAGAAACTGCAATATCCAATAGACCACCAAGTGATTTATATAAAAATTGTACTCTATCTTGGGATTCAAATTCATTTGATAAGTAGGGCCTGACAGGGTAGTTGTCAGCTGACTGAGTTTAAATTCATGTTATGGCATTTAAGTGATGTGTTTGGTTTTTTTATTTTAATTTTTTTAATTTGGACCTCACCTGAAGCATCGTTCTGTCTCAGAAAATATCTCAGGTGAGACAGAGCAGAGCTGGACACCTCCCTGAACAGCCAGCAGTAAAGGGCCCATTAAGGATCCACTGTGACTCTATAATTTGGAGTCACTGACTTATGATTGAATGTTACATAGTGCTTTTCAAGACACCCAAAGCGCATTACAGAACTAATGGGCAGCAACTTCTGAGAGTCAGGACCTCGGTTTTTTGTCTCATCTGAAGAATGGTACAATTTTTACAGTACAGTGTCCCTGTCACTGCACTGGGGCATTGAGATTCACATAGACCACAGGATGGGCTAACCTGTTGGCCACACCAACACCTCTTCCAGCAGCAACCCAGCTTTCCTAATTGGTCTCTCACCCAAGTACTGGCCAGGCCCAAACCTGCTTAGATTCCAATGGATTACTGAGTCTGAACTGCAGGTGAAATGGCTGCTGCCATGGATTATGGGTGCTGGCAAATCTCTCAGGTTGCTATCCAGCAACATAAAATGACGGGATGGTGAGTCAGTGTTGGTTCCACTATGCTAAGTGGGTGCGAGAGCCCCCGCTCGATTCTGCGTCTCCCATAATGCTGGGCCGGTACTTGAGTGAGGCGTGGAAAGGGCCAGAAGGATTGTTCCCATAGGCCTGGTTGATGGAGAGCCAGCTAGCCGCAGCGCGGCGCTAAGCCAGTGGGCACAGCCACGTGGAGCCTGACAGGGGGAAGAGTTACACAGTGACTATAATTCTAAGGAAGCTGCTGAGGATCAACAACCTTCAGTCTCTTTGGTGGTACTTCTTCATAGTTTAAATCTCTGGCCCTGAGTGTCGTTAGTGGGATTGCTGGATCCTGGATGACACTCTAAATGGACTCATTGTGGTCTAGTGGGATTTTTACAGGTTTTAACCACAAGACAAAGCTGTGAACTTTGAGAAAGTTTTCCTCTCACTGGGTTTCACAACACTATCATAGTATAGACTTTCATCCCACTAAAAGTACATTTAAAAAATATATAAGTTGTAGGCAATTTGTGACTGTTCATTATTTTGTTTTTAGAGATATTTTTTTTTTACATTGAGTTAACAGACACATTTTTCCAAAACGACAAATGACTTTGACTCTAGGATTTCAATTGACGGACTTCTGATCAGAGCCAAACCATCGGAACTTGTTGAGGGATGTTTTTGGTCTTATAGAGCACTGTAACCAGCTTGTTAGTTCTGGTCTTTACCTTGAGTGGTCTTTCTATAGGACCGTTGGAGGTTTTATTTGTACTATTTTTAACGCTGCATCAACTCAACATCAACTCAATGTAGCCTCACCCACTGCATGACAGGACATATTATTTGCCTCCTGTACTAAGAAAACCTTAGTGCTTTGGGACAAGCAACTGTTTTCCTGGCTGGAGCTGTCGGGTTGATCATATGCAGCAGTGCTGTGCTCCGAATTAGCATGGTTACCCTTGAGATGCCCACGCAGTCCGAGCCAACTCAGCCAAGGCACCAGCACTCCAGAGCCAAAAGCTTGTCCTCATTCTCATCTACGGGCTGTCGAGCTCTCAGATATCCTTGTCTGCCCATCCAGATCAGCTTTGCAAGAAGATCCACAATGTGCATGAGTGGTCAGTTAGTTACTATAGTGCCACAGTGTCATTACTGCAGACCATGGAAAGTACATATTTAACTAACAATTAAAACTCAGTGATAAGACAAAACCAGAATAATAATAAAAACAACCTCTGCTCTTTGTAGAAGTACAGAAATCTTTCAGGGTCATGGGGGGTCCAGAGCCTATCCCAGAAGCTACAGGAACAGGGCAGGGAACTACCCAGGGTGGGGCACCAACCCATCACAGGGCACACTCACACACCAGTCACTCACACATCTATGGGAAATATGGTTACTCTAATTAACCTCAGTATGATTTTGGGCTGTGTGTGTGTGTGTGTGTGGGTGTGGGTGGGTGGGTGGGGGGGGGGGTTGGGGGGGGGGGGGGGGGGGCGCCCCCGGGCACCCGAGAACCCAGAGGAAGCCCTACAGTGACACAGGGAGAACATGCAAACTCCACACACACGGAACCCAGAGGAAACCCTACAGTGACACAGGGAGAGCATGCAAACTCCACACACACGGAACCCGGAGGAAACCCTACAGTGACACAGGGAGAACATGCAAACTCCACACACACGGGACCCGGAGGAAACCCTACAGTGACACAGGGAGAACATGCAAACTCCACACACACGGAACCCAGAGGAAACCCTCCAGTGACACAGGGAGAGCATGCAAACTCCACACACATGGGACCCTGGTGACCCAGTACCTGAGGTGTGAGGTAACCGTGCTAACCACTGCACCACCGTGCAATAACATAAAACTACAAATGACATGACAAATGGCCACATTTGCATATATAACAAGTTCACTACACAGATGCTACTGTAAAAATGCCTAGAGTCATCTTAGTCTTGTGTTCTGGACAGACTAAAGTCTCTTCTTCAGTCTAATTACTATGCTTGTTCAAAGATGCCAACTGCAAAGCTATACATTAATTTGAATTAGGTTCACTTCTTTAATTACCATATCTTGGCATTCCTGTTATGACAGTATTGATTAACCCAGTTTACAGCCAATCAGATGAAGGTGGACTCTCCTTGCTTTTATGGGTAATCCACCAATGGGCATGCTGTGTGTCGAGTGCCACAGTAATCACAGGCAATTAAGGCAGTTGCTGGCCAGCTGAAATGGCTCCACTGAAACAGGATAGGAGTCGCATTACATCAAATATAGTTTCAGTGATGGCATTCTTGACCCAGCAAGTGATTTTTAGTATATAACTTGACATCAGGTGATAAATTAGCTAAATATCTGATAAGAATGTAAAAACATAAATGTTCCAATATCTACTTCTAAACAGTCCATAATCAGTCCCATAATCCTGTCCCAGCACAGTCCTGCTCACATATAAAATTAAATAACAAATATGAATAAATTTATTTAAAATATGTAGTTTAAAAACATACTTCCAGACCCTAACTGAGTTTTCAAGAACACCCCCCCCCCCCCCACTTTTATTATATCCATCCCTCTATTACATCTATCCATCCATCCACCAAACACTTATCCAGTACAGGGACTTTTATTATTGAATATACTGAAGCTGTGTGCTGTCAATATCTGAGGGTCTCAAACTAACTGACCTTCTCAGGAATTTCATCCGTAAAATGGTACCGTGAAAAATTCATTCTTCTAGATGTCAAACTGCTGCATGAAACGCTGCGATTGGAGGATGGAACAGGGGGTTTTATTGGCACTATCGCGATGCAGACGAGCAGGCGAGCCAGGAAAACATACGAATGCAAATTAGAAACAAACAAAGCAGGAGCGTGCTGAGAGTCAGGCGGCTCTTATTGGCAAGTAGTACCCCCCCCCCCATCCACATCTTTTAGGTGGCAGTGTTGTTACATTTTGTACATAAAAACCTTGGACATGCCTTATCAGAATAAACAGCTACCTGAAACCTAGCCGGCACACTCTTCATCAAATAGGGCAGTGCTTTTAACTTTATCTGCTGTATATTTTAATCGGTGTGGTGACACAGTTCCTTAGTACTCTACTTCTACAGAGCTCCTGCAGCAAAGGAAATAAATGTGAAGACTTTCGAGGTATGTGGGATAAAAAATGACGAATCATATAGAGGTAAATTATATGAACTGACATTGTCTTTGGGGCTTGCGGTTTATCTGTGTCTGTCCTCTCACAAGCGAATGTGAAGCAACCAGCTCCCTCGTTACCCTCTATATGGTGATGTGTCGGATCAGAATGGACGGTATGTGTTTCCACTAAGTGCAATGTGTTAAGAAAATGAAATATTTAGCTTGGAAGCCCCGTGGTGTTTTCATTCCACACACATTTCTGCAAAATGCACTCTCGTGTTCTCCATCTCCCAAATCCCGCGGCACGTTCAGGCCCTTCCTGCTGTCTGCTGGCGGATTTGTTCTTGAAACACAACTGAGTAGCTTGTTTGTTTGGAAGAGAATGAACAGGCTGGCTTGTGGTGCGCAGCTGTCAACTGCCACTGGCTTATCAGGAACTGACAGCAATCGACCGTGATTTATCATTTTCTGATAGAGAAATCCAGCAGAATACACTGGCCATCTCATAAACCCATTAGGCTGAGTAATAAATCCATTTACCATCGACCCAAATTTGTGTTCATGGCTGAACAATATATAAATATTTTGGAGCCAAATAAACACTTAGACTCAGAAACAGCTGGTGAATCGCTGATAACAGAATCGCCAGGATCTTCAGGATGAATGACATGGATAAGTTAAACAAACACAACCAGCTCAGAACCTGGACTTCAGCGGCTCTTTAATTTCTTCTGCTTTAAAAAACACTATTACATGATCTTTCCTCCTAATGCTACCATTGTACTGTGCTGAAAGCGACAAACCATCTGGAAGAGCTTTTCATTGCATCTTAAGTTACCTGGATGTTTCTGCAGAATGTTTTAGCGGATGGTATGAAGGACCTCAGCACTCCTCACAGAAGCATGAGGCCCAGTTCACTTCTGCTAATTTCTGCAACCTCTCTATGGCTTCATCACAAACCTCATACAGACACACTACATTTTTGTTTTAATCCCAGCGGGGACTTCCAAGCTTTGAAACTTTTTTGAGGCCCAGTTCACATCCCACTATTGTGAGGTTCCTTCATGAACCTTTAGACCTTAGAAGAAGCCGCGGGTTAGTTCACAGGAATGGGATGACGCTGTTTTAGGCAGCCACTGTGCAGTGAATTCCATTGTAACACCAAAAAGCGAGTTCCAAGCAACCTGAAAAGTGCAGCTTTTATTTTTCAGCCATGACCGCTAAATAATTTTGTGTGTATCTCATTGGTTAATAAGCTTTTGGCCCAGAACTCATCAGAACTCATTGTCAGCAATTTAATATAAATTTAGTGGGGAAAAAGACAATAGCACTTCACTGATTCTGCTTTTCACGCCGTCTAATTGACTTTCCATCTACATTCAAGATGTACATTTCTGTGCTGCATGTCAAAGCGTGGCTGGATTAGCACTCTGGCAGTTCAAGATTTAGTGAAACATTAATGGAAGGCTTGGTTTCATCATGTAGGAAAACAAGCATGAAGGTACCTTCCTATAAGGAAAGCATGTAAATATTTTTCTGTGAGGGAAACGGGTGTGGTTGGTGTTTAGTGTCTCCAGTGATCCATCAGTCAGGAGAGACCACTGCTTGGATCAAGAGCCATTCGAAAAGAAACTTAGTGTAAATCTAACTTTAGGCAGAGCTATTTTGCATGAACAGCCCTGGGGATCCAGTAAGATGCCCATGTGGCTGCCAGTGAGCACAGCTTCTGTGCCAGCAGAAGAGAAAGCCCCCCAAGTGACTGGAGAGTCCTGACCCGTGCCAAAATTAGCAGTTTGAAGTGGCTAAGAAATGTCACAATTACTTCACGCCATGTTATACTTTTATTCAATAAAACAGTCCCTTGAATGTCAAAAAATCAGGGAAAATTAATACTGTACACAAAGTAAAAATTAGCTTTGACGTATGTTCAAAATGAACCCTTATTCGATGGCAAGAAAAAAAATAAACTTAGTCACATCTCATTTAAAATCTGCAGTAAGCATTCATTATGCTGGGTGCTTGTCGTTTAACACCGACTCCTATCATAACAGAACTGCCCGGAAAAAATGTTTTCCAAGCTAAGTTTAGCCGGAGTCAGTATTTCGTGTTTGCCTGAGCTTCTGCAGTTCACATCAGAACTTCTTGTGAAATGTCTTTTGCAAACCACAGTCCCGTCTGTGTCCCGTCTTATGAGATCCGAGCATCAAAGATGTCTGTAGATGTCTTACGAGCGTGTGAGAAAATCTGACTGGAAAGGAATGTCGCACCTCAAAAAATAGCACCATACTTTATTTTTGAGGCATTCTCCCTGCCTGGATGCTCCCCCTGTTTCTTTGGGCACACAGAGGACCTCAGGGCAAAGGGTGTGATCAAGCTGCCCCCACATTCTCCTGCAATGTCTCCTTCATGGCATACAAGAGGGATAAATGGATTCGCAGGTCAATTCATTTTCCCTGTGGTCGGCCTTCATGTGTCTGTATGCACCTGATCTGTTCTGCTGTGTAGACAAGCCATTCCAAGCTTTCAACTAAGCAGAACAATTAGCTGATTTCGATTATGCTCTTCTTTGGATTCTGGCTCACACACACATACACACACATACACACAGATTTGTAATTATATCTTTGTGGGGACTCTCTATTCATTTCTATGGGGAAAACCCTAATCCCAACATGACAACCTTAACCCCTACCCAGCCCTAACCTTAACCATAAGTAACCAAGCAAATATACTTTAAAGATAAGTTAATAACCTACCAAACATCACAAGTATCAAACACTGCTGTATGTTTCACATCACAATGCATCACATACCCACGCAGGCTTGCAAACAAAACTCTTTCATGATGAAAATGCTGAACTAAGGGTCCAAGCACAAAGTCTCCCTAAACCCTATATGGTCCAGTCCCTCCACATTTTTGTTAATGCTCAGTCTTATAATTCACAAAGCATATTCCCTCACACATTTTCCGAGAAGTCTGCAAGGGGAATCAAATCTACTACACCATAATTAACTGCTAATGGAGGTCAAACAGATCTGAAGGTTCATGACGTCAAACGGGTCAAATCAGGGGTTTCCTGGCCAGCCAACATCAAAGGCAGAGCGACCATTTCACGGATCAGCTGGGAGCAGTGACCGTTCGCGTTGGCTGACGGCTCCCTTAATTAGCTGCATCACACGCATTTCATGACATACGGTGCATAATATACGGCTTGTGTTTACTGCTTTTGTAGTAACTGTTTTGGTTTGTTTTCAAATATTTAACAATTCCAATCTCCAGTTCCTTAAAAATAAGTTGTTTTAAATATCTTTTTAACTGTTGTTCCAGTTTGTCCAGCCTCCTCCTGGATGAATTGTTCCTATACAGGAATCAACATTTAGCCTAAAGTTTGTTATATGCAGGTATAGCAATATAAAAACAATGTTGCTTGTCTGCCCTTACATGAATTACCTTAATGAATCTTAATAATCTGATGAAGTGGTTGTATTTGTCAGTTGGCTGATGACTTTTTTTGTGGGGACCTGCCTTCTACATCACCAGGTCGCATGTGGCTTCTTCCTGTATTTCCTTGGTCGTCCGCCTTCTGTCCTCTGCCCCTGACCTTCTCTTGAAGACTGAAGCCTGAATACATTGCCTCAGCCTGGTAGAGATGAAGGTACGGGGATGGTGTGGGATCTGAAAGCCCTGCACACTGCATTGGGGAGCAGAAGATGTTAAAACAGCACCCGCATCTGGAAACTCACATCTGTCAAGCAGCATGTTTACAGCAGAATTTGGGGAAACAGATGTGGCTTTATGGCTTGTTTTAGGCACCATTTATATTAGTACACTATTAATGTCCCTCTTCATCAATTTAAATTATATTGTGCATTACCAAGTTACCTGTTCTTTCTATTTAGTTAATATTCCTTAAGGACAAACATCAGAACCAGACCTCTAGTGCTTCTGGGCAGGGTTTAGGATGCACCGTAACTCCTGCACCACTGTGCAAATGGAAACAACACAACAACAACACATTTGATTATTTATTCCACTGTTTTATGACGCAGGCTCTGAAGAAGATGAATGTTGACTTGACATTCTTCGTAGAAGAGACATTTGAGGCCATTCCTCTATTCATGTTTTGATTTTCCACTGCCCAGTGCACAATATTTATGTAGCAATATAGTATAAACAACGATTATATTTTTGTAATATTTAAAAGTATGTATTGTTACTTGTAGCCGAAGACGATTCTTCAGATTCATTTTAGAACCAAGATACACACATTTACACCACCAAAACGTCTTGCCAACAAAAACAAACTTATGACATCACAACCATCATTTTCCCTGTTTTTTAATGAGAAAAGAATTCAAAATGACTTTTTAAGCATATACAAAAGACATCAATTTATTTTTATGTTCATGAATTTACTGATATTTGGTTTGCTTGACTAATGTAGGTTATAGCGTTTGAGATTCATTCTTTCCAAATAAAAGAGAACTGATATATATCAGGTCTATTTTGCTTGGGGATTTTTTCCCCCATAGCATTATGAAAGCCAAAATCAAAATTTTAAAAAGATTATTCCTAAAGTTAAACACTATACCCCAATAAAACCAGCAGACATCTGGGACAGGAGACATCACATTTGAAATTGCACATTTTCATTTCTAATATTTGACCACTGGATGCAACCCATGGCACTCAAGTTGCATAACAGGATCCACAGAAGAATTTGCTCTATTTTTAGGAGTTAAAATGTTAACTAACTGAAGATGAGGAGAAGCATTTGCCTCCATTTGAATAAATGCTGTGACAATCTCAGCATTTTAAGGTCTCTGAACGCCCATCAGCTGCACAGGGATGTTTCCACCCCCCAGTTTTGGAAGCGGTGACTGTATAAGTGGTTCTCCTCCAGCTGTTGGGGCCAGCGGGTCCGGAGGAGCAGCTCGAGGTGGGGCTCACAGCTGCGAGGCTGATCTCCACCCAGGACGCCTCCGAATCTCCCGATGCGCCGTTTCTGTTGCGTCTAACGGCGCTGGCGCACGGCTCGCTTCCGAGGGGCCGTGCAAGGGGAGAGCAAGGGAAACTTGGAGCAATGATCCACACGTAAATAAATGTTCTGTTTGAAAGGGGACGCCGTTCCAAAGCACACAGCTCCCCACGCCCGCTTTCTCAAGTCACAGCGCTGATTACTCATCTGATAATACGACAGCCTCGCCGCTGATGATGGTTCAAACTCATAAAATCAACCCCCTTGCCTTTTTTTGCCACAAAGAAAAATAAACCTGCCAGTTACGGTTCTCCCAGAAACGACATCTGTACTGTATAATAATCATAAATGCCTGTTGCATAATCTATGGCATGCAGTAACCAGGGAACTAACTGCATCCTTTATCGAGTTACTAAAACCCATACCGAGTACGATCTTCATGGAAGTCTTTTCTTTGTGTCCTAATTGAATCAGCACTGACACGTGTGTCTGTGTACATGTGCTCTCTCTAGAGGGAAATGATCAGTTCATTGTGGGGACGTGACTCTCTCATTAATGCATTGTGGAAGTGTCTCTCACATCAATGCAGTTCATCACCCCAACAAAACAAACGGAGGCTGATGACGAACACAAATCTGGCACGTTTAGTTTAAAAATAGCGAAGTAATTGTATGTATCTGTTAGTGGACGGGGCGGCGGTTTGGATGGCCAGGCGGCAGATCGCGAAATAGCGCCGA
This sequence comes from Mormyrops attenuatus, assembly GCA_026777985.1. Lineage (NCBI taxonomy): Eukaryota > Metazoa > Chordata > Actinopteri > Osteoglossiformes > Mormyridae > Mormyrops > Mormyrops attenuatus. The sequence continues at coordinate 20,720,822 of JAODKC010000036.1, forward strand.
TTGTGCGCCCAGGAGGTCTTTTCAAACTTTTCACAGGAGATTCACCTCTAAGCCTGATACAGGGAGGAGAGCCTCAGTTCATTCATTTACGATGGAGGGGGTACCATCTCAAATAACATCTAATCTACAGCAAAAACCAAACAGCGATTAAGCTTATCACGACCACACTACGTCATGGATAACGGTAACGTTTCAAAGTGGGGTTAAGCTTCACTATTAGAAACGTTAGAAAAATGAAGTTATGTCTTGTTTTAACCTTTACCTAGCTCATCTTACCTTTATATTCCTAAGCAGATACCTTTCAGTATAAATCATTGATATAATCATTTATATATTCTATACGCGGATCGTTCCTTTTCCTCGACAACATGCAATTTATGAGAATAAAATGTCAAGCGTAAAATAAATTCTCATTTCTTCGCATAAACGAATCATTTACAACTCAACCTCCTCTGAGCTGAACTGATCATTTCCAAGAAAAGAGTCATTAAGAATGTTCCTGCACAAAGACGCAGAAAAGTCATCCCTGCGTCAGGTTGCTTGAAGCTGCTCAGCAGCTGCCAAAGAAAATTATGACCTGCTAAAGTAGATTTCTTTTTTTCCACTTGGCAAAGGAGGCTCTTGGCAGACAATGGTGCTGGATCGAGACACCGAACAAGTGTAATCTTTACAGTATAATGAATATGACAGAGAAAACAAATAGGAAAGGGAACCCCAGCGTAACCCGGCTAAACTGTGGGATTTCATCGGGGTATTTATCCGCGATCTGACGAATTTACTGTCTGGATCATGCAGCGGTGCGTTTCACAAGCGCGAAGCTTCGTAAATAATACCGCAATACTGGATAGCTATGACGTCAAGCATCTCACGATATCAGCGTCATTAAAGTTTTCGTGTCGTTTTAATTCGCTCTACGTACGACAGTGCTCTCGCGCCATATAAGGGCACTGTTCAAATGCTCAAAAAGTTCAAAAGCTAATAATTAAAATAATAATTAAAATAAGTTATTTGCGAGGGAATATGATTATATCTCAAAATAAGAGAAAATGTCTTGGTTTAGTTTATTTGTAAATTTTAAAAGTAAACTATATAAAGAATATTTAATGTATCCAAAGCACGTTGACAGTGACCAGTAAGGAAAGCAGACTACTCACGTTATAAACTTTTTTATCATTTTATTTTTTCCAGCTGTGCAAACCAATAGCAGATGTTTTGATTAAAAATGTTGTGTGTCAGCACTCGTTTCCAAACGATGTTTTGTTTCAGGTGACAGGGAGGGATTGTGCGCACCTTCCTGAGCCGGGGGGCCAGCCGTATATAAACAGGACAAGTGCAGCGGCAGCCCAGCATCTGCTGTGGGGTTACTGAACAGCCGCATCTGAGAAAACACACGCAAACTAGGCTAAGTCATTGAGAGTCAGAGGAGAAGGTAAGCTGTCTATAGGGATGCAAGTGATTTCACTATAAGTTGACGTCTTTATAATAATAATTATTATATTACTGATTTGCACAAATACAAATTTGTGTATTTTAATTGGATTTCTAAGGAGGCAAACACGAATTCAAATTTTGTGGCGTAAAGAACGGCATTTTATTCTCGTGCTAATTAAAAAGTGCACCGCAGATAAACCAATAGGCTCCCCTGACTGACGCCGCAGTAATCAAATAGGGAGAAGGATTAACAACTTCATGATTTTCTGCCTTTTCTCACCCTTCTTCCCAGTTAACTGTTCAGCTGGGACACCCCGGAGCGTCAGTAAACCAGGATGAAGGGATGCGGCTTGTGCACGGTTATTCTCCTTCTCTCCGGCGCCTGTGGAGCCAGTGCGCTGCTCGAAGATAGATCCGCCGGCGTCTCCTTATCGCTATCCGACAACAGGACCGGCGCCGGGTCTGCGCTGAGCACCGGTAGCGAGCCGCCAGGGACTCACAAGACGCGGCGGAGACGCTACATCTCACAAAACGACATGATCGCTATCTTAGACTATCACAATAAAGTGCGAGGAAACGTCTTCCCGCCGGCCTCAAACATGGAATACATGGTAAGGCATATATGCATTTGTATTTAACTACTATTCCTGGGAAGTTTGATTTCTTACCCTATGGGACGTGTGCAGACATAAGTTTAAATGAAAAATCAATAGCGTCGATATAGGACAGCAATCCAAAGTAGTAGGAACGCGGAGTTTTTCTTATTGTTACACGGGCGGCAGGGTGCATGATGTGCAATGCGGACAGAGTGACCACCAAACTCCTAGAAACCACCGGAACTGCCAGCTGTGACGCGGCTTAAATGGTCCAGACCACCAGGATAGATGAGCAACCGCGGAGGTGGCGCTTCTTCGGGGGTCATCGGGGACGCAAAGCTGCGGCCAACCCCCCATTATTAACTCCTGACGGGTGAATCAGATGATGAATAGCAGTCCACGCATATTCGGCAGTTACAATTAGGGCATTGTTTCATGGACAAAACTGTACGCTCATCGATATACACGAGGATTAAAAATATTGAACTATGTAATTTGTCTCAATTACTGTATTCTGTTGTACTCCGGGGAGCCGCGTTTGTAAGAAGTCGGGCTTGGCGGTAGGGTTTGATGATGTTCTGCGGCCCACCGTCTACAGTGTCCCACAATCATGACCGCAACTCCGGCTCTTCGCCGCCGCTTATAAATTACTTAATAATGACCGAGGCCCGGGCGGCTTCCCTGCCTGGCGCACCTGAATTTATCATGCAAACAGCCGGAAAGGGACGGAGCGCCCAGGGTGGGCGGCTAGGAAGCTGGAGGGGAAGCTGAAGATTGGCCAATGGGTGGTGGCATTTTACTTTTAGTTTCTATTCAGTTTGTGAAAACAGCGAGTTTTTGAACATACTTTTGTTTTCCAAGGTAATTAAAAGATAACAAATATGTAATGTGTAGCCTAACAGATGACTCAGTACTGGTTTATACAAAAGCTTTACTAAATGTTGTCAGCTCTGTATTTATGCTCAACAACTGGAAACATCTGTGACCCTGACATTGAACAGTGGTTTGGAAAATGGATGGGTGGATGTACGCGTGCATGCTGGAGGGATGGATGGATGCACTGCCGGGTTCGTTCATGCAAGTGCATCTGAAATTATTAAACATCACCCCCCCGCCCCCAGCCCAACAGTGGTAGATTGTTTAACTACCACCTGAGATTGCACATTATTCATTTGAGTCTGCATCCTTGGGCACACTTGTAAACCTGGGTCTGGATGGATGGATGGATGGAAGGATGAATGGATGGACGGATGAGCATGAATAACCTAATTTCTTAAGTGTTTGTTTGGTTCTTGGCAGAATGAGGGCAGGTTTGTTAGAGATTATGTGATTTTTCCTCAAATTCACAGCAGATGTACCCAATTGCACAGCACACAATAGACCCTTTTCTTGTGTTCCGAGGAGTCAACCTGGAGCTTTGTGCCTGATTCCTTGCTCACAAGCTTCTTGAGGGAGGGGGCAGATCTGTCAAAATGTATAAAAAGTAAAATTACTGAAGCATGCTGCTTTACAGAACATTAAGATTATTATTTTGTATTATGTCAAACTCATGCATTCCTGACATGCTGAAGCAGGAGAGTGGCTACATACAAATAAACAGTCACTTTAAGAGTGTCGTGTTTAATGTTTGCCGGCTGTAACACTTTCAGGTGTGGGACGAGAGTTTGGCCAAGTCAGCAGAAGCGTGGGCATCGGCCTGCCTCTGGGAACACGGCCCACAGTATCTGCTGCGATTCCTGGGGCAAAACCTTTCCGTCAGAACTGGCCGGTGTGTGAACCTTTTATAACTTCAAATGCTACCTTAACCCCAACAAGAGTGATATTATATGGCAGGAATAAACAATCTGCATGTTGGCTTCTAAAGTATTTCCCCCTCTCACTTCAGAAACATCTCATCCTATAGACAAAGGGTAAAAGCTTACTGGAAATGGCATGATTCTGATAAATACTGGCTGTATCCCCACATTGAGAAATTCATTCATTCATTCATCCACCCATTCTCTTACTCTTCTGGTCTATCGCTGCTAGGATCACAGACATGCTAATTTTATAAAAAATAACTTCTCTTCACTGCACTAAATAACCTGAACGTATCTCATTTTGGTACCTTACTCTGGCCCAATGACACTCATCATTAAATGACCTTGCTATCCTCAGCTACCGATCTGTTCTTCAGCTTGTCAAGCCTTGGTATGACGAGGTCAAGGACTACGTCTTTCCGTACCCACGGGACTGCAACCCCCGTTGTCCCCTGAAGTGTTATGGGGCCATGTGTACGCATTACACGCAGGTGAGCTGCTGGCCATGCCCCTCTCTAATGAAACATGTGGCATGGGGAGGTTAAATGATTGCGAATGATGACCCCCTCCTTCGCTGCAGATGGTGTGGGCCACGTCGAACCGAGTTGGTTGTGCGATTCATACATGCCACAACATGAACGTCTGGGGATCTGTGTGGAAGCGGGCAACATACTTAGTCTGCAACTATTCACCCAAGTAAGTACACAGGCTGTGTGACTGACTTTGACTTGGGGTCACTGGGTGACGTGGAACAGCAGGTTCTATACTGTCTGCCTAGACCATTACCAAGTTATCAGGTGCTTATTTATTTGAAGTGTTATAAATAGTATTTTTCATTTATTATATAGTATTTAGTATTCTGACAATAAGTAGTAGAATTAACTCGTATGCTGAAAATTGTCCTCAAATCTTTCATAGTCGGCAAATTGATCCCTAATGGGCCCATACTAACCCTACAAACAGATTATCACTTATTAAATTTGTAAAACCAGGGCTGTCTGATGTGCTCATGGAAGTTTTATACAAAAATGCAGGGCAGAAGGAAAAATGATTGGTTCACTGATTGAGATAACCAATCAGATTGTACAGGAGGTGGGTCCCAGCAACTAGAGGAGACAAGACCAAGACTTCTGATTGGTTGGTCCCACCTCCACTACAATCTGATTGGTTATCTCTCTGAACCATCATTTTTCCTTCTACCCTCATAACATTTTTGTGTAAGTAAAACTCCCATGATCTGATGATGCCCAGTTTTTGTCTGGGTGCTGTGTGGCTCAGCAGGTTAGGAAGGTCGGAGGTTTGAATCCCAGGGTTGGCAGACTGATGCCGCCATTGGGCCCTTGAGTGAGGCCCTTAACGCACTATTGCTGTAGGGGTGCTGGTTAGATGGCTGACCTGGTGCTCAGATTCCAAGCTTCACTCTCACCTGTACTGTATGTGTGTGTGTTTCAAAGGAGAGCATGATGGGATATGTGAAAAGAAGCACCCCAAAAATAATAATTAATAATAATTGATACTTCTATTGATCCCCTTGGGGAAATGTGCCTGTACTTGTACATATCATTTCATATCATTTGCTTTGCCTGTGTTCCAGGGGGAACTGGATCGGTGAAGCTCCTTACAAAGTAGGGGTCCCGTGTTCGGCCTGCCCCCCCAGCTACGGGGGCTCCTGCAGCAACAACATGTGCTTCCCTGCTGTCAGTACAAACTACCTGCACTGGTTCAAGTAAACACACCTCACACACACCAGCGAACACCTTCTCTCGTACGCATACATCCAAGGATTTGCACAGCATTCCTGCATCGCTCTAATTTGTATATATTGCCCTTATTTAAAATATGACTACAATTTTGAAATTATATTTTGGACAACAGTAATAGAATTTCACTATGCTGTTTTTGTATATAAAATGTATAATTTGTATTAGGCATATGTAATGTGTTTTGATGGTCTTGTGTCCCAGGGTACAGACTGATGGAAAAGGTTATTTATCTTGAATCATCCTCAACATGGTGCTGTTACCAAACTGGTTTTGTTTTACAGTATTATGGTGTTATAAGCTATTGGACATTTTAATAGTTTAAATGCCTTTTTTTTTTACTGAAAATTGAACTTCATAAGTGCTTCTGAATAATGGCCGCGCTTGCTAAGCTCAGTTGTGAAATGAACAATAAGGGCCTTCAACCTACATCTTGTTAAATCCCTAGTAGACTGTAACGGGGAGTGACAAGGCAAGGTGCCAGCCCCTGCCCCCTTGGCTTTTGGGCCTTGTCCTGAGCTGAACTGGCCCCTGCAGGGGGACGCTGGTCAGGGCCCAGCGGGCCAACTCTTCTGGAAAAGCCACTAACACGTTTCAGCATGGTGCTACTTTGGAAACGTCACAGATGCCGGTTCTGTTTCACCATTGGTGCTTCATTTCAATGCGATAGAAGGAGCTGACAGGGAGCAGATCTGAAAGTCAGAGAGAGAGACTTAGAGACCTTAATGTCCTTCTGTCCTGGTGCTGCACACAGGCGTGAGACCCAGGTACTGTACAGGGTCCCGTTTCATGAGTGACTTTGCAGTATGTACTGTTTTACTGCTCTGTAACTTGGCAGTAAGTTACCTGAACCTTTTCTTTTTACTTAGCAGTAAGTGTTACTCCTACCTGAACGTTTTTCAGCAGGTATCTTTTAGCTAGTATGACCTGGTATATTTCCTACTTACCAGAGGTTACGTGTAAAACCAGACAGACGTATGAAGGACTATTACTTCCACATACCACAAACCCATTCTAAATCTCTGTACTTATATGATTCTGTCAAATATAATGTATAAAGTATTTATGTTCTTATAATATTAGTATTCAGTTATTTCACTAAATTATGGAGACACACTACATTTGTACCCCCATGAATTTCTGCATTATGTCTATTGTACATGTCCTAGATTTATACTACTGTCTGGCGCGGGGGGGGGGGGGGGGGGGGGGGGGGGGGGGGGGGGG
>JAODKC010000036.1:20727734-20755235 GCA_026777985.1 Mormyrops attenuatus
GCCCCCCCCCCCCAAAAAAAATCAATCTGAAAGAGGATAATGTGATAAAGTGCTAAAAGTACCATCAGCAGTGGCTATTTCACCACTGTAACCTGCAGAAGGAATTTTACTGTAGGTAATTTGGAGTTTGGATGGTGTTACTACACTAAAACTAATCGATTTTGACAAACGTGAACCATAATCCAATTTGGGCTGTTATTTGCCTGAACACACAATTTATAACTTCTGATTAAAAAAAGTGCATATTTAAAAGTATAACATAGTCATTTTATACCAGGTGGCCATGAAAATATGAGAAATATAGCTAGCGAAAACTTAATTTTTCTACCCCAATCTCCTTATTTGTAGCTGAAGAAACAGTTAAATTAAGGCTGAATTCTTTGTATAAATGCAGAAGTTAATGAACATTGTTATTATTTTATTAGCACTGAATGTTGGTATTTAAATGCCTTTTTGTATTTATGGTTTTTACCTGTGCCTTTTGTGGTATTTTGTATTGTTTAAATAAAGTAAAACAAACTCTTAGCTCCTTGATCCTGACTGTCATTGGTAAGTGAAACACCACCCCCCTGCTGGTCAGGAAGATGCACCTTCACCAGCTTGGGTAACTCTATAGCAGTGTTTCCTAACCCGGTCCTCAGGGCCCCTCAGACAGTCCATGTTTTTGCTCCTTCCCAGCTCCTGGTATGGATCTGATAGGGAGCAAAAACGTGGACTGTCTCGGAGTCCCCGAGGACCAGGATGGGAAACACTGCTCTGTACTGCAAGGAGCATGTTTTTATGATACTGGAATACTTTCCATACACAGTTTTTCTTTTCAATTAGTGTTATTGCAAAGGAACTTACTGGATATTAAATTATTGATGATAAGAAGCTCGTATTAGTCTGCAAATACACTGGAAATTACCAGAAGGAATCACACACCAACACAGTGTTAGCACAGAATGTCGGGTCACCACAAGCTGCCAGAACAGCTACAGTGAACCATAGCTTGATTCCAAACGTACCTCAGTCTCCACTGGAAGGTGTGGCACCACACTCTCATAGGGAGGTTTGGAGTCTCGGCGATCGCGATTCAAAGTGTCGTCTCATGTCCTGTGTGGTGCTGTCGTTAGTATTCAGCTTAAGCAGAGCCAGTCGTCTGCTTCACAAAGCAGCTAACAGACACGATTGCCTGACCAGGATTTCTCTAGATGACCCTGAGCATGATGGGATGATTCTTACTTAACTTAGAAACCACATCTTTGTAGCAACAGCTTATGTTAATAAACCATGAATCTGTCATTTACTCATGTCCCCTTTTTTTGAACGTTATATGTATAACTGTTTATATGTTTTTATAAATTTTCTGTATATGCCTGTAGAGTGTAGCTATGCCAGTCTGTCTACACAAACAATTTGAGCTGATGAATTGCGGAGACCCTTCATCCAGCATGCTCCTGTGAAACCGCTGACCCCAGAAACCAAGCTGATGTTCTCTCTCTCTGCTGACAGCTTTTGCAGCTTCAAAAATTTGGAACGTGGAAACTATGTGAGAATTCAGAGGAAATCTGATGCCATAAATGTTTTGATCTATTGGACAGACTTAGCAACTCCTTCCGCAGACAGCCAGCTGTGATGGCGGCTTGGAGTCAAGCCAAGGCCACACTGGGGCCAGCTAGGAGACCGGCATGTGCTGCCATCATGGAATTGGACTAAGGGGCTTCCAGTCCAGCTCCCAGCAGGAGCACTGTAGCTCTACTCATGGGTAACCTGCTTAACCCAAATTGCTTTGTTTAAAAATGTCCCACAGAAGCAGCAGATAAAGTTGTATGTTAGGCTTTTCTGAATAAAAACATAAGAACATACGAAATTAACACTCAAGAGGAGGCCATTCAAGCTCATTTGGGGAGGATTCAGCTAATAGCTTAAAGCTGTTAAAATCTTATCTAGCTCTGATTTAAAGGAACCCAAGGTTTTAGTTTGCACTAGACTAACAGGAAGACTATTCCATACTCTTAACTACATGCTGTGTAAAGAAGTGCTTTCTCAAATACAATTTAAAATGTTCTCCTGCTACTTTCCACCTATGGCCACGAGGTCTTGTATTTGAACTAATATTGAAGTAACTATTTCGTTGAGCAGCATCCAGACCTGTTAGAATCTTATATACCAGGATCATGTCCCCCCGTAGTCTTACCATCTGTCTGGTATATTGCTACATTCAGGGTAATGAATTAATTAGGCCACGCCATGTGAACGCCATGCATACAACCTGAGGTGCTCCTGAGTGAGACAGCTGAGCCGAGGGAAACCTCTTGTGGTGCAAGTCCAACGTACCTAACACCAAACCACAGAACCGATGGGGAAACAGTGCCCCCTCTGGTAGGCAGTCACCAGGTCACGAGCTTGCTTTCAATCTGAAAAAATGTAGCTTTGAATATTATGTCATACGATGATACACAACATTCTACTGGGAGAAGTTAAGACGTCTTCATGGATCCCAGTGTTATTTCTGTCCAGGGAGACTTAACTAAGGAGGCGTAGTGCAGATGGGCTGCTTGGGCTAAGCCTCTGTGCCTATGCCCTGGAGATCACCAGTTCAAGCCGGGCATCAGCAGAATAGTTGCATGTTCATGGATCCTTGAGCAGCTCCATGGGTGCCACAGCAGGCGGCTGCCCTTCACTGCAAAGCCTGTTCTCACCTACATGTATGTCATTTTACACTAGGGGCAGGCAAAGAGAATTGGCGAGATCCATAAATTACTCCACAGACAGTATCATTGTCAGCCCATTTATGCCCAGTTGTCCATCGACTATCGGACACGGAATGGATGAAACATCATGCAATGAACATCTGGATGGCACCTTCTTGCTGTGGCCTACTGAAGTCAAAACATGTGAAACTATCTTGAAGCGTGAAAGTACACAATCACCTAGAAGAGGGTTCCCAAACCCTAGTCCTGGAGGGCCAGTCTGCAACACAGTTTGCAGATTTCACTGCTCAAACATTCCTTATTCAGCTCATCAGCTAATTGCCATGTTTAATAGGGTAAACAAATTGGGCAACCCTGACCCAGCAGATATACATCCATGCGGAGTCTGATATGAAACACCAATTCCAAACTGAACCCTTCTGTAACTCACCAGGAAATGGAATCATAAGGTATCTCATAAGAAGCAAAGTTTATAGGATCACATTAAAGGGTTTTAAAAGTTGCTGATACAATACCAGTCTGTGCTGGAAGGTACTTTAACACTCGTCTGCACAGCAGAAGCCATTTCGTATCATAAGCATGTTCTCAGATTTTCACAGCGTGGTCACACTAACACGCCTTCCTGCTCTAAATCACTTTGGTTGTATGTTTTTGCCGTATTTATTTTAAATAGTGTTTCCCAATCTGGTCCTCAGGGACCCACAGACAGTCCACGTTTTTGCTCCTTCCCAGTTCCTAGGGATCTGAGAGGGAGCAAAAAAATGGACTGTCTGGCTGGGAGCTCAGAGGGAGCAAAAACAGGGACCGGCTGTGGGTCCCCAAGGACCTGACTAGGAAACATTGATTTAAAAGACTAACTACACTGTTAAAGGTCACGCATAAAAAAATTATTTTCTCTGACTATATTACTGTTAATTACAGTCATTTTTCAAGCAGAACTGCATGCAAAATGAGACCTACCAGTTGAATTGCCATGACTAATGTTCACACACACGTACACACAAACACACATGCCCAGTTCATATATTTCTATCATTGTGGCGATTCTCTATTCATATCTACAGCCATAACCCTAATGCTAACTAGGATAACCATAACCCCCACCCAACCCTAACTAAGTAACCAACCAAAATGCCAACAGTTTTGGCTATTTTAGATTTTTGACTGCATTCACAGATTCTTATCACGTTGAGGTTTATATTGTGGGTGTCTGAAAAACGTAACATGGTAAATACATTGGCAGAGATACACATACCGCACAGCCATGTCTCGAAACACACAGGCTGCTCAGACCACTCGACACGACTTCTAACATCCCGCAACGAACAAGGGGGCGTGGGAGCCCCCTCAGTAAATTTCACTGATCGTGGGGTCCCCCTTCAGAAATTTTGTAAATTTTGTTTGATCGACTAAAAATATTTCGGGGGGGGGGTGTTGAAAGCCATTAGTTTACTGTGTGGCTGTCTCGCATGGATTCACAGGAATGCTCACTGAGAGTCCCAGGGCTTATGGAAAAGCATTTATTGCTCATCAGCCTCAAAGGTTATGAGTAAATGTTTTTTTTTGTTTTGATCCTGATGGGATAAGTTGTTTTCAAAATGTGTTGAATGTGCAGCTTAAAAACATGAGCTAGGCAGGACGGCGACCCATGTCTGGTGTTTACCTTAAATGTCCTACTGTATTCTTTGTCTTGGAGCAGGTTCCTCGCCGCAGAGACTCACATTGGGAGAACATCACAGGCTTCCTGCAGGAGCTGCCAAAATCAATGTCCGTCTGGGAACACAACACAGAGAAAATGACCCGTAATCAGATGGGCTGTCTTGTGAATTTTGGGTCCCAAACAAGTGCTCTTTCTGTTGGGAAATGCAGGCGCTCGTGTATGTGGCTGTCACTGTGATATGTGCACCAGTGGCAAACAATATGTCCCTGGGACGAGCCGGGCCGTATCACCCTTCTTTCCGCTGCTATGAGAAAAGCACTATAACTTGGCTGTGGAAATACACAGAAAAGCAACAGCTTATCTCAGGTTCACTGACTTTTACCTGCAGAGATGCCTTTTGCCTTTGGAGTGTTTCGCTTGGAGCTCAGCAGAACAGGACTGCAGGCCCTCACTTATTTTCCCTTCATTAACCTTTAGATTGTTAGACAATACACTGGAACTCCTCTCGCTGGACATGAATGCTCAGACTCCGAGCCAGCCTGCATGTTGTCCCCGAAGTTCCCGTACCTGTGTCCATCTCCTGTCTCAGAAAGTGCCCTGAGCTGGTATCGGGCAAGCCATGAGGTGGATGTAATGTCAGCCCTTTGTGCCGTCATCAGGGTGTTATTCCTGGCTTAAGACAAAATCACTCTTATTTTCATCATAACTGACAGGAGGTCAGGAAATACATAAACTTGTGATTATTTCAGGTTTTTCTAGGTATCGATGGCCTTTGTCTGAAATGAGAACAGTGCGTGCGGTATACGGTTTTGAAAACAATATACTGTCACATCCTTCCCTGGTGGGCACTGTGCAGCTCAGCAGGTTAATCCTCTGTGCCTGGTATCAGATGGTCACTGGATTAAGCCCGACCTAGGCAAAATCATCACATGTCTGAGCAAGGCCCTTAACCTCCTCAGCTCCCTGAGCACTGCAAAGTGGCTGCCCCTTCACTGTGACCCCCAAGCTTGTTCTCACCTGTATGGAGACCAAGGCGCAGCAAAGAAACCTTCCCCATGGGGATTAATAAAGTATCACACTAGTACTCTATAAGCCAAAAGGGACTTTTATGGGGATTTGATGAACAAATCTGTTCTACCAGTTTATTGCTCTGCCCTCAAATCCCGAATCACGTCAGCAAACAGAATCTTCATGAACTCCTGGATCAATGCTCTGTACTTTAAAACCCATCACCTGCCTGGTAACCATAGTCTACCTTAAATGCCTGTCATGGCTGTCTGTTGGTATAAAAATTGTGATAAGAACCCTCGCAATGATTCAGTAGGTTGGTCTGACACATCCAGGGTTTGGGGGTTGGTCCGAATCCCTGTTCTGTGTTTGGTGTTTGCTTGTTCCCCTGTTGTCACGTGGGTTTCCTCTCACATTCCAAAACTCCCAGGACGTAATGGGTGACCTTCCCATTATCCGCAGTGAACACTGCACGCATCCACACTGCCATCTGCTGGCAAACATGAGAACAAGTTGCGTTTAAGAGGACGTCATATTAAAATATTTGTTCCATATGACTTTGCACTTATACATTTTATATGATTTTTTTAGTTTAATTTGCATAGGAAATTGCAGCGCTTAATAGTTTAATACAAAAATTGGTAAAATTCAGGTTACGTACGTTATTTTGTTTTGCATGTACTATAGTGAAAGAAACTTCAAAAGTTATAACGTGAGAATTTGACAGCATCATTTTTTATATTTTTTAATTTACCTTTATATTTTTGGGTTGGAATTTAAAATTATACTTCTTGACAAAAAAATCTTTGCTTATAGGTGCAACTGCTCGTCTAGGATCTAATCAAGAACCATAAAAATATATTTTCAGTTACTTAAGAACAATAAATGATGGATCCTCTGCTAATCCTCAGGAGCAGACTGGATTATGACATGAGTACATACACACTGAAGGGGAGCTGCTTCACTAACAGAGCAGCGCCATCAGAAGGCGAGGCCGGTCAGCTTTATTTGTGCTTTTCTCTAAATTTTGCAATAATTATAAAGACATGAGAACTATAAAATAAGATATATGGAATTGTGCACTGATAAAAACATTTTTTTTTTAAAAAAAGTTAATTTGTTGGGAGCAACTCTGTGGGTTGGGATTCAGAAGGTTGCTGGTTCAAATCTCATGGTTGGCAGAGTGATCCCACCATTGACCAAGGCCCTAACGCCAATTACTCCTGGGACTGGCTGACCCTACTGTCTCCCCTACACCAGTTCCATGAGGTGGCCTTCTGGGATGCTTTCCCAGCTGTCCTGAAGGAGGTCCCACATATATGCTGAGCACTCACTGGCCAATTTTCTTTCGCTCTCTGGTCAGACTCCTTCCAAACCATTTCAACTGGGGTTAGGTCAGTTGGCCAGGTCATGTGATGCGACACATTATATATTCTCTTAAAGCTACTACTATATTTTTGCAGTATTTTTCTTTATGTTAATCTGTACTCTGCTGTATCCAGCATGATAATCTAACCTCTCTACCCTGAATCCGAGTCAAATATCAAGGTACCAGCAGCTGGGTCAGAGTCACTGGTGTCTGAGTCAGAGTTCAAGTGCTCAAGTATGTAAAGATTGGTGACTTTCAAAAAACTTTCAGATTCTGAAGTCTAAATATGACAGAATTTGTTAAATGTTGTCAGGAGTACACCGATGGATAAATTAAAAAGGCAATTTCCTCTCCATTATCTCCTTTCCCCATAAAAAATATCATGTATGTATGTATTAAATTCTACATCACATAAATAATTTCATGTTTGACTCCTTTTGAAAAAACTACAGTAAAATAGCAGCAAAGTCCTCCAGATCACTGGGCTTTGTAGCCATACCCAGACCTGGATGGCCATCATATTTATAGTTTAATTATTTAGCTCATACTTTTGTCCAAATCAGTGTGCATTTCTGAGAAGGCAGGTACAGGCAATCCTGGGAGAAACTGGGAGTTAAGGGCCGAGGTCAAGGGCCCAATGGTGTCATCTCTCTACTGACCCTGGGATTTGAACAAGTAACCTTCTGTTTACAGGAACAGCAGCCTAACCAAAAGCCACACACCATCCACCTTTTTGGATACTGAAGAATACAATGGAGACACTCTTGTGTGAACTTGGTAACCCAAAAAACACAAAAAGTGTCATAAAGCTTTTACAGAAATGTTGCTGCCTTGGTAGGAATGAGATTCCATCAAAATTAAAGAGTAATGAACCTTAGTCAATGTAAACTGACATTCCAGTGTTTTTCATGTGTTACAACAACAGTGTGTAAAGCACCACTATTCACTGCAGCAGTAATGTTTCTGCTCGATAAGAACACTAAGAAAATTAAGCTCCTTATCGCCATGATCTATCTCGCTATATGGATGGATGGAAAGGAAATATACAAATTATTTTCAATTGTCAGAGAACGCTTGTGTTAGCAGCACAGCTAGCTAGCCAACCGTCTAAATGAATGTTCAGTTTTTACGTTTCTCTCTGCTGGTGAGGCCAACCTTCGGTCATTCTACAGCATGCAATGAAAATCACCAGTGCCCAACAGGTCTCTAGTTGGCTAGCTTTTACCTCTCAGGATGAATTGAGAGATGCCAAATGTAGGTCAATATTTTCCCCCGTTTTCTTTTTTATAGGTACTGAAGATAGTTAACATCTTTTTATTCTGGATATTAGAATCCAAGCTTATTAACTGGAGAGCAATCCACAGGTGTTAGCAACAACCATTAATAGATGCCTGAATTACTTTAGTTTTAAAAAAATGACTCTCAAAAATAATTGCTGACCATTTAAGGAATCACAGTATGAAAACACATGGATGGCTTTTGGATAAAGCAAAGGTCAATGAGTTTTACTAAGTCACATTTAATGGTCTTCCACAAAGAATTGCTAAAAATGAAATGACACCTTCCTTTTGTTCTCTGTATCCAGTGGGGCCTTACTCAAGCAATGCATTTGCTTGGGGGCCCTGAGGTCTGTATCGTATTTGTCATGGGGTCTGACACTCCGCAACTTCTCCTCTTTCACATCCACGCATGCATGCATGTTGAATTGCTTCGAATTCTGGCTCAGTCTATAGGATGACACAGTTTTCTGACTCTCCTCAATGAAACCATGTTTGTTGTCTGAGAGATCCCTTCTGAATACAAAAGAAATGATTGTTAATGACTCAAATACAAGCACTTCAGCACCTGTGAGACAGATCAGCTATTTTCTCAATGAATGCTGTTTCCCTGGTTCTCAGCTGTATGAAGTAAAATGCTCCATGAATTAATATATCAGCCCATATTCTATACAGTGAAAAATACATTCTCAGACCAGAAATAAACCTCCAGATCTTAAGACTTACGTGCATCTGCAGAGACTTGACACAGGATGGAGTGACTCTATGTAAGTCCCTGAAGGGCACCCTGCACGTGAATGTCATATTTCAGCTTGTCACTGTTCTCTGTGACCTGATGCAGTGGTCACCTAGACTAATTAATTACCACATTTGTTTTATGTTATGTATTGTAAGAAAGCCACTTTATAACAGTAAAATCAGAGTTAGCGATATCACTGAGCACAGTACTGAATTTTAAAGATTTTACTTTGTGATTGCTCCTAGATGCAGTGTCGTGACAAAATATCTATTTATTTAAATGTTTATAACATTTTAATGTTTCTGATTTCCATAGCAAATTAAGTATAATACAAAGGATAACCTGAGTCAATACAGCACACAGTTTTTAAATGAACATTTGGTTCATTGAAGGAAAAAAAAATCACCAACACCCATGTGACAAAATAACTGACCCCCTAAACTTAATATGTTTCCGGTAACAGGAAGTCAGTCCTTGGCATTGCTGTGGAGAAATTCTGGCCCTGTATTCTCTACAGAATTGTTTTAATTCAGCCACATTGGTGGGATGTCGACTTTGAACTGGGCATTTAAGGTCCCACCCCAAAATCTCAACAGGTTCTGTAGGTTCCTGGTTGAATATTTAGCCTTTGTCAAAATCTAAATCTAAATCTGCATAATTTTTTATTGATTAAAAAAAAATAAGATTTGAAGGGAAATTAAGCAGGCTGGACTCTCTTGATGTGATGCTGATAATTAAAGAACAACTCAAACAGACCATCTCAAAGTGATCTTCAGCTGTCTGGATTCACAAAGGACAGCTGTGCAATCAGCAGCGTCTATCAAAGTCCAGATCCATGTCTGCCATGATAACCAGTAACTACACCTTCTGCAGTTGGTCACAGTTAGAGCCTTTTAATTTATGACAGCTTTTTAAACAAGAACATCAGCATAGTCCAGAAGAAATAAAATAACAATTATAAACATTAACGTCCTGCGTTATTAACAAACTCTCATACATAAAAAGTTAGTTGCATTTTTGCCTTATTGCGGTAAAAAAATAAAAATAATAATAAGTGTACATTCTCCACGATGAAACCTGACCTGGAGGTAGCCCAGACTGACCGCAGATGGAGGAGAGGAGTGGCCAGAAACGTCACCCATCTCAAGGTCTTCATTATGGATATAAGTGAAGGATGCATCCACGTGTGCGGCGAACGGGTCCCCACCTGCACGCTGAACGAGCTTCTCATAAAGCATGAAGAGCGCATTGAAAGTCCAGCATTCACTTCGTGAAGGACCGGAAAATGTAGAAAATTAACTTGGAACCCATTTAAACAATATCCCATAAGCAACGCCGGCTGTTTGAACTGGATATTGGGGTATATTGGAAACATACTGGAAACAATCCGCAACGAAAACCACTGCTTTGTACAGCCGACTGAAGCAAAAGGTAACGCTTTAAAAATTCCGATATCTTTAATTTAAATGCACTGTGGGCGGAAGTAGCAGGTGGATTGTCTTAACTTTTGCAAGTACTTATCCAGGCATCCAGACATTTTTGGTTGTTTCTTCTGAAAACAAGGAAAATAATACCGACCGGTATCCTGTATTCATATACAGGTATCTGAATAATATTAGATTATTGCATTTAAAATACATTCACCGTTATAGGTTTTAAAAAATGGAAGTCTCTTAATAATAGAACAGGAATTTTCCAATTAGCACTACTAGTGTAAATGCAATGTGGCTGAAAAGATTAGAATCATATTCACAGTTTTCCATCAAAGTCCAGTTAGTAAGCACATACCAAATAAAATTAAAATCCAATATACAGCCAGGTTGATTATCTATGAGATCATGGTCTGATTAGTCTTTGCCCACCTCAGGTCGAAACAGTCCATCAGTAATGGCTATTTTCAGCTTCAAAAAGGCAGTAATTCGTTAGGTTGTGTGTCATATGGTCAGAGTAATCCACAGAAACTCTGACCTCAAGCTGCGGTTTTGGTTTGCTGCCCAACGACAATATTGACACAAGTCATTTAGTAAATTTAATACAGATTTTTTTTTTTTTTGCTTTCTTTTCTCCCCAGCAATTTATATATAAGGAATCACCTTGGAGAAAATGAAGAGGTCATTCATCATGAAGACAATATTCCAGGATAGTCTGAGGGCACTTGCTCTGCTGCTTGTGTCTGAAACAGTCACCTCAATAGTCATAATGAATTCTACCCGATGGGAGGCTATGCTTGAAAAGTACATGGAGGCTGATGGAAAAGTCTGGGCATCCCAGCCGAGGAGCAGGAGAGCCATCTCTGAGAGTGACATCCAGGTCATCCTCGATCTGCACAATAAGCTTCGTGGACAGGTCTATCCACAGGCATCAAACATGGAGTACATGGTAGGAAAATGTTGCTGAGTGTATTTATTTAGTCCCCATAACTCCTCTCCCAAAAAGACTCCAGCAGTTGTGCCTGTAATTCATTTAAACAACATTCATAGGCTACAGGGTGCATTTGTAGACTACAAGGTGTAGGCATAGACTACAAGATCCACTCATAGGTCACAGGGAGTACTCACAGACAACACGGTGCACTCATACATTATGAGGTACGCTCATATGCCTCAGGGTGCACTTATAGACCACAAAGTGCACTCAAAACCCTAAGGTTCACTTGTAGGCTACAGGGTGTACTTGTAGGCTACAAGGCACACTCGTGGTCACTGGGAGTGCTATTTGGCCACAAGGGGCACTCGTAGGCTACAAGGTACACTCATAGGCTACAAGGTGCACTCATAGGGTACAAGGTACACTCGTAGGCTACACACTGCACTCATAGGCTACAAGGTACTCTTGTAGGCCACAAGGTACACTTGTAGACTACAAGGTGCACTCATAGGCTATAGGGTGCACTTGTAGGCTACAAGGTGCACACGAAGACACAAGGTACACTTGTAGGCTACAGGGTGCACTCGGAGGGTACAAGATGCACTCGTAGGGTACAAGGCTTCAAGCTGCACTCATACTGTAGGCTGCAGGGTCAACTCGTAGGCTACAAGGTGCACTCAAAGGCTACAGGGTGCACCCATAGACACAAGGAACACTTGTAGGCTACAAGATGCACTTATATGACGCTTTTCCACTGCCACCAAGAACTGAGCCGTCCCCGACTCATACCATAAACATATATCTCCTTGTCTCATTCTCACAGTCAGTGCGATAATCCTATTCTGACCTATACTGATTTCAACATACATCCTGTCTGTAAATAACATATCATAATGAAAACAATCAAAGAATCTCAGGCACATTCTCAAGGCTGTTGCCTGAGTTTGTATTTATATACTCAGGCTGCTGAGGTTTTTAGTGACTTTCCTGTCAGCGGCTTGAGTCACGACGCCTGTAACGGCACTCCAGCCTTCTCAGCTACTATGGCCACCAGCGGGGGATTCATAAAGGAATGTGGGCAGGGGACATTAGGAGAACCAGGAGGGTGCACCTCAGGATATAGCAGGAACCCGGCCGGCGTGCCTTTGGCCCTCAGACTGATCAGAGCCAGGTACTGATCCATTTCTGCCAACCATTTGTCAGGTTCTAGATTCACCCAGCTCATATTTAGCTGCTGCTGCTAAATTCAATAGATCACTTGAATTATTTCTGTGGAACAAGTATTAAGAAATCATAAATCTGTGGATGACGTTAGTTCAGGACCAGCACTCCCCATCCCACTGAATGTAACATCAGCATATGTATCTTTTCAGAATCTGCACAGAGCAGCAGACAGCTGAAAGCCTGAAAAGAGTAAACTAGGTTTGGCTGTAATGGTATCACAGTATACCCTGGTATACATAAATCTCAAAGGTATTGTTTTTAATACAGTAAAAAATAAACTGATATGGAGATGCTGTATAAAGGCAATGTAGTACACAGTGTTAGCTGTGATTGGAGCCTCACTTGCGTTAAACAAAAGAACAAGCCAAAAATAATGCATGCTTAGGTCAATGCCACAAAAACATGCACTGCGAATGCATTGTTAACTGCTGGAGCATGAGTGATGTCACAGCACAGGCAGAGAAAAAGGTGCTGATCCACTCAGTGGCTACAAGACAACAGGGGTTTATTGGGGAAACTAAAATGCACACTGGAGGAAAAAAAATCACAAACAGGACCATGAGGGGGTCATAAAAACAAATGGGGAAAAAAAGAACTACGAGAACCTCGAAATGCCATAACCTGGGAACAAGGAACACATGCTGCAGGACTAGAAAAGCAGACCAAGCACACAGTAACATACACACAATAACTCAGCAAGGAGCAGAAAGAAGACAAGCACTCAAATGAGACATGACGTAGGAGAGGTGGGAACCATTAACCAATCACTAAAGGTGCAGCACAACAAGTAACAGGTGTAATCAATAACACTAAATCCTCACGGAAACTGGGAGACAAGCAAAAACAGAAAACTAAGAAACATAGCAAAACACTAGGATAACAACACTAGGAATGACTAGGGCCATATAAATACACAGGAATAATAAAACACTGTAGAGGGCGCAAAACCAAAATAGGGATACACACTAAGTAATGAACACTAGGAAACAAATGGGCAAACAGAAAACCAAATACAAACACACTGGTGAGGTTGGTCTCTAGCGCCCCTTGAACCCATAACCAAAGGGCTACAGCATCTGTACTATCCAGTCAACCCTCTGAGCTAAGCAGTAGTCAGGGGAGCATGGAAAACACACTAGGGCTGAAGGCTAATGAGGGAGGGGGGAAGCAGGAGGACCAGCCAGGAAGCGACACAAAGGGCAGAGTCAGACAGCATTGACCCTGACAGTGCAGGGTCATGAAACCTAGTGCACATGGGGCCACAGATGGGGCAGTGACAGTGGTGTCAATAAACGAAGGGTGATCTTTTTAACTTTTCAACAAGAAGCCGTCTCTTTGTTTCTCTAGAGCTCAGCTTCCACAATGATGAGCCTATTTAGGCTCTCTGATTCTGGAGTTTTCTGTAGCCCACATGAGTTTTTTAAATCATTATTTTAAATATCATTATAAACTGTATACTGGGGTGAAATATCTAGAAGATATGATGATATGAAAAAATATATACTATAAAAATATACTATATACCAAGCCACGAAAAAGTACCACTGCTGTCCCATTACTCCCACACAATACAATACAGATCATCAGTTCACATTCATTTGTAAGCCCTCAGGAAAATTATAATGATTGCGGTAGGAAATACGGCAATATGCAATGATACAAGTGCAAGTTATGACTTCCATCCATATGCATCGTCTCTAGGCACCACGAAAGAAATAGCTCACACTGTAACTTTTAAAAATGATGATCCCATTGCAGAAGGTGAATTCAATTTAAGATCAGAGTTGACTCAGAAATGAAAGAGATCACTTGTCTGTAAAGTGCAACCCTTTCTATTCAGGCTGGGGTTCACGGATGAGACTGCAGCACACGTGTACAGCTTTCCCTCACGAGCTCTGCGCGATAAGCCGAGGTCATAACACCAGCAGTCGTGCTGAAGGAGAGCAGTGGAATTTTCTGCAAGATAAGAGGAAGATCCACTTTAGGCTATAAAGGCTGCATAGTATTATGTTCACAGTCTATTTATGCTTTGCAATTTCTGCAAAAAATGTTATGTAAATACATTTCAGTTACTTACTTACAGAGGTAACATAACTGAAATTGCTCAGTAACAAAGCTGTGGAGAGCTACCAGCACGGGAGTCCCAGGTCATGTGCAGACCAGGTGGGAGCAAAAACGTGGACTGTCCCGGAGGACTGGGTTTGGAAACACGGTTTTAGAGTATCAGCTTGTCTTAGGTATTGGGTCACACAGTCCAAAAGAAATCGACTCGCTGATTCCAGAATGTGGAGTTTTTACTTTTCATTTGGAAATATATTGCTAGTAAATTTCAGCCTTATTCCCATCCTTCAGATACAGTTAAAAAGTCAGGTGTCATTTCACAGCGCAGAAAAAGCAGATTTCTTTGTGTCCTGTGGAAAGGCAATTTGTAGTTTACACCAACAATGTCTCCTTATGCCAGCAACCTTACTCTGATAACTCACTCTTGACAGGAGACTCTGAACCCTTTGAGGAGATGTGTCCTTTTCCTGAACGTCTGTGGAATTATGCCAGATGACACGAACCACTGCAAATGAGATGTTAACCCAAATAGATGCTGGCACCCGAATGATATGCAAGGTTTTTTGAAGGAAACTCTGAGATCCTAGAGAAAAAGGCCACATAAGTTGTAACCCCCCCCCATCAGACTCTGATACTTTCACACTTTGATACTTGTGTGACAACATCACCTGGCTGGAGCACACACATTAAACAGTGAAATGCGACAGTCAAATAGCCAATACTTGCAATGAAGACCTGCACATCTGCAGTAAGACCATCCAGTGTGAGGGCCATGAAGCATGGGTACATAATAAGGGGAAAGCAGTGAATGCAAAATGTCAAGCGAGCAACTTCCTGGCTCCAGCAGTTGTGCTGTAGAGTGCTGATAATTCCCAGTATTTTGGTCTTCATTGCTCCACCTGGATACATTCACAATGGCCTCATTCTTCTTTCACCACAAAGGAAAATAAAATAGAAAATCGTTCCAAGTGAAGGTTTAAAAAAATTGGTATGGAATTGGTATTGGTATTTTTTTTTTACAGTTTGACTGACATCCTCTGGTCAGGTGAATGTTCTCAGGCTAGAGCAGTGGTCTCAAACTCCAGTCCTGGAGGGCCGGAGCCCTGCACAGTTTTTGGTTTACCCTCATTAAAAACACCTGATTCAACTACTTACCTAATTACCACACAGCTCTTGAGTTGAATCATTTCTGCTGGAACAGGGAAAGAACTAAACTACACAGGGCTCCGGCTCTCCAGGACTGCAGCTTGAGAACCCTGGGTTAGAGTATTAAACAGTGGTATGTGCAGTGGCTCTGTTTTAGGCTGTGTGCAGGTCTGTATTTACAGCACAAGTGGGATTTCCAGTGAAAATCCTGAATCTCCCCCCTGACCTGGGTCACTGTCCCCAGGTTGTATGACTTCTCTGCTCTCCCTCTCCTCATATAGGCATGATAACATTATAGTATCTATGTTATAGACTCACTACGACTTTGAGGCATGTGTCAAAATAGTCATGGCAGCTCAAAATGCTCCTCTGTTTTCTCCACTAGAGATGCACTAAGTAGGTCAGTCTGCAGCTGAGAATTGTAGTCACTATAGAATCCTGTGTGGAGATCGGTCTCAGTTTCTGAGCTGCTCCAGGCTTGGAACAGGGCATTTATTTCGGAAGGCAAGTGGAACAGAACGCTCCCCAGCAGAAACCAGATGGTATGAATTATGGGGTACTATTGTATTTTTTAACTAACCTTGATCTCCTGGGACAGCAAACCAAAAGCAAGAAAATCCACTGATACCATTCTGTAAAATCAACAGCTACAGCACATTACAGTTTCGTAGGGAAGGCGGCCACATGTGGTCTGGGATCCTGATGGTTTACAATGCCCAAGTAGACCATGCTGGAAACTTCAGTGCACAGTTTGATCCAGAAGATAGTCAGATCTTAATGACAACAGTAGTGCACTCTTGTAGGTTTATTGATGTTAAGCAATGTCTCCCGGAGAAGTGCCTCAAATGACTTGGTATGTAATTTGTCTGCAAGAGTTTCCTTGTGGAGAAGATCGAATGTACAGAGACCAAGGATATGCTGATACTAGCTCTCCCATTCTGTCTTCCACCATGCCGCCCTGCAGCAGTCTGAACAAACTCCTCAGCCTCCATAATCTCTGTGCCTGCCATTAAAAAGAAATTTAGCTATGCGGAGTAAACAGCTCCACTTTAACCTTGTGGGAAAATACATTCATCTCGTAGCAAGGCTTGTTTGCATTCTGTGATTGACAGGCGTGGGATGCGGAACTGCAGCGGAGTGCAGAGGCCTGGGCCCGAACGTGTCAGTGGGAACACGGCCCTGCCGGCCTCCTACCACAGATCGGGCAGAACCTTGGCGTTCACTGGGGCAGGTCTGTGTCCATCCATGAGCACGCGTCAGAGAAATTGATTTGCATGCGTTCATGACTGTGCAGTGTTGATTTTATATTGATGATGTCATGGTGACGTTGCTCGTTTGTTGAGAAACCTCAATAAGAGTGTGTCTCTGTAGGTACCGGCCCCCGACGTTTCACGTCCAAGCTTGGTATGATGAAGTGAGGGACTACATTTACCCCTACCCACAAGAGTGTAACCCTTACTGCCCCTTCCGCTGCATGGGGGCAGTCTGCACTCACTACACACAGGTAAAATACAAGGGATTTCTAAATAAGAACACATTTACAGTCTTCTCTAATGTTACAGACCTCAGCTTCACGTACATCAATTGTTTGTGTGTGAAATTCAGTTTTTATTGCTATTTGTATTACTTCTACATCTTTTCTGAACTTTTGTTTTATATATTACACTAAGTCTTCGAAGACAACAATACAGAGGTAAAAAAAGATGGACGATACTTTAATATTCACGCTGTATGATCCCTGGTTATATCTGATCCAGCCTAACCCTTCTGTTTCACCTGCTGAATGATGGATATTTTGATAGAGAGTAGAAAACAGGAACAGAGGAGAGGCATCGAATGGGGAAAAGGCTGGAATGGGTAACCATGAAAAGTCACATGACACTCTAACTTCTTGTCATTGGGTGATTTTCCTGCGATGCCTTGCTGTGATTTGATCAGCTTGTGTGGGCGACCAGCAGCCGTTTGGGCTGTGCGATCAACGTGTGCCACAACATGAACGTCTGGGGACAGATCTGGGCTAAAGCCGTGTACCTGGTCTGCAATTACTCGCCGAAGTGAGTACGCCCCCTGTTGGATGACAGGAGAATCAGCCTTTAGGAGGCTTTTTTTTTTTCCTAAGACCATATTTCTGCCAAGAGTCAAAGACAGAATGAATTTGCGGCGCTTGAATTTCTGCGCTAATGCTTGTTCCCTTGTGCCCGCACAGGGGGAACTGGTGGGGTCACCCCCCATATGAACATGGCAGACCCTGCTCTGCCTGTCCCTCTAGCTACGGAGGGGGCTGCAGGGACAACCTATGCTACCGAGGTACCTCTGCGGCCATCGGCGATCAGTGGCTACCGCAGCGCGTCGCAATGTATATGGCCTCACAGCAGCGGTCTTGCTCACAATGAGAGTCGAGTGCTGCTGCCTAACAGTGGGCAGTTTTACAAACATTTGTTTTATTCAGATAATAATGCAGGGAGGCCTGGCGCCACATAATCACCAAAGTGATAATGATCAGACAATCATTTATGCACCATTATGTGCCACATTTTAACTATGTGCATGGCGTGCTACCGTGCGTATCCGACCGCAGCTTAGAAACGCAGCGTCAGTGGTAAACAAGTGATCCATTCTCTCATATCAGGCTTTGCATCGCATGTTACTAAGGCCTACGTGGACTGACACGGTTTGGTTGTAAAAAGAGTTGATGGTGAACATCCGCTTGCAGATGCAGGAGACCGGTTACCCCCTGAAGAAAGAGAGGAAAGTAACTACATTGAACCGGAAGCTTCCAGAAGTCAAGGGACTTGGCTGAGGGAGGATCTGGAAATGAACACAGTGGTGAATACACAGCAGATGTGTAAGAATGCCTTTTACACATATTTAGTCAAACTCTTGACCTGGAACAGGCATCATGACTCATAAATAAATCATGTCTGAAGCCCCCTTTTTGCAGTAGCAGTGGTAAGACGGTCATGCTGCGCTGTCAATGTAATCTTTGCTGCTGATAATGTCATTGTGTAGCAGACTAGCAGCCCAGCAAAACATCAACTACTGTTCATCTCGCTGCTGTCCTGCAGGTCGCACTAGTTCTCTGGTGGGGAGGCTTTCGCTCTGTTTTGAGAGGAAACCGTTCGGTTTATGTTTACTTTCGAGAACCTGGCATTGACTATGATGGCTTTGAAATTGCTTCCTGTAGTGTAAGGGGCCCCTGCAGGAAGATGGGACACCCTGCTGGTGACCTTTGTGACCTCGTGATATTACTAAGTTTGTTATTGAAGATTCTGGGAGAGACATGTTCTCACTCTCAAAGAGGTGCTCTGCTTCTCTCCACTCCATATTCGCTTCATTCTCTTTAAAGCCACGGGTACCTCGGATTGTACTGTTAAGGTCAACATCAAACAGCGTCTCCTGAGGTTCTTCTGTGCTGGTTGCTTTTAGAATCAGCTTATCACTGCCAGTACCATGTAGTTTGGAGAAGCCTGGGCGTTTGGGTCACCTGATGCAGCATTTAGATATTAGAATTCCAGAGCTGCCGCCGATATTGATTGCTATCGGCAGGCTATTGCGCAGTGCAGCGACAGTGTGTTTGACGGCGTGCCTTTGGCAGCGATTAAGAGCCGACAGGCTAAAACAAGCATCGCTATCACCTAACTAACTTTCTGCATCACCATTCTTAAACTGATTTTGTGCAAGGTGTGGGTGCACCTGCAATCCCTACGATTATTAAAAAAAAAAAATTAATATTGACGATGTCTTGGTGACGTGGCTCGTTTGTTGACAAACCTCCGTAACTCCATGTGACTCTGTAGGTACCGACACCTGACCGTTTATTTTAAATGCAGATTTTTTAAACCTTCAGTCTGTGATGTCACACAAGTGATGTCCCATGAATTGAAATGTCATTGTTAAATGTTTCTTCAGCACAGCTCCTGACATGCGACACAAAGCTACGAGATCAGTGCAAGGGAACCACATGCAATAGGCAAGTAACACCCATCAACTGTGGAAGTTATTTGGCGTTGCTGTGTCAACTTACAGAGCAGTTTTAATCAATCTGCTTCATTAAATAATAAAAATTATATTCTTTCACATAGGTATGAATGCCCTGCAGGCTGCCTGCACAGTAAAGGCAAAGTCATAGGAACTGTTTACTATGGGATGGTAAGTATTTTACCGGCATTTGTCATGTTGTCAAAGCTCTTGGACAAACAGGAGCTTGACCTTGAAGATCCAGTATGTGTTTGAACAGCAAACTCTGATGGTATTATAACCTGATCTCTGGTTCTGTATCTGCTCTGACTGTGTTATAACCTGATCTCTGGTTCTGCATCTGCTCTGACTGTGATATAACCTGATCTCTGTTTCTGTATCTGCTCTGACTGTGTTATAGCCTGATCTCTGGTCCCATATCTGTGCCGGATTTGTTATTATTGAGTAGCTATGCCCTGAGTCCTCTGTGTTTTTTATTTTCACAGCAGTCCAGTGTCTGCAGGGCCGCCCTGCATCATGGTGTCATAGACAATGAGGGCGGCTGGCTGGATGTCACCAGGCGGGGGCGGCAGCAGTATTTCATAAAGTCCCACAAACACGGGGTGCAGTCTCTAGGGTGGGTGCCACTGTGTGCTGTTTACATTAAAGCGTAAGATAGCAAATGAGTAATACAAATGCCCCTGGGTTTACACACTTAAAAAATATGATGATTATTATATACAATATGGAAAAAATGGCAGCCTTTTCAGATAAACAGATTGTTTGATAATATTTGCCTGATGCCGCTCACTTCCTTTGGTTTCATCCACAGAAAATACCAAAGTGCCAATTCCTTCACAATATCCAAAGTAACAGGTTTGTTTATTTACCGTCTGCAAAGAGGATGTAGGATTTTGACACCGGAGTGTCCATAAAACGTACGTTCCATGTCTGCCTTCCAGTGAAAGCGATTACTTGTGAAACTACTGTCGCACAGCTGTGTCCCTACGAGAAATCAACACGCCACTGTCCCAGGTAAAGGTCGCTGGTGCTCATGTCTTCCCCACAGTCTCCTGAAGACCCTGAGATGCAGCAAACCGCTTCATGGCCCCTCCTGTTCTTACAGAGTGTACTGCCCGCGAAACTGCCTGCAGGCGAACCCCCACCACACCCCAGTCATCGGGACGCAGACATACTCAGATGTAAGTCAGCCCTCCCCCACATCTGGGTGGGGGGGGGGGGGGGGGGGTTCCCTGTGCTTCGGGGTGTACCTTAAAGCCCCTTCCACAGTCTCATTTTAGAGACGGTGAGGCATTTTTGAGCTGCAGAGCTCATTTGGGGGGAGGGGCTGTAACCAGATAAGAAGGATGTCAGAGAACAAAAACAGTGCCAGCGTGGTTCAGGGACGGGCCTCAGCCAGCGAGGTCCCTCTGCCGCGCAGCATCATTCCTCGTGTATACCTGATGATGTGATGCATATAGGCACGTCTCTTCTTCTCGCATTCCTTCATAAATACACAGATATCTTGCCCCTTAAATGAGAGATGCGAACGCAGCGTTTACCCCTCATTGTCGGAGGTTTATCGGGGGTGTTTCATACAAACCTTCTCTTTCTCAGAGATCCAGCATATGTCGATCAGCCATCCATGCTGGGGTCATCCAGAACCATTCCGCAGGATACGTAGATGTGATGCCCGTGGACCAGAGAGCACAGTACACTGGCTCGTACCAGAACGGGATCTTCTCCGAGAGGTATGGAAAGTTGGGACTGGCCAACAGCCTTGGGGGAGGGGGGGGTACATGTGGCCTAATTCGCTGTTTGGCACCCCCGACCTGAGAAGAGAGGTCTTACTTGCATTTGCCAAGCGCTGAGCATGGCAGAGCCATTGTGGGACAGGACCAGCTGCCCCCCCTAAGCTTGCAAATCGTAACAAAAGCCGATTAAGTGACACAACCAAGACCCTGCCTGGACAGTCACCTTGTGGGATGGATGAGGGGCCTCTAGGAAGCCGGGCAAGCAGCCTTGCCACGTCTAACGTAACGGACGCCCTCGGCATTCGTAGTTGTTTTGCGGGGCTGTTCCTTGCTTTGGGAACCCCTGACTGCCCCACACACCTGGTCTGGTTCACCAGGACTGAAATATGGAGAGCTGCCCATCTCGTTTGTACCAATCCTAACTGTATAAAATGTCCTCCCCCAGCATGCAAAATCCCACTGGAGGCAAGGCGTTCAGGGTGTACGCAGTCATCTGAGTCCGAGTGGCGAGGGGAAGAAGGACCTCCATCCATCGAGGGATCTTTGCTTGGATGGAGTCTGGAGATGCTTCATTGCCCACATCCCACAAGGAGCCCCAGACGGTCACACACTGTAGCTTCCCAGTGGGATAAACCAGTGCCATTTAAATGTAAATATGTATGGTGAGCTTCAGATTTTCTGACGTACATAGCTGTAGTAGACTGAGAGTCTGCTGAGCTCATCGCATATGTTGTTTTTATGCTTCCAAATACCCAAACTGCCATCTAGGGGCCATGGTGACTACTGCAGGTATCTGCAGATGGAGTCCCCCTGGACCCCTGCGTCTGGCGGGGTTTTGGACTCCCTGGGTATGGGCTCGTATCCACGGAGATTCGGCCGCTGCCCCATTGGACGGACAGGAGGGTGACTCGCTGGCCTGATTGTGCCGTAACAGTGCTCTGTCATTATCAATATTTATTTTTTTTATTTAGTCATGAGAGTTTAAAAGGTGGGACGTTTTCCGTTTTATTTTTATAATTTCTTTTTAGTGCTGTTTAGAGGGGGCCGCTGCTGAGCTTTGCCTCATATTTCTGGACGGACTTCGTCCCCGTGACTGTGTGATCCTGTAAATCTCTCCTGCTGGTTCGGAGGGTTTGGACCGAGGTCTCGTCCAGATCCGCTCACATCCATCACGTCATACAAACCATGCCCACACATTCTAAGAAGGCCCATGTTCCCAGGTCCTTTACATTAAAACCCTGTAACTCAAATCAGGATGATTGTTCTCTATTTAATAATGGTAACAGTGATGTGTTCATGTTACAATACTAAGCTGTTTGCAAGTGTTGTACAATTTTACCTTATTAGCATTTAAAGTGTATAATCAACTGATTTCTCTACTTTTTGATGTGTCTATTAATGTATCCACTACCTCGCACATCTAGGCAAGCTTTGTTCTGTTTTCTTAAAAATATTTCAGAAATATAAGGTTCCATACATTAATGGCTCTTCGTTCGTTGCTATGAAGATCTGGGCTTGTTCTGAAATTAGTTCCTGTTTTCCCACCATCCTGGCTTCTGTCCATCTCGATCTGCTTGTTTATACAACTTTACTTTCCAGATCAATTAAATCCTGGCCTCAAAATATGAGCCCTGAGGGGCAGGAGAGAAGCTCTGCTCTGGAGAGAGAGGAAAGGAGACCTTCTGCTCGTTGGCTGTACAGACAAAGACATGCCTTGTGCGTGTCAGGTTAAATCTCGCCTTTCTGGTTCCACTGCTGCTGTTGAGCTAGTGGCGACTAAGCCTCACTGGCAGGACAGAGGCTCCGGGTGGTGCTGCATTCAGTTGGGGCCCCTCTGTGTGGTCTGGTGGGACCCTCGCATTGGCACCAGGGCACAGCTATTTAATGTGCTGTAACGCAGTTACACTCACATGGATGAAAGTGAGATTATGTTTATCTCTTAGTTTACGCAACTGAACAGAAAGAGTTTTATGTTGCAGAGGAAACCATGGAAACAGTTTGTGAAATGCAGAAGCTTGCAGTTAGATGAAGACATTGAGCAGTATGTGACAGTGTGCTTCATTGTGCTTCATTGCATCATTCTTTATTTCAACCTCTGTCCTTCGGCCTCTAGTACTAAACTTCATTAGATACTTGTGTCAAAACCAGCTTGCAGTTCTGTCCATTCATATAGTTGGATTATAGAGAGTAAACTGGCTGTAGGTCCATACTATTATCTCTAATCATTGTGCTACTCACCACCATTACTCAGATCCTCAGTGGTGTGATGAAGGATAAGCTACAGCTGAACAGGGGATTCAGGTTTTCAATCTCTTACTCCAGATGGGCGATTCCTCGACAGGCTGCTGAATTTCACAGTACAATTGCAGGGCTGGACTAGGTAAAATTGGCCCTGGACTTTGAGGTGACCTACTATACATTTTGCCGAGTGTTGGGGGTGGGGGGGGTTCCCATAATGAATTTTTATAGCCAACAAACCCATCGGCCCGCTGGAAAAAAAACCCAGCATGCCAGATGGCCAGTCCAGGCCTGGCCCTGAGACAGGGGGCTGGAGCTCCAGAAGCTGAGGGTGGATGAGGAACACTGACTGGGCGCCCTGGTCTGCAGGAGGACCCCTTATCTAGTGTGACACAAAGCATTATGGAGTAAGACCCTGTCCCCCCTTATAATGGTTGTGGGGTCTGCAGCATGTACTGGGCTTCAGTTTGAGTAAATGAAAGAGTTTATTGGGGAACATCAGAACCTAAAGAGGGACTAAGTTTTCTGTGCCAAACCAGGCCAAATCACTCCCAACTCTAACACTGGAAATGTACAAATCAAGCCAAATGCCAGTGTCACTATGAATGCACCCATCTGACTCCATTTAAACTGTGCCCAGGTGATCAGTCCAGTCAGAGTCAGCTGGGTTTCAAGAACGGGCATGTGTTGCCACGGGGATGCTGGGCTATCGCCATGGTGATGTGAGAGGTGCAGCCCCTTGTCATTGTTCTCTTTCAATGACAGTTAAAATCCTGTTACTAAATCAACTTCGAATGACTGAGGTCACGACCCAAGATGACTCAGCTGTGCATCAGAATAAAGATCCCGCTGGGAGATCGATCACTGCCCAGAGAACATTCTAGGTATTATTTAGAAAGACAAGGAACAGAATATAATTTTAAAACTGCAGTTCTGGATCAGCAATTTAAATCTGTATATCAGTTCATCATTCTGCCCTTGATGGGGAGATTAGTTTAAGATATTCACCCAGGATATGATTACATATTTTTTTTGTTAAATAATTTGCAGAGTAGCACGCTCTTTGACTTGGTGTATGTCTGCAGGTGAGCGTAACGCCAGTGGAGATGCAGGACTGCTCCTTAAGTCACTCTGCCTTTAAAACTTTTTTTTAAGGGTGTGTTTTCTTTTTTTAAAAAAGTGTCGACAGCACATTAATATTGCAGCACTGTAATTCAATAGCTACCTTCCTTCTCATGCTTTCACTTGCCATCCATAGCTGGCTGTTAGTAATTTCCTGAGCGGCAGGCTTGAGTATATGAAATGTGGTGAAGACAGTGGTTGTTTAATTCAGCTTTAAAAAGAGTTTCCTTGGCAAAAATTGACTCATGTTGTTTTAAGCTATTTTAGTCGTTGGGGCAATTTAACATAGGCCACTGACAGATTTGAGTGAGAATGTAAATTTAAAGTACACTTTAATTACAATTTGGCTTTCGTGTCAACTAGTGACAGTGCATTTTTTAAGGAAACACTGTCTGTCTGTGTTTCAGGCTCCGTTCTAAGGCTCTGGGTACAGTGAGCATGTGCTCTGTGTGTCTATATGTCTGTTTACACTTTGCTGAATGCAGATTAAACAAGCCTCAGTTAAATCATTTTCACTTGTTGTGGAAATATTGACTTGGCTTTGCATGAGTTTTCCGTGTCTAAAGTAAAATGATTTCTGTGTGAAATTCATGGAAACTTGTTACCATCCTTCTGAAGCACAGAGTCTGGAATAAAGTCTGAGCGAATATTATTTGGAATATATTGAATAGTGTATACTAATAGGCAGAGCATATGGCCTGAATCAAAGGGTGCATTCCACCAATTCCTGATAATGTTTCATATGTTTCATATTGGCACATGTTCTGTATGGTGGAGTGTGGCTCAGTGGCTTAGGGTGCTGTGCCTCTGATTAAAAAGTCACTGGTTCATATCCCAGGATCAGCAAGGTGATCTATTGGGCCCTTGAGCAAGGTACTTAACCCCCATTTACTCTTGGGATTATCTGCAGTTTATGTTGCATTGCATAAAAGCATACTCTAAACAAAAGTATATAGATCTGATTCCTACAACTCTCATTAACTTTTTTATTATTATTCTTTTGATAGCACCAAGGGTTTATGGGAAATTGAAGACTGAGGTGGGGTCAAACCTTTACAATATGGGAATCCTGGCTTTAGAAGCAGGATTAACAGGAGAATATCATCTTACATTTTATAATTCGCTGGTCATCTTACTTTGGATATGCAGTGCATCACTTTATTTTGAACTTCTCTGAGCTGCTGTTTGATCCATATTCTTGCTTAGCAGGGAGAACTCCAGCTGCACAGCTGATAGTCCAAGATTTATGAAATCTGTGAGGTCTATGAGACCCACCTAAGGTTCAGGCACCTTCCTCAACAGGGAGTTAATGGGGCACCTTCCCAAAGCCAGCACCCATTTCCAAGGCTTGATCCATCTGGGTCCTTCCCGTCCTTCTGCTGCACCTGTTCCCCCCATGTGATTGACTGGTTCACAGGATGGGTCACATGGGCGACTCCTCAGTGAACAGCGCCCCCTGGATTTATTATAAGAATGGGATGCAGCTGAAACTTTTTGCCGCTGTCTGAATGCAGACGACACACCAGATGTGTAATTTAACACTCCAGCACTTGGATTTTTGGACTACAGACACTGACGCTATACATATATGGTCACAAAATGCATCTGATAGGAGAGAGATCCTGGTAACAGCTGTGAGAGGTTTCACCGTTGGCCATGTTTTGCCGATCGTCACTTTCCAATACAATCCAAACTTTTTTGTGGTGATAAATTACTGCGAGAGCCTACACTCCAAAAGCGAACGTGTCCTGGACACTACCCAATGCAAGGATCAGTGTGCATCCGCCGCCAATTCCCCCCCACCCCTCCACTTTGCCCCACCCCAAGCACCTGCCTTTTCCCACCCAGCTGGCCCATTAAGCATGTCATTGTGGCGACCACCCCCAGAACCCTAAATTCCTCCACAACTTGCATTGCTGGGATACTTCCCAAGGGTCATTTCATGGCTGATTTCCACACCCAGCTGATGTGCCTTCCACCATTTGCATGTAGGTTTCGTGAAAGGTGACAGGAAGGGGGACTTTGTGAACTACATATCAAATCCACCTGCTATTATCTACCTGCCCTGTTTATATGAAAACCAAACTGTGACTAAAATGAGTATAAAGATCTTCTGGAGAAACTCTGACTGCCTGGAGGAGTTTGAGCAAACGGCCTGGCACGTATAAGAAACTAGGCAATTTGTGAGGCGTTTCAGTGAAATACTTCAGTCAAAAATCACTTCCGGCCTCATAACTGTAGGCATGATTTTTTTTTGTTTTATTGAAGCCTGATATATTTTTCTTCTGGCTATAAAATTAAGCTTCCATTACTCACAAAAGCGGGGAAGATGATGGATGATGCTTCTATGCCATGGAAAAACAATCATTCAGCCTACCAGCTCTATGCCTGCAAACAATGTGGAGAATTATGCAAAACGTGCTGAAAAAGAAATGACTGTTCCTTCTTGTTCCATTGGCTTTAACCAGTTAAGATATATTATACCCAGGCAGAGGTTTTGTTCCCAGATTAAAATAAAATAAAATAACACATACAATGTGTTAAGGACAGAGTCAAATTTAAATATGACAAATGGTAACTTTTTGCATTTGACGTTTCAGCCTAGTACTGTAACTATATGATAATATAGTTTATCTGGGCTATCCCGCCGGCGGGATATGACAGAAATTTAGGTTTTTGAAGAGTATATGTTTAAAGTGGATTTTAACAAAAAATTGAATAATAACATTCTAAGTGGTCTCAGATTACACTGGAAAACAAGGATTTTGCTACCAGAGTAAAAAGAGCTGTTGTATATTAAATTGAGTGTGTTGATTCCAAATCTGAGCTTAGAATTAGCTTAGCACGTCTGTATCTCAAGTTATACAGAAATTCATGCATAAT